>CM077116.1:442562327-442938157 GCA_039619475.1 Icerya purchasi
AGAACAAGTGGAATATCAACTTTTTGAGACAAGAAATGCCTGAGAAAAACACCACATTTTCCTATATCATCACTAATTACTTGCTGTTGATAGTCTAAATCAGGAATTGTTGTAATTTGTGTGTTTTTTTTTGATTATTATTTTGTAAGGTTTACCCCAGGCAGTACTACCAGCAACAAGTTCCTTCCACTGCTGTAATTTTGTCCTGCATATCTCTCGTTTGTATTCGTTATTAAGCTGTTTCAAAGTGCTGTCAAGAAAGAATCGCTTAACACCATCTTTACATTTGTTTTTCCTCTTGCGAACTAGATTAATTTTGTTTTTTATAAATTCAAGCTTGTAAGTCCACCAATCATGCTTAGAGGAGAAAGAAACAACTTCACATTGTTTAGCAGTAGGTACTACTGATGTATGCATATAGACTCGTTATCAGCTTGTCCAAAGACAAAACGCATGAACAGTCTCTTATATTTTTCTGAAACAAAGCAATATAGTTTCTGTCCAAGGTTTTCTTAAACTTTTTGATATCAAGTTTGGTGAAAACATTTCTATTTACAGAATCGAAATTGCTGGATATAGAATAATGTATACTTCTACGGAAAGCAATATCAAACTGTTTTAATTCAAAACTTACTAATTGAGACACATTAGCAGACACCAATAAGTAGTCGATGATACTTGTTCCATTGTAATTACTAAGTGTGGGTATGTGGGTATTTTTGATAACTAAATTGTTACCGTGTATCAAGTCATGTAATAAGAAGGAATTGGTATTATCTTTGAAATGTGGCTCCATAAGGTCTGATATTGAAATCACCAATAATTATTGGTGATAAGTTAGGAAACATTTTAATGATATGGTCAAGATTATCTATTGCTGGTTTCCTAGGTCTGTTAGGTGAAATATAACACGAGATTAATAAAAATTTGCCTATTTTAAGAGCTAAAATGTTATGCTTAGATATTAATAATTTATGAACGAAGTTGTTTTTACAAATAAGAGCTGTCCTACCATTTACATGTAGTATGTGGCCAGTACTGACAGGCATTGTACCATCGACTAGATATGGTTCTGTCAGGACACAAATATCTATGTCACTAATATAGAAGTCCCTTAAAAAGAGTAGTTGTGTTGCGCGGCAATTATTGACATTCAGATATGAAAGCCTCTCTTCTTCATCCACCGTCTCTGTTACAAAGGTTGGCAATCAACACGGCAATGTCTTCCCTAGACATGGCAGATCTGAACATTTCAATGGGTGAACAGCGGAACCAACGATGAAAATCATTTGTCCACGAATTTTGTGGGCGCCCTTTTGATCTTTTATCCAAAAGCTTTCCTTCCATAATGAGACGTATAATCTCATATTTTTGGCCTCTCATGATGTGGCCTAGATAACGCAGTTTACTTTCCTTAATCAAACGTAATAATTCCGGGCGTTTATTGATTCTTTTGAGGACTTCTTTATTAGTAACTTTTAAGATCCACGGAATTTTCAGCATACGCCTATACGAATATAATTCAAAGGCCTGTATACTTCTTTCTGATGAAGCATCTAACGTCCAACTCTCGTTGCCATACAGTAAGACCGAGAAAACGTAGCAGCGCAGAATTCTAATTCGTAATCCAAGATTTAATTCCCTTCTGCTGAGCAGGTTCTTCATTTTTATGAGCACTGCTCTCGATTGCTCTATTCGCGATTGGATTTCTTTCTTACAGCTACAGCTGTCATCGAGAAAGGTACCCCCAGGTGTATCTAATTGATTTGACCTATTCTAGTTTTGTCTCATCTGCTTTTATCATTCATTATACAGGCTTCTTAGAGAACACTATTACTTTTGTTTTAGAGCTGTTGATGGTGAGCCCATAAGCTTTGCTATAGTCTATCAGTTTGTTCATTATTTTTTGCAGTTCCTTCTGACTATCAGCTATAATGAGACAGTCATCTGTGTATCGAATATTATTAATTGTGACTCCATTTACCTTGATCAACCCGCCATCCTCATCAAGCGCCTCTCTGAATATTGCTTTGGCATATAAATTGAAAAGCAGAGGAGACAGTATCGCTTTCGAACTCCTTTTTTAATTTCTATATGCTCCGATGTTACGCTTTCGATTCGTATCTCAGCCGTTTGCTTCCAGTATAATTCACTTATTATGCGCAAGTCCTTCCTGTCTATACCCTCTAAAATTTCCATCAATTTTCCATGTTGCACACAATCGAAAGCTTTATGGTAATCTATGGCGCACGCGTATACATTAATATTCATATCCCGACAGCGCTGTGTGAGCATACGGACGGCGAATAAGGCTTCACGAGTGCCCATGACATTTTTGAAACCGAATTGTGTATTTCCCACTTGCTCTTCGCACCGTCTATATATTCTTGTATGTATTATTCTTAGAAATATTTTTAGAGCGTGCGACATCAGACTAATCTCATAGGGTAATCGTCACATTTTAAGGATTTTGCTTTCTTTGGAATTGCAATAAAGGTCGATTTTAACCATTCGGTCGGTATCTTTCCTGTTTCATCGTATATTTTATTAAATGCTTCGGTCATTTTGCGTATACCTATGTCACTATGGTCAGCTAAAACTTTGATCACCTCTGCGTGTATTTCATCTGGACCGACCGCTTTGCCACTCTTCTGTCGTTTAATTGCATGTATAACTTCTTCCTTTGTTATAAATGATCCAGTATCGCTGTGATCCGGGTAATTATCATGTGGCTTGATTGCTCTATTATCGTTAAAGAGTTGGCCAATATAAGCCTTCCATATTTGGAGTTTTTTATTTACCCCGATCACCATGTTCCCGATGTCATCAAGGAGCAGATTTGTACCGACTTTCCTGTATATACCAGCTGTTTCTTTCACATTTTTGTGTAGATTTAGCAGATCGTGCTTTTCTTGAAAGTTTTCAATCTCATCACATTTTCTCGGTATTTTTCTTTAGCCTGTCTGCAAAGTTAGCCCAAGTCGAACCAAAATCTATATTTGTCTTTATGTTTTCGCAAGCTCTTACGTATAGGGGGCAATTTTTACTATAAGAGCGGTGATCTGCCTCCTCGGCACATCTCACCACAAGGCTTTTATCAGCCAACTTATCATCGAGATCATTTTTGTTAGAAGAAAGCCTAATGTTATAAGTACAATTAGAGCACACATTTAAATCATTACACGTTTTAACAAAAGACTTACAGTATTTTTCCGGATGTCCATATTTGTTACACTTGTTACACATTCTTGGATTAATTGCATCAACGAAATTAAGTGATTCCCATTTTATTCGCAATTTTCCCATCGCAGAAAGCGTCTGGTACTGATCGGGATGATGCTGTACATAGGTCCGACTTGCGCGCTCCGTAGTAATTTTATTTACCATAATTCGTTCCCGGTCCGTAGTATCTTTAATATACTCTATGAAGTCTGCTTCTGAAATGTTTTTTGTTCGAAAAACCAGGATTGTTGGATTGAGCAACTTTTGCTCTATAACTTTACATTCGGGAATTAATGTGGATATTACCTTATGAAGCCTTCGGCAGTCATCCTTCGTTGATGCGTTAATCAAGGCTGTATTATTATTTATTTTTTTTGTAAAAAGCAACGTTTATTTTACTTTTGCTTAGTGAGACTTTTTCTTTAAGTTTTTTGTCAAATAGATCAATATTTTCGCATTTAATTATTAATTTATTTTTTGGTACAGAAATTTTGTTTGCGGCAACATCGCGGTATGAAATTTTATTGCTAAGATTCTATCCCGTACGATCGATTGAACGTCACAGGATTTTTTTTTTTAATATCGTTTCTAAGGTGCCGCACTTGGTAAGAGCGACGCCTACATTAGTATCTATTTTTGAAGCTGCCTCAAGGATAGTGTGTTTATTCTCCCCGGTTACTCATTTGGCTCTAGTGGAGAACTGAGAACGTATAGTTTTAGTATATTCAAGTATGTCGTTTAAGCATTTCTGCAATTCCTTAATGACAGCCATTTTGGAGCTTCCCTGATGGTGGTTATATATCGGGGTTTTTCAAAATAAATTTGTAATCCTGCCTTTTCTGTTTCTTCTTTTAACATATCTATTTGTTTTATTGCATCTTTTATATTATCTGACAAAATTGCTAAATCGCCTGCAAAAGCTAAACAATCAATTGCTATGTCTTTAACGCTTCTTCCTAATCTGATCTTCTGAATACCTTCATTCGTTATTCTACTTCTCCATTGTCTAATTATCTTTTCAATACTGTAGTAACATAAATTTGAAATTGTGATAACCAGAATATCAGTTATTGAAGTGCATTGCACAGTTAAATCTATGAGAGAGGCAAAGTTAGTGATGTTTAAGTTCAATTTATTGTGGTAATTATATCAGTTGTAGTATTCTTTCCAAGGTTTAACGTAAAATAAATGTAAAAATGATCGCTTGTATTTAATTCTCTATTAACTTTCCAATTTAATATGGAATCAAATACGTTATTAGTTACTAAAGTTAAGTCGATTGTGCTTACTTGCTTCTTCCTTTTAAATACATAGTCATCTTTAATGTTTAATAATCGTAAGTCGAAAGCTTGTATTAACTTTAAAAGGTTTTTGCCTTTTGAATTATTTACTTTATCCCATAAAATATTACGAGAATTTAAGTCTTCTATTAATTGATTGATGTTATTAGTATGTAGATACATATTTAAAAATTGAAAATACGATGTTGATACTGTATTTGGTGGAATATAAGTTAAGATAAACGTTATATATCATATATTTTAATGACAACATGTCGTACAACGCATGCATATTAGCCGTCTGTAATGGTAATCCAATTCGATAAATTATCGTTAGTTTATAATGTATTAATGTCTTATAATTAGGAGGTACGTAGGACGCATTACATTTATTGGAAATAAAAGCTATATCTCTATATTTTTCGCTACTATAGGAGAAAGTAGTATGTCTCTTGCTGCTTTGCTGCGATTTTCACTATACTGTATAACTTTTATCATCATATTAGAAACGTCTGTATTTATTAGATTAGTTAATTTAGTTTAGATATCGGAGTGATATCATCTTCGTTCGTTTTAGAGTGTTTAGTTAATTTATTTCTAAGTTTCGTAATTTAGTTTTTATCTTTAAGTCGTCGTAATTATCCGAAAGTATTTTCAATATTCCATTTATATCATTGGTGAAAAAAGATCTTGTTGTCCACTTACCATATCCATAAGCAAGGTGAAAATAGGAAAGCTGATTGGATATCGTTTTTCTACGGTGAAATTGGGTTCAATTAGGCATTCTATTAAAGATCTGGCTACTTCATTTTCTTCGCTAATTGCAGTTTTAATGTTTTTTTACTTGTTTTTTCGGTTTAGATAGTTCGCTTACTTTATCATCTTCGGATACAGGAAGTGCCACCGATGGGGTATTGTGTAAGTCGTTCTCAATGCTGTTAGTTTGGAAACTGATTTCTGAAACTGAGGACGAAGGAAGATTTCTCTTTTTCGATGGCATTGTTTTATGTACTAACTTAGTAGAACTATCCTCGATTTGCATCTCAGATTCAGTAGCTTTTTGTACATAGTACGGCCAGAAGTTGTGTCAGTACTTTAAACGCGAATTACGACATAACAGAGTAACGGGGATCCAATAAAAATTATATTTTCGAAAAGTAGATGAAAAAATGTCCGCCTTCAGCAGCGACACATTTACCAAGACGTTGTGGCCATTCGTCTATGGAATTACGAATTGTGTCCAATGGAAAATTCTTTACAGTTTTCCTGATAGATTTCTTGAGATGACTTAAGCCGGATGATGCCCGCGTTGAACGCAAGGTACTTTTTTATCCGATGTTTCGATAGACGACTGAGCATCTATACGGTGTCATTTTGTTTATTAAACGACTCTTCCCCAGTAAACATTTTTTCATTTGTGAACAGGATATCGCGATAAGTGTCGCTGCCGTACAAACACAACAAATTCCGAGCTCGAACGCGCCTAATTTCTTTTAATTTCGCTGTCAACAGGTGCCGAGCGTATCGTTTCTATGTGCAAAGACCTAAATCTTTGTTCAGAATGCATGATACAGTGTGAAGATCCATCTCTCGAGATAGGATTGTTTGCTTTCGCACAGGATTGCGCATTATCCTTGTACGAAAAGTGTTCACCGCTTGTTTCGTTCGTACAGGACGCGGACGGTTTGACCCGATCATCGAGTGTGTTTAATTTCCATCTTACAATTGTATGAAACACAAACCTTCCATTGATACCGAGCGATTTCGAGGTTGTATGAATCTTTGTTGACTGTCATACTGAAATAATGCGATTACCGCAACACTTTTTTGATAAATGACCCACTGTGACATACTCACTCGCTTCATACCCTTTGTCATGGTTACTGAATACTAATCGTATACACTACATTTAGGCAGTGTTACCATTTCTCTACACTCAAAACTTCTTTTTTTTTCACGCGTTCAACTTTTACTGACAGAACTTATGGCCGTAGTATGTATATGGTCGATGTTTTCGCCTTTTTTAATATCATCATTGTCATTTTCTATGCATTTCTCTACATCGACGCAATTATCCTTTGTTGCATTTGGGCAATATTTGCTTGTTTCTCGTGGCACACAAAACATGAAATTGTGTCTAATGATAAGAATATACGGTATGAGGTCTCTTCGTATATCAGGATTAGTGTTTCAGGAATTTTTCTAATTTCTTCGGTGGGGATAAAAAACTGTCTTTTGGAATTAAATAGATGTTCATAACCTGGTATTTCACTCATTCCGTATTTTATAAAGGTAATTGCTGAACTTAATTTAATATTGTAGTTGTTTTTTAGTATAATTTCAATAGTTGAATACGGAATTGATGGACATATATTTGAAATGATGATTCTTTTTTTGGGATTAATTAATCGCCTAAATTGTATTTCATTTTTCTTTTATTTTTTTTTTTATTTTTTTTTTTGCATGCCGACTCTTAGGTTATCAACGCAATTGATCATTAGCTATTTTAAGTGTCCTAAGTAACGGTGCATCCCAAAAGATAACGCCATATGTTATATGTTAGCATTTTATTATTAGATTATTTATATCGAGTATTTCGTTATTAATAGTATTTTAATAGCTTTAGTATTATTAGTGGGCGGTAAGCGCATCTCTACATTGTTTTTTCTTAAGTCGTCTGACAGGATTGTCAGAAAGTCCGCTAGTTTTCATACGCGATATTAATGGGTTTAAATTATGATGGAACGCGGCATGCATTTTGTTATATTGCTGCTTATTTATCGTCCACGCCGAAGGAACGTTCAGGTCATTCTCGATTATACTATTACGAACATAATATGGCATATTGGTCATTATCCTCAATATCTTCGACTGGAACGACTGTATTTTTTTGAGATGCGTTTTTGCACCAGAACCATATATTTCTAATCCATATTTCCAGACAGGAGCTACAATGGTGTTATACAATAACATTTTATTTTCCAGAATGAGGTTGGGTTTTCTTCCTATCAGTGGATATAATTGCTTCAGTAGCAACTTCAATTTTTTCTTTGTATTAATTACATGCAGATTCCATACTAGGCGTCTAATAGTTAATCCCAGATATTTTACTGATTGTACTTGCGGTATTTTACAGTTGTTGTACGCAACTGGTGTACATGTTTCTCGGTTATTTGTGAACGTGATATGTGATGGTTTTTGGTCATTAATTTCGATTCTGCAATTGAGAGCCCAGTTCTGGAGGAACGATAAATGATGTTAAAGGTACCTTGAAGCTTCGTGACGATCTTCGTGCTTAACTAGTATAGCAATGTCATCAGCAAATGTAGCTTGTAAAGTAAACATGGTAGTCGGTATGTTAGCCGTATATATGTTATGAAGAAGCGGGTCGAGATCGCTACCTAGAGGCACCGACGCTAGTATCTGACGCTCGCTAGACATGACGCCGTTTATTTTTACTTGAAAAGATCTACCGTTTGAATATGACCTCAGAAGATGGTATATTTCAACCGGGAAAATTTTCCGAATTTTGTGTAGCAAACCGTCATGCTAAACACGATCGAATGCTTTGGCTACATCGAGGAACACTGCCGAGCAATACATTTCATGCTGTAAGGCTGACTCAATTGCATCAACGAGTCTATGACACTGATGAATAGCTGAATGCTTCGGTGGAAATCCAAATTGATGATTAGGAAGATATGCATTCGTCATATTGAGAAGAAGCGATTAAATTAGTTTTTCGAATACGTTTCCAAACGTATCCAGTAAACTTATCGGTCTATAGAATGAAACTGGCTTCCCGGGTTTATGGATAAGTATAGTTATCGAATTTTTCCGTCTATTCGGAAAGTATGATAGCCGGAGCATAGAATTGTATATGTATAAAAGTAGTAAAAGTCGCTTTTTCGGCAGATGTTTCATGATATTATTTATTATTCGATCTTCTCCGGGAGCTTTATTGTATCGCAAACATTTAATACACATACGAAGCTGGTTTAGTGTAATGTATGTGTAATTTCGACTACTGTTTCACTGTATAACTTTCTGGGTGTGTTGATGGTTCTCCATAGTAGGAGGTTGAAATATATTTTTAAGGTAGTCGGCAAAAGTATTAACTTTTTCGTCATCGGTTTTGGCTCATGTTGTATCAGATTTTTTAATATGATAGGATGGAACACACATCTCTTTGTTAGTACTTTCGCTGCTTTCCAGATTGAACCGTTAGCATTAGTTAGAGTGGAAAGATAATGAGTATAATACTCATTGTTGTAGTGTGCCATGGCTTCCGTTAGTTGCCTGCAAAATTCCCGGTATGTTTGGTAATTAGATGGGTATCTGTTGCGTTGCCATTTTTTACGCGCTTTTCTTCTTTTGGCAAATTAACTCACATATCTCAATGAGCAATATACTGCTAGTACTGGCAGTCAGCTTCGCAGGTCGTGTTGATTGCTTAGAGCAGTGGTTGTTAACCTTTAAGTGATGAGGGACCATTTGACAAAATTTCTGTCTTTCCATGGACCATCAGCTGTGTTTGGAGGGAATATGCAGTAAATGTAAAAAAGTTTAATGCGATTTTTGTGGCTAAATATTCTGATTATACTTGGTTCAGAGCTACTCAAAGTCAAATGTATGTCGACAATGACATCCAACCGATTTCGTTTCCTGTTTTTAATTATCGGAACAACCCCTGCTCGCACAGATATGTCGATGAAAACAAAGTTAGGAAATGCGTATAGGAATTTGCTCGAATTTTTGGGAAAGAAATTTCCTTTTAGCTTCAAAAATTTTCAAAATTAATTCCTATCTTGAACCACCTTTCAAGTTACTATCGTGTTGCATTTCAATCACTTTTTCTTGAATTTAATTAGGCACCTCAAAAACGTTGACAATGAAAGGATTGCGGATCACTTTCCGAATTCCTTTGTTCGCACAGTCAGAGAAATTAGCGATTGAATTCACTTTTTAAATTTTTCAAATGGAGTATTATGTTCTTTCGTATTTCTCCTTTAATCTCAGCACAACACTGTCCGTGATTAATTCTATCGAGCGTATCAAACGCAGACAAGTTTTTTCTTTCTACCTCGTTGATCCATAGCTCGATTTTAGCGATAAACGCAAGGATTTTATCTTCATATGCAAATGTATTGCTCGTGACTTGCAACTTCGAATTTCCTGACCCTCACAGTTGAAGGTTCAATATATTTAGTTGCGTGAAAAAATCGACCAAATAAGCAAGAAATATTTAAAATTTGGACTCACAGAACTGATCCAACAACTCTTTGTTCTCCTTGTTAATTAAGAATATTTTTACTTCCTCTCCCAGTTCGTACAACCTAGTCAGCATATTTCCTTGGGAAAGTCAACGCACTTCCGTGTGGAAAAGCAGAGTTCCGTGTTCAAAGTTCATACCAGAGTACAATTGTTTGAAGAGACGAGTACTAAGTTCGCTGTTTTAATGAAGTTAACTACTTTTATAGCTGTTTTTATCGCAATAGCAAAACATTCCAGGAGAGTTTTGGCAGCTAATGCTTGACGATGAATAGCGCAGTGCGTCATAATTGCGGGTGGATCTTTTGTTTTTGTCAACGCTGCGAGACCCCAGAACGGAAATCAAGCATAGTAGGAGCACCATTCGTACAAAGCTCCGCAAACGTTTGCCACAAAAGTCCACGTTTCTCCAAATATTGACTTATGACATCCATAACATCTGCACCTTATGACGTGGTTTCCAGTTCTTGAGAAAGTAGTAACTCCTCTTTAAACGTTTCATCGTCATTCAAAAATCGAATAAATACAAGTCATCGATAATTCATCACATTGTAGCGCAAAATAAAGACTACATTTTATCTTGTCAATAACTTGTTCTTCAACATCATTTGACATTTTTTGAATACGCGACTTCACTATGTTTGAAAGTGGTATTTCACAAATTTTCTTTTAAGCTTCCTGTTCTAAAAGCTCTTCTGCAGCTTTAAGCATGCAAGGTTTTATTAGGAATTCACCGATTGCGTGTGCTTTTTTGGATTTGGCAATCAATTTCGAAATTTCAAACAGTGCAACTGAAGTTTTTTCAGATGTTGCATAACTTGTTCCGCTGGGTCCAAGTTTCATTATTTTAAGATTTAATTAACATTTTGCCTTCGAAGAATTCTTGTGGATGGTCACAATAATTCGGATGGACGGCCTTTAAATGAAGTTTCAACTTTGTCAGCTTTAAAGCATAATTGGCAAGAACAATTGTGCATAGTACGCATTGAGGTTTAGTCTTCCCATTTATTTCTATTGAAGTAAAGCTCAGTATAATATAATTGCCGTCATACTTACATTTCGATGTGATTTTTTTGAAAAAAAAATAGTTATGTTATTCCCACCTATTTAGTAACCTACGTACAACGTACATGTAATTGAAAGTGGTCACAAAAAAAAATATGGATAAAACATACCTACTTTTAATGTCAAACACTTGGAACTGGCATGTATTGTTGCTCGCCATGCTGGGTGTTTCTATGTTGTCTCGTGAAGCCAGTGGCTGTTGTTGGTCGGTCTTTAATGTTGGGGTTCAAATGGGGTTCGTGTGTTAGTGGGTAGAGCTCCCTTCTGACGTATTGCCATCTAAAAATAGGCAGCCCAGGATTTTTAGTATGCGGGTACATTTATATTAAAAGTTCGAGTTATTCAGATGTGGTTAAGTTGCAGCAATTAGGCGTCCGTCCTTATCCTGTGTAAAGTTGTGCGCGTAGGTTATATAGTCAGATTTAGAAGTTATGTTTCTCATGAAGGTTTTGTAACAGTCGAAGTTAATGATAAAGTTGGCTTGATCGTTATCAAACATCGAGCCAACCTTATTGTTAACTTCGACAGTTACATATTAAACACACACAGGAACGTAAATTATGGGTTACTTTTTTCTTCTCAAATTCTTTCATACATCATTCAATAACGGCCAACTGTATGAAGTTTGGAATACTCTTGCTTGAATATATTTAAAACACATAATTAAAATATCGTAATCTAAATAATGCAACTGTAACCGAACGGTGGTTAATGAAAACTAATATAAGTTGTATACCTATCTCGATTCTCCGCAGGTTATTTGATACTGATGATATGGCGATGGTAATTTTTTGTCCAACATACAGGTCCTGTTCGCCTGTCGCTCCTACATGGGATCATGGATCCGGGAAATCTTTTCTATTGTTGATCGTATTTAATCGTATTATTTCACTAGTATATTTTTTCTTTTTGTACACTGCGATACCGTGCGGCCGAGAAACCAGAGTGGAGGGAGTGTTTTTTATTCTCATGGGTCATTCGTGGAATGGATGGAATTTTTCTCCACTGTCTTTAACCGACTCCAAAATCCAACTGACTGCCTCCGTCCGCTGGTGGTTCCTGGAGCGCTTGCCTCTATGTTGCGTTACGTCATTCATGACATACAGATATATCTCATTACTCCACATCCGGACCGACCACTGTATCTCATGTATACGCATGTGCACATTTATTACACCTGTTTAAATTACCACTGGCACACTTTATGTACCATCTCAATTAGGTGGCATCTAATCATTATTTTATATATTTATTTATTTCTTTAATTTTATTTCACATAATTATACGTACTTTGAGCTCTTGATCCTTGTTGAGGTTGTTTTGGGTCAAAGTCACCTCCACACATGAATTTGCTGCCTTGATGATGAAATAGTTCTGTAAATTCATCATGCGGTAAGTTATGCCTTGGATGGGAATAAACCGATGTGACCGTTACTGTATCATTGGCAAACGTTTTTATTTTTAAATCAACAGCCCTCTGTTCAGCGAAGAAAATGTAGATGATGCCCGATGCTATTATCGATGAGTACAGCGACACCGCCTATTGCAGTGCTAGGAAGGCGTGTTCCATGATAGCATCTGCAATTTCATAAAACAAAGCTCGCCAAATGAAGTACATAAGTTTCCGTTAGAAGGGCAATATCAATTTCTTGTGTTGCTAAAAAGTACTGATGATCGTGTTTCTTTTGTTGAATCTCATTAGCATTCGATAATGCCACCGTTGATGAGTTAGTACTGTAAGTGTTACTATCTTGATTGGCTTAGAATTGTGTCAGGCATGCCACCGTGTACTTTATTCCCGCGGATTTAACGTTCTACAATTTAGAATTATTTTTATTATTAAACACACTCAGGAACGTATATTATGAGTTACTTTATTCTTCTCAAACTCTTTCATACATCATTCAATAACGGCCAACTGTATGAAGTTTGGAATACTCTTGCTTTAATATATATAAAACACATAATTAAAATATCGTAATCTAAATAATACAACTGTAACCGATCGGTGGTTAATGGAAACTAATATAAGTTGTATACCTATCTCGATTCTCCGCAGGTTATTTGATACTGATGATATGGCGATGGTAATTTGTAGTCCAACATACAGGTCCTATTCGCCTGTTTCTCCTACATGGGATCATGGATCCGAGAAATCTTTCCTATTGTTGATCGTATTTAATTGTATTATTTCACTAGTATTTTTTTTTTGTACACTGCGATACCGTGCGGCCGAGAAAACAGAATGGAGGGAGTGTTTTTTATTCTCATGGGTCACTCGTGGAATGGATGGAATTTTTCTGAACTGTCTTTAACCAACTCCAAAATCCAACTGACTGCCTCCGTCCGGTGGTGGTTCCTAGAGTGCTTGCCTCCGTGTTGCGTTACGTCATTCATGACATACAGATATATCTCATTACTCCACCTCCGGACCGACCACTGTATCTCATGTATACGCATGTGCACATTTATTACACCTGTTTAAATTACCACTCGCAAACCTTATGTACTAACTCAATTAGGTGGCATCTAATCATTATTTTATATATTTATTTATTTCTTTAATTTTATTTCACATAATTATACGTACTTTGAGCTCTTGATCCTTGTTGAGGTTGTTTTGGGTCAAAGTCACCTCCACACATGAATTTGCTGCCTTGATGATGAAATAGTTCTGTAAATTCATCATGCGGTAAGTTATGCCTTGGATGGGAATAAACCGATGTGACCGTTACTGTATCATTGGCAAACGTTTTTATTTTTAAATCAACAGCCCTCTGTTCAGCGAAGAAAATGTAGATGATGCCCGATGCTATTATCGATGAGTACAGCGACACCGCCTATTGCAGTGCTAGGAAGGCGTGTTCCATGATAGCATCTGCAATTTCATAAAACAAAGCTCGCCAAATGAAGTACATAAGTTTCCGTTAGAAGGGCAATATCAATTTCTTGTGTTGCTAAAAAGTACTGATGATCGTGTTTCTTTTGTTGAATCTCATTAGCATTCGATAATGCCACCGTTGATGAGTTAGTACTGTAAGTGTTACTATCTTGATTGGCTTAGAATTGTGTCAGGCATGCCACCGTGTACTTTATTCCCGCGGATTTAACGTTCTACAATTTAGAATTATTTTTATTATTAAACACACTCAGGAACGTATATTATGAGTTACTTTATTCTTCTCAAACTCTTTCATACATCATTCAATAACGGCCAACTGTATGAAGTTTGGAATACTCTTGCTTTAATATATATAAAACACATAATTAAAATATCGTAATCTAAATAATACAACTGTAACCGATCGGTGGTTAATGGAAACTAATATAAGTTGTATACCTATCTCGATTCTCCGCAGGTTATTTGATACTGATGATATGGCGATGGTAATTTGTAGTCCAACATACAGGTCCTATTCGCCTGTTTCTCCTACATGGGATCATGGATCCGAGAAATCTTTCCTATTGTTGATCGTATTTAATTGTATTATTTCACTAGTATTTTTTTTTTGTACACTGCGATACCGTGCGGCCGAGAAAACAGAATGGAGGGAGTGTTTTTTATTCTCATGGGTCACTCGTGGAATGGATGGAATTTTTCTGAACTGTCTTTAACCAACTCCAAAATCCAACTGACTGCCTCCGTCCGGTGGTGGTTCCTAGAGTGCTTGCCTCCGTGTTGCGTTACGTCATTCATGACATACAGATATATCTCATTACTCCACCTCCGGACCGACCACTGTATCTCATGTATACGCATGTGCACATTTATTACACCTGTTTAAATTACCACTCGCAAACCTTATGTACTAACTCAATTAGGTGGCATCTAATCATTATTTTATATATTTATTTATTTCTTTAATTTTATTTCACATAATTATCCGTACTTTGAGCTCTTGATCCTTTTTGAGGTTGTTTTGGGTCAAAGTCACCTCCACAAATGAATTTGCTGCCTTGATGATGAAATAGTTCTGTAAATTCATCATGCGGTAAGTTATGCCTTGGATGGGAATAAACCGATGTGACCGTTACTGTATCATTGGCAAACGTTTTTATTTTTAAATCAACAGCCCTCTGTTAATCGAAGAAAATGTAGATGATGCCCGATGCTCTTATCGATGAGTACAGCGACACCGCCTATTGCAGTGCTAGGAAGACGTGTTCCATGAGAGCATCTGCAATTTCATAAAACAAAACTCGCCAAATGAAGTACATAAGTTTCCGTTAGAAGGGCAATATCAATTTGTTGTGTTGGTAAAAAGTACTGATGATCGTGTTTCTTTTGTTGAATCTCATTAGCATTCGATAATGCCACCGTTGATGAGTTAGTACTGTGAAGTGTTACTATCTTGATTGGCTTAGAATTGTATCAGGCATGCCACCGTGTAATTTATTCCCGCGGATTTAACGTTCTACAATTTAGAATTATTTTTATTATTAAACACACTCAGGAACGTATATTATGAGTTACTTTATTCTTCTCAAACCCTTTCATACATCATTCAATAACGGCCAACTGTATGAAGTTTGGAATACTCTTGCTTGAATATATATGAAACACATAATTAAAATATCGTAATCTAAATAATGCAACTGTAACCGATCGGTGGTTAATGGAAACTAATATAAGTTGTATACCTATCTCGATTCTCCGCAGGTTATTTGATACTGATGATATGGCGATGGTAATTTTTTGTCCAACATACAGGTCCTGTTCGCCTGTCGCTCCTACATGGGATCATGGATCCGGGAAACCTTTTCTATTGTTGATCGTATTTAATCGTATTATTTCACTAGTATATTTTTTCTTTTTGTACACTGCGATACCGTGCGGCCGAGAAACCAGAGTGGAGGGAGTGTTTTTTATTCTCATGGGTCATTCGTGGAATGGATGGAATTTTTCTCCACTGTCTTTAACCGACTCCAAAATCCAACTGACTGCCTCCGTCTGCTGGTGGTTCCTGGAGCGCTTGCCTCTATGTTGCGTTACGTCATTCATGACATACAGATATATCTCATTACTCCACATCCGGACCGACCACTGTATCTCATGTATACGCATGTGCACATTTATTAGACCTGTTTAAATTACCACTGGCACACTTTATGTACCATCTCAATTAGGTGGCATCTAATCATTATTTTATATATTTATTTATTTCTGTAATTTTATTTCACATAATTATCCGTACTTTGAGCTCTTGATCCTGGTTGAGGTTGTTTTGGGTCAAAGTCACCTCCACACATGAATTTGCTGCCTTGATGATGAAATAGTTCTGTAAATTCATCATGCGGTAAGTTATGCCTTGGATGGGAATAAACCGATGTGACCGTTACTGTATCATTGGCAAACGTTTTTATTTTTACCTCAACAGCCCTCTGTTCAGGGAAGAAATTGTAGCTGATGCCCGATGCTATTATCGATGAGTACAGCGACACCGCCTATTGCAGTGCCAGGAAGGCGTGTTCCATGAGAGCATCTGCAATTTCATAAAACAAAGCTCGCCAAATGAAGTACATAAGTTTCCATTAGAAGGGCAATATCAATTTGTTGTGTTGGTAAAAAGTACTGATAATCGTGTTTCTTTTGTTGAATCTCATTAGCATTCGATAATGCCACCGTTGATGAGTTAGTACTGTGAAGTGTTACTATCTTGATTGGCTTAGAATTGTATCAGGCATGCCACCGTGTAATTTATTCCCGCGGATTTAACGTTCTACAATTTAGAATTATTTTTATTATTAAACACATTCAGGAACGTATATTATGAGTTACTTTATTCTTCTCAAACCCTTTCATACATCATTCAATAACGGCCAACTGTATGAAGTTTGGAATACTCTTGCTTGAATATATATGAAACACATAATTAAAATATCGTAATCTAAATAATGCAACTGTAACCGATCGGTGGTTAATGGAAACTAATATAAGTTGTATACCTATCTCGATTCTCCGCAGGTTATTTGATACTGATGATATGGCGATGGTAATTTTTTGTCCAACATACAGGTCCTGTTCGCCTGTCGCTCCTACATGGGATCATGGATCCGGGAAACCTTTTCTATTGTTGATCGTATTTAATCGTATTATTTCACTAGTATATTTTTTCTTTTTGTACACTGCGATACCGTGCGGTCGAGAAACCAGAGTGGAGGGAGTGTTTTTTATTCTCATGGGTCATTCGTGGAATGGATGGAATTTTTCTCCACTGTCTTTAACCGACTCCAAAATCCAACTGACTGCCTCCGTCCGGTGGTGGTTCCTAGAGTGCTTGCCTCGGTGTTGCGTTACGTCATTCATGACATACAGATATATCTCATTACTCCACCTCCGGACCGACCACTGTATCTCATGTATACGCATGTGCACATTTATTACACCCGTTTAAATTACCACTCGCACACCTTATGTACTAACTCAATTAGGTGGCATCTAATCATTATTTTATATATTTATTTATTTCTTTAATTTTATTTCACATAATTATCCGTACTTTGAGCTCTTGATCCTTTTTGAGGTTGTTTTGGGTCAAAGTCACCTCCACAAATGAATTTGCTGCCTTGATGATGAAATAGTTCTGTAAATTCATCATGCGGTAAGTTATGCCTTGGATGGGAATAAACCGATGTGACCGTTACTGTATCATTGTCAAACGTTTTTATTTTTAAATCAACAGCCCTCTGTTCAGCGAAGAAAATGTAGATGATGCCCGATGCTATTATCGATGAGTACAGCGACACCGCCTATTGCAGTGCCAGGAAGGCGTGTTCCATGAGAGCATCTGCAATTTCATAAAACAAAGCTCGCCAAATGAAGTACATAAGTTTCCATTAGAAGGGCAATATCAATTTGTTGTGTTGGTAAAAAGTACTGATAATCGTGTTTCTTTTGTTGAATCTCATTAGCATTCGATAATGCCACCGTTGATGAGTTAGTACTGTGAAGTGTTACTATCTTGATTGGCTTAGAATTGTATCAGGCATGCCACCGTGTAATTTATTCCCGCGGATTTAACGTTCTACAATTTAGAATTATTTTTATTATTAAACACATTCAGGAACGTATATTATGAGTTACTTTATTCTTCTCAAACCCTTTCATACATCATTCAATAACGGCCAACTGTATGAAGTTTGGAATACTCTTGCTTGAATATATTTGAAACACATAATTAAAATATCGTAATCTAAATAATGCAACTGTAACCGATCGGTGGTTAATGGAAACTAATATAAGTTGTATACCTATCTCGATTCTCCGCAGGTTATTTGATACTGATGATATGGCGATGGTAATTTTTTGTCCAACATACAGGTCCTGTTCGCCTGTCGCTCCTACATGGGATCATGGATCCGGGAAACCTTTTCTATTGTTGATCGTATTTAATCGTATTATTTCACTAGTATATTTTTTCTTTTTGTACACTGCGATACCGTGCGGTCGAGAAACCAGAGTGGAGGGAGTGTTTTTTATTCTCATGGGTCATTCGTGGAATGGATGGAATTTTTCTCCACTGTCTTTAACCGACTCCAAAATCCAACTGACTGCCTCCGTCCGGTGGTGGTTCCTAGAGTGCTTGCCTCGGTGTTGCGTTACGTCATTCATGACATACAGATATATATCATTACTCCACCTCCGGACCGACCACTGTATCTCATGTATACGCATGTGCACATTTATTACACCTGTTTAAATTACCACTCGCACACCTTATGTACTAACTCAATTAGGTGGCATCTAATCATTATTTTATATATTTATTTATTTCTTTAATTTTATTTCACATAATTATCTGTACTTTGAGCTCTTGATCCTTTTTGAGGTTGTTTTGGGTCAAAGTCACCTCCACACATGTATTTGCTGCCTTGATGATGAAATAGTTCTGTAAATTCATCATGCGGTAAGTTATGCCTTGGATGGGAATAAACCGATGTGACCGTTACTGTATCAATGGCAAACGTTTTTATTTTTAAATCAACAGCCCTCTGTTCAGCGAAGAAAATGTAGATGATGCCCGATGCTCTTATCGATGAGTACAGCGACACCGCCTATTGCAGTGCTAGGAAGGCGTGTTCCATGAGAGCATCTGCAATCTCATAAAACAAAACTCGCCAAATGAAGTACATAAGTTTCCGTTAGAAGGGCAATATCAATTTGTTGTGTTGGTAAAAAGTACTGATGATCGTGTTTCTTTTGTTGAATCTCATTAGCATTCGATAATGCCACCGTTGATGAGTTAGTACTGTGAAGTGTTACTATCTTGATTGGCTTAGAATTGTATCAGGCATGCCACCGTGTAATTTATTCCCGCGGATTTAACGTTCTACAATTTAGAATTATTTTTATTATTAAACACACTCAGGAACGTATATTATGAGTTACTTTATTCTTCTCAAACCCTTTCATACATCATTCAATAACGGCCCACTGTATGAAGTTTGGAATACTCTTGCTTGAATATATATGAAACACATAATTAAAATATCGTAATCTAAATAATGCAACTGTAACCGTTCGGTGGTTAATGGAAACTAATATAAGTTGTATACCTATCTCGATTCTCCGCAGGTTATTTGATACCGATGATATGGCGATGGTAATTTGTAGTCCAACACACAGGTCCTATTCGCCTGTTTCTCCTACATGGGATCATGGATCCGAGAAATCTTTCCTATTGTTGATCGTATTTAATTGTATTATTTCACTAGTATTTTTTTTTGTACACTGCGATACCGTGTGGCCGAGAAACCAGAACGGAGGGAGTCTTTTTTATT
Organism: Icerya purchasi; assembly: GCA_039619475.1. Taxonomy (NCBI): domain Eukaryota; kingdom Metazoa; phylum Arthropoda; class Insecta; order Hemiptera; family Monophlebidae; genus Icerya; species Icerya purchasi. The sequence continues at coordinate 442,581,947 of CM077116.1, forward strand.
CTCATGGGTCATTCGTGGAATGGATGGAATTTTTCTCCACTGTCTTTAACCGACTCCAAAATCCAACTGACTGCCTCCGTCCGGTGGTGGTCCTAGAGTGCTTGCCTCCGTGTTGCGTTACATCATTCCTGACTTACAGATATATCTCATTACTCCACCTCCGGACCGACCACTGTATCTCATGTATACGCATGTGCACATTTATTACACCTGTTTAAATTACCACTGGCACACTTTATGTACCATCTCAATTAGGTGGCATCTAATCATTATTTTATATATTTATATATTTCTGTAATTTTATTTCACATAATTATCCGTACTTTGAGCTCTTGATCCTGGTTGAGATTGTTTTGGGTCAAAGTCACCTCCACACATGAATTTGCTGCCTTGATGATGAAATAGTTCTGTAAATTCATCATGCGGTAAGTTATGCCTTGGATGGGAATAAACCGATGTGACCGTTACTGTATCATTGGCAAACGTTTTTATTTTTAAATCAACAGCCCTCTGTTCAGCGAAGAAAATGTAGATGATGCCCGATGCTATTATCGATGAGTACAGCGACACCGCCTATTGCAGTGCTAGGAAGGCGTGTTCCATGATAGCATCTGCAATTTCATAAAACAAAGCTCGCCAAATGAAGTACATAAGTTTCCGTTAGAAGGGCAATATCAATTTCTTGTGTTGGTAAAAAGTACTGATGATCGTGTTTCTTTTGTTGAATCTCATTAGCATTCGATAATGCCACCGTTGATGAGTTAGTACTGTGAAGTGTTACTATCTTGATTGGCTTAGAATTGTGTCAGGCATGCCACCGTGTAATTTATTCCCGCGGATTTAACGTTCTACAATTTAGAATTATTTTTATTATTAAACACACTCAGGAACGTATATATTATGAGTTACTTTATTCTTCTCAAACTCTTTCATACATCATTCAATAACGGCCAACTATATGAAGTTTGGAATACTCTTGCTTTAATATATATAAAACACATAATTAAAATATCGTAATCTAAATAATACAACTGTAACCGATCGGTGGTTAATGGAAACTAATATAAGTTGTATACCTATCTCGATTCTCCGCAGGTTATTTGATACTGATGATATGGCGATGGTAATTTGTAGTCCAACATACAGGTCCTATTCGCCTGTTTCTCCTACATGGGATCATGGATCCGAGAAATCTTTCCTATTGTTGATCGTATTTAATTGTATTATTTCACTAGTATTTTTTTTTGTACACCGCGATACCATGTGGCCGAGAAACCAGAACGGAGGGAGTATTTTTTATTCTCATGGGTCATTCGCAGAATGGATGGAATTTTTCTGAACTGTCTTTAACCAACTCCAAAATCCAACTGACTGCCTCCGTCCGCTGGTGGTTCCTGGAGCGCTTGCCTCTATGTTGCGTTACGTCATTCATGACATACAGATATATCTCATTACTCCACATCCGGACCGACCACTGTATCTCATGTATACGCATGTGCACATTTATTACACCTGTTTAAATTACCACTCGCACACCTTATGTACTAACTCAATTAGGTGGCATCTAATCATTATTTTATATATTTATTTATTTCTTTAATTTTATTTCACATAATTATCCGTACTTTGAGCTCTTGATCCTTTTTGAGGTTGTTTTGTGTCAAACTCACCTCCACACATGAATTTGCTGCCTTGATGATGAAATAGTTCTGTAAATTCATCATGCGATAAGTTATGCCTTGGATGGGAATAAACCGATGTGACCGTTACTGTATCATTGGGAAACGTTTTTATTTTTAAATCAACAGCCCTCTGTTCAGCGAAGAAAATGTAGATGATGCCCGATGCTATTATCGATGAGTACAGCGACACCGCCTATTGCAGTGCCAGGAAGGCGTGTTCCATGAGAGCATCTGCAATTTCATAAAACAAAGCTCGCCAAATGAAGTACATAAGTTTCCGTTAGAAGGGCAATATCAATTTGTTGTGTTGGTAAAAAGTACTGATAATCGTGTTTCTTTTGTTGAATCTCATTAGCATTCCATAATGCCACCGTTGATGAGTTAGTACTGTGAAGTGTTACTATCTTGATTGGCTTAGAATTGTGTCAGGCATGCCACCGTGTAATTTATTCCCGCGGATTTAACGTTCTACAATTTAGAATTATTTTTATTATTAAACACACTCAGGAACGTATATTATGAGTTACTTTATTCTTCTCAAACCCTTTCATACATCATTCAATAACGGCCAACTGTATGAAGTTTGGAATACTCTTGCTTGAATATATATAAAACACATAATTAAAATATTGTAATCTAAATAATGCAACTGTAACCGAACGGTGGTTAATGAAAACTAATATAAGTTGTATATGTATCTCGAATCTCCGCAGGTTATTTGATACTGATGATATGGCGATGGTAATTTGTAGTCCAACATACAGGTCCTATTCGCCTGTTTCTCCCACATGGGATCATGGATCCGAGAAATCTTTCCTATTGTTGATCGTATTTAATTGTATTATTTCACTAGTATTTTTTTTTTGTACACTGCGATACCGTGTGGCCGAGAAACCAGAACGGAGGGAGTCTTTTTTATTCTCATGGGTCATTCGCAGAATGGATGGAATTTTTCTCCACTGTCTTTAACCGACTCCAAAATCCAACTGACTGCCTCCGTCCGGTGGTGGTTCCTAGAGTGCTTGCCTCAGTGTTGCGTTACGTCATTCATGACATACAGATATATATCATTACTCCACCTCCGGACCGACCACTGTATCTCATGAATACGCATGTGCACATTTATTACACCTGTTTAAATTACCTCTCGCACACCTTATGTACTAACTCAATTAGGTGGCATCTAATCATTATTTTATATATTTATTTATTTCTTTAATTTTATTTCACATAATTATCTGTACTTTGAGCTCTTGATCCTTTTTGAGGTTGTTTTGGGTCAAAGTCACCTCCACACATGTATTTGCTGCCTTGATGATGAAATAGTTCTGTAAATTCATCATGCGGTAAGTTATGCCTTGGATGGGAATAAACCGATGTGACCGTTACTGTATCATTGGCAAACGTTTTTATTTTTAAATCAACAGCCCTCTGTTCAGCGAAGAAAATGTAGATGATGCCCGATGCTATTATCGATGAGTACAGCGACACCGCCTATTGCAGTGCTAGGAAGGCGTGTTCCATGATAGCATCTGCAATTTCATAAAACAAAGCTCGCCAAATGAAGTACATAAGTTTCCATTAGAAGGGCAATATCAATTTCTTGTGTTGCTAAAAAGTACTGATGATCGTGTTTCTTTTGTTGAATCTCATTAGCATTCGATAATGCCACCGTTGATGAGTTAGTACTGTAAGTGTTACTATCTTGATTGGCTTAGAATTGTGTCAGGCATGCCACCGTGTAATTTATTCCCGCGGATTTAACGTTCTACAATTTAGAGTTATTTTTATTATTAAACACACTCAGGAACGTATATTATGAGTTACTTTATTCTTCTCAAACTCTTTCATACATCATTCAATAACGGCCAACTGTATGAAGTTTGGAATACTCTTGCTTTCATATATATGAAACACATAATTAAAATATCGTAATCTAAATAATACAACTGTAACCGATCGGTGGTTAATGGAAACTAATATAAGTTGTATACCTATCTCGATTCTCCGCAGGTTATTTGATACTGATGATATGGCGATGGTAATTTGTAGTCCAACATACAGGTCCTATTCGCCTGTTTCTCCTACATGGGATCATGGATCCGAGAAATCTTTCCTATTGTTGATCGTATTTAATTGTATTATTTCACTAGTATTTTTTTTTGTACACTGCGATACCGTGTGGCCGAGAAACCAGAACGGAGGGAGTGTTTTTTATTCTCATGGGTCATTCGTGGAATGGATGGAATTTTTCTCCACTGTCTTTAACCGACTCCAAAATCCAACTGACTGCCTCCGTCCGGTGGTGGTTCCTAGAGTGCTTGCCTCCGTGTTGCGTTACGTCATTCATGACATACAGATATATCTCATTACTCCACCTCCGGACCGACCACTGTATCTCATGTATACGCATGTGCACATTTATTACACCCGTTTAAATTACCACTCGCACACCTTATGTACTAACTCAATTAGGTGGCATCTAATCATTATTTTATATATTTATTTATTTCTTTAATTTTATTTCACATAATTATCCGTACTTTGAGCTCTTGATCCTTTTTGAGGTTGTTTTGGGTCAAAGTCACCTCCACACATGTATTTGCTGCCTTGATGATGAAATAGTTCTGTAAATTCATCATGCGGTAAGTTATGCCTTGGATGGGAATAAACCGATGTGACCGTTACTGTATCATTGGCAAACGTTTTTATTTTTAAATCAACAGCCCTCTGTTCAGCGAAGAAAATGTAGATGATGCCCGATGCTATTATCGATGAGTACAGCGACACCGCCTATTGCAGTGCCAGGAAGGCGTGTTCCATGAGAGCATCTGCAATTTCATAAAACAAAGCTCGCCAAATGAAGTACATAAGTTTCCATTAGAAGGGCAATATCAATTTGTTGTGTTGGTAAAAAGTACTGATAATCGTGTTTCTTTTGTTGAATCTCATTAGCATTCGATAATGCCACCGTTGATGAGTTAGTACTGTGAAGTGTTACTATCTTGATTGGCTTAGAATTGTATCAGGCATGCCACCGTGTAATTTATTCCCGCGGATTTAACGTTCTACAATTTAGAATTATTTTTATTATTAAACACATTCAGGAACGTATATTATGAGTTACTTTATTCTTCTCAAACCCTTTCATACATCATTCAATAACGGCCAACTGTATGAAGTTTGGAATACTCTTGCTTGAATATATATGAAACACATAATTAAAATATCGTAATCTAAATAATGCAACTGTAACCGATCGGTGGTTAATGGAAACTAATATAAGTTGTATACCTATCTCGATTCTCCGCAGGTTATTTGATACTGATGATATGGCGATGGTAATTTTTTGTCCAACATACAGGTCCTGTTCGCCTGTCGCTCCTACATGGGATCATGGATCCGGGAAACCTTTTCTATTGTTGATCGTATTTAATCGTATTATTTCACTAGTATATTTTTTCTTTTTGTACACTGCGATACCGTGCGGTCGAGAAACCAGAGTGGAGGGAGTGTTTTTTATTCTCATGGGTCATTCGTGGAATGGATGGAATTTTTCTCCACTGTCTTTAACCGACTCCGAAATCCAACTGACTGCCTCCGTCCGGTGGTGGTTCCTAGAGTGCTTGCCTCGGTGTTGCGTTACGTCATTCATGACATACAGATATATATCATTACTCCACCTCCGGACCGACCACTGTATCTCATGTATACGCATGTGCACATTTATTACACCTGTTTAAATTACCACTCGCACACCTTATGTACTAACTCAATTAGGTGGCATCTAATCATTATTTTATATATTTATTTATTTCTTTAATTTTATTTCACATAATTATCTGTACTTTGAGCTCTTGATCCTTTTTGAGGTTGTTTTGGGTCAAAGTCACCTCCACACATGTATTTGCTGCCTTGATGATGAAATAGTTCTGTAAATTCATCATGCGGTAAGTTATGCCTTGGATGGGAATAAACCGATGTGACCGTTACTGTATCAATGGCAAACGTTTTTATTTTTAAATCAACAGCCCTCTGTTCAGCGAAGAAAATGTAGATGATGCCCGATGCTCTTATCGATGAGTACAGCGACACCGCCTATTGCAGTGCTAGGAAGGCGTGTTCCATGAGAGCATCTGCAATCTCATAAAACAAAACTCGCCAAATGAAGTACATAAGTTTCCGTTAGAAGGGCAATATCAATTTGTTGTGTTGGTAAAAAGTACTGATGATCGTGTTTCTTTTGTTGAATCTCATTAGCATTCGATAATGCCACCGTTGATGAGTTAGTACTGTGAAGTGTTACTATCTTGATTGGCTTAGAATTGTGTCAGGCATGCCACCGTGTAATTTATTCCCGCGGATTTAACGTTCTACAATTTAGAATTATTTTTATTATTAAACACACTCAGGAACGTATATATTATGAGTTACTTTATTCTTCTCAAACTCTTTCATACATCATTCAATAACGGCCAACTATATGAAGTTTGGAATACTCTTGCTTTAATATATATAAAACACATAATTAAAATATCGTAATCTAAATAATACAACTGTAACCGATCGGTGGTTAATGGAAACTAATATAAGTTGTATACCTATCTCGATTCTCCGCAGGTTATTTGATACTGATGATATGGCGATGGTAATTTGTAGTCCAACATACAGGTCCTATTCGCCTGTTTCTCCTACATGGGATCATGGATCCGAGAAATCTTTCCTATTGTTGATCGTATTTAATTGTATTATTTCACTAGTATTTTTTTTTGTACACCGCGATACCATGTGGCCGAGAAACCAGAACGGAGGGAGTATTTTTTATTCTCATGGGTCATTCGCAGAATGGATGGAATTTTTCTGAACTGTCTTTAACCAACTCCAAAATCCAACTGACTGCCTCCGTCCGCTGGTGGTTCCTGGAGCGCTTGCCTCTATGTTGCGTTACGTCATTCATGACATACAGATATATCTCATTACTCCACATCCGGACCGACCACTGTATCTCATGTATACGCATGTGCACATTTATTACACCTGTTTAAATTACCACTCGCACACCTTATGTACTAACTCAATTAGGTGGCATCTAATCATTATTTTATATATTTATTTATTTCTTTAATTTTATTTCACATAATTATCCGTACTTTGAGCTCATGATCCTTTTTGAGGTTGTTTTGTGTCAAACTCACCTCCACACATGAATTTGCTGCCTTGATGATGAAATAGTTCTGTAAATTCATCATGCGGTAAGTTATGCCTTGGATGGGAATAAACCGATGTGACCGTTACTGTATCATTGGGAAACGTTTTTATTTTTAAATCAACAGCCCTCTGTTCAGCGAAGAAAATGTAGATGATGCCCGATGCTATTATCGATGAGTACAGCGACACCGCCTATTGCAGTGCCAGGAAGGCGTGTTCCATGAGAGCATCTGCAATTTCATAAAACAAAGCTCGCCAAATGAAGTACATAAGTTTCCGTTAGAAGGGCAATATCAATTTGTTGTGTTGGTAAAAAGTACTGATAATCGTGTTTCTTTTGTTGAATCTCATTAGCATTCCATAATGCCACCGTTGATGAGTTAGTACTGTGAAGTGTTACTATCTTGATTGGCTTAGAATTGTGTCAGGCATGCCACCGTGTAATTTATTCCCGCGGATTTAACGTTCTACAATTTAGAATTATTTTTATTATTAAACACACTCAGGAACGTATATTATGAGTTACTTTATTCTTCTCAAACCCTTTCATACATCATTCAATAACGGCCAACTGTATGAAGTTTGGAATACTCTTGCTTGAATATATATAAAACACATAATTAAAATATTGTAATCTAAATAATGCAACTGTAACCGAACGGTGGTTAATGAAAACTAATATAAGTTGTATATGTATCTCGAATCTCCGCAGGTTATTTGATACTGATGATATGGCGATGGTAATTTGTAGTCCAACATACAGGTCCTATTCGCCTGTTTCTCCCACATGGGATCATGGATCCGAGAAATCTTTCCTATTGTTGATCGTATTTAATTGTATTATTTCACTAGTATTTTTTTTTTGTACACTGCGATACCGTGTGGCCGAGAAACCAGAACGGAGGGAGTCTTTTTTATTCTCATGGGTCATTCGCAGAATGGATGGAATTTTTCTCCACTGTCTTTAACCGACTCCAAAATCCAACTGACTGCCTCCGTCCGGTGGTGGTTCCTAGAGTGCTTGCCTCAGTGTTGCGTTACGTCATTCATGACATACAGATATATATCATTACTCCACCTCCGGACCGACCACTGTATCTCATGTATACGCATGTGCACATTTATTACACCTGTTTAAATTACCTCTCGCACACCTTATGTACTAACTCAATTAGGTGGCATCTAATCATTATTTTATATATTTATTTATTTCTTTAATTTTATTTCACATAATTATCTGTACTTTGAGCTCTTGATCCTTTTTGAGGTTGTTTTGGGTCAAAGTCACCTCCACACATGTATTTGCTGCCTTGATGATGAAATAGTTCTGTAAATTCATCATGCGGTAAGTTATGCCTTGGATGGGAATAAACCGATGTGACCGTTACTGTATCATTGGCAAACGTTTTTATTTTTAAATCAACAGCCCTCTGTTCAGCGAAGAAAATGTAGATGATGCCCGATGCTATTATCGATGAGTACAGCGACACCGCCTATTGCAGTGCTAGGAAGGCGTGTTCCATGATAGCATCTGCAATTTCATAAAACAAAGCTCGCCAAATGAAGTACATAAGTTTCCATTAGAAGGGCAATATCAATTTCTTGTGTTGCTAAAAAGTACTGATGATCGTGTTTCTTTTGTTGAATCTCATTAGCATTCGATAATGCCACCGTTGATGAGTTAGTACTGTAAGTGTTACTATCTTGATTGGCTTAGAATTGTGTCAGGCATGCCACCGTGTAATTTATTCCCGCGGATTTAACGTTCTACAATTTAGAGTTATTTTTATTATTAAACACACTCAGGAACGTATATTATGAGTTACTTTATTCTTCTCAAACTCTTTCATACATCATTCAATAACGGCCAACTATATGAAGTTTGGAATACTCTTGCTTTAATATATATTAAACACATAATTAAAATATCGTAATCTAAATAATACAACTGTAACCGATCGGTGGTTAATGGAAACTAATATAAGTTGTATACCTATCTCGATTCTCCGCAGGTTATTTGATACTGATGATATGGCGATGGTAATTTGTAGTCCAACATACAGGTCCTATTCGCCTGTTTCTCCTACATGGGATCATGGATCCGAGAAATCTTTCCTATTGTTGATCGTATTTAATTGTATTATTTCACTAGTATTTTTTTTTTTTTGTACACTGCGATACCGTGCGGCCGAGAAACCAGAATGGAGGGAGTGTTTTTTATTCTCATGGGTCATTCGTGGAATGGATGGAATTTTTCTCCACTGTCTTTAACCGACTTTAAAATCCAACTGACTGCCTCCGTCCGGTGGTGGTTCCTAGAGTGCTTGCCTCCATGTTGCGTTACATCATTCCTGACATACAGATATATATCATTACTCCACCTCCGGACCGACCACTGTATCTCATGTATACGCATGTGCACATTTATTACACCTGTTTAAATTACCACTCGCACACCTTATATACTAACTCAATTAGGTGGCATCTAATCATCATTTTATATATTTATTTATTTCTTTAATTTTATTTCACATAATTATCTGTACTTTGAGCTCTTGATCCTTTTTGAGGTTGTTTTGGGTCAAAGTCACCTCCACACATGTATTTGCTGCCTTGATGATGAAATAGTTCTGTAAATTCATCATGCGGTAAGTAATGCCTTGGATGGGAATAAACCGATGTGACCGTTATTGTATCATTGGCAAACGTTTTTATTTTTACCTCAACAGCTCTCTGTTCAGGGAAGAAATTGTAGCTGATGCCCAATGCTATTATCGATGAGTACAGCGACACCGCCTATTGCAGTGCTAGGATCTCGTGATCCATGAGAGCATCTGCAATTTCATAAAACAAAGCTCGCCAAATGAAGTACATAAGTTTCCGTTAGAATTGCAATATCAATTTGTTGTGTTGGTAAAAAGTACTGATAATCGTGTTTCTTTTGTTGAATCTCATTAGCATTCCATAATGCCACCGTTGATGAGTTAGTACTGTGAAGTGTTACTATATTGATTGGCTTAGAATTTTTTTCAGGCATGTCACCGTGTAATTTATTCCCGCGGATTTAACGTTCTACAATTTAGAATTATTTTTATTATTAAACACACTCAGGAACGTATATTATGAGTTACTTTATTCTTCTCAAACCCTTTCATACATCATTCAATAACGGCCAACTGTATGAAGTTTGGAATACTCTTGCTTGAATATATATGAAACACATAATTAAAATATCGTAATCTAAATAATGCAACTGTAACCGATCGGTGGTTAATGGAAACTAATATAAGTTGTATACCTATCTCGATTCTCCGCAGGTTATTTGATACTGATGATATGGCGATGGTAATTTGTAGTCCAACATACAGGTCCTATTCGCCTGTTTCTTCTACATGGGATCATGGATCCGAGAAATCTTTCCTATTGTTGATCGTATTTAATTGTATTATTTCACTAGTATATTTTTTCTTTTTGTACACTGCGATACCGTGCGGCCGAGAAACCAGAATGGAGGGAGTGTTTTTTATTCTCATGGGTCATTCGTGGAATGGATGGAATTTTTCTCCACTGTCTTTAACCGACTCCAAAATCCAACTGACTGCCTCCGTCCGCTGGTGGTTCCTGGAGCGCTTGCCTCTATGTTGCGTTACGTCATTCAGGACATACAGATATATCTCATTACTCCACATCCGGACCGACCACTGTATCTCATGTATACGCATGTGCACATTTATTACACCTGTTTAAATTACCACTCGCACACCATATGTACTAACTCAATTAGGTGGCATCTAATCATTATTTTATATATTTATTTATTTCTTTAATTTTATTTCACATAATTATCCGTACTTTGAGCTCTTGATCCTTTTTGAGGTTGTTTTGGGTCAAAGTCACCTCCACACATGAATTTGCTGCCTTGATGATGAAATAGTTTTGTAAATTCATCATGCGGTAAGTAATGCCTTGGATGGGAATAAACCGATGTGACCGTTACTGTATCATTGGCAAACGTTTTTATTTTTACCTCAACAGCCCTCTGTTCAGGGAAGAAATTGTAGCTGATGCCCAATGCTATTATCGATGAGTACAGCGACACCGCCTATTGCAGTGCTAGGAAGGCGTGTTCCATGAGAGCATCTGCAATTTCATAAAACAAAGCTCGCCAAATGAAGTACATAAGTTTCCGTCAGAAAGGCAATATCAATTTCTTGTGTTGGTAAAAAGTACTGATGATCGTGTTTCTTTTGTTGAATCTCATTAGCATTCGATAATGCCACCGTTGATGAGTTAGTACTGTGAAGTGTTACTATCTTGATTGGCTTAGAATTGTGTCAGGCATGCCACCGTGTAATTTATTCCCGCGGATTTAACGTTCTACAATTTAGAATTATTTTTATTATTAAACACACTCAGGAACGTATATATTATGAGTTACTTTATTCTTCTCAAACTCTTTCATACATCATTCAATAACGGCCAACTATATGAAGTTTGGAATACTCTTGCTTTAATATATATAAAACACATAATTAAAATATCGTAATCTAAATAATACAACTGTAACCGATCGGTGGTTAATGGAAACTAATATAAGTTGTATACCTATCTCGATTCTCCGCAGGTTATTTGATACTGCTGATATGGCGATGGTAATTTGTAGTCCAACATACAGGTCCTATTCGCCTGTTTTTCCTACATGGGATCATGGATCCGAGAAATCTTTCCTATTGTTGATCGTATTTAATTGTATTATTTCACTAGTATTTTTTTTTGTACACCGCGATACCATGTGGCCGAGAAACCAGAACGGAGGGAGTATTTTTTATTCTCATGGGTCATTCGCAGAATGGATGGAATTTTTCTGAACTGTCTTTAACCGACTCCAAAATCCAACTGACTGCCTCCGTCCGGTGGTGGTTCCTAGAGTGCTTGCCTCCGTGTTGCGTTACGTCATTCATGACATACAGATATATCTCATTACTCCACCTCCGGACCGACCACTGTATCTCATGTATACGCATGTGCACATTTATTACACCTGTTTAAATTACCACTCGCACACCTTATGTACTAACTAAATTAGGTGGCATCTTCATTATTTTATATATTTATTTATTTCTTTAATTTTATTTCACATAATTATCCGTACTTTGAGCTCTTGATCCTTTTTGAGGTTGTTTTGGGTCAAAGTCACCTCCACAAATGAATTTGCTGCCTTGATGATGAAATAGTTCTGTAAATTCATCATGCGGTAAGTTATGCCTTGGATGGGAATAAACCGATGTGACCGTTACTGTATCATTGGCAAACGTTTTTATTTTTAAATCAACAGCCCTCTGTTCAGCGAAGAAAATGTAGATGATGCCCGATGCTCTTATCGATGAGTACAGCGACACCGCCTATTGCAGTGCTAGGAAGGCGTGTTCCATGAGAGCATCTGCAATTTCATAAAACAAAACTCGCCAAATGAAGTACATAAGTTTCCATTAGAAGGGCAATATCAATTTGTTGTGTTGGTAAAAAGTACTGATGATCGTGTTTCTTTTGTTGAATCTCATTAGCATTCGATAATGCCACCGTTGATGAGTTAGTACTGTGAAGTGTTACTATCTTGATTGGCTTAGAATTGTATCAGGCATGCCACCGTGTAATTTATTCCCGCGGATTTAACGTTCTACAATTTAGAATTATTTTAATTATTAAACACACTCAGGAACGTATATTATGAGTTACTTTATTCTTCTCAAACCCTTTCATACATCAATCAATAACGGCCAACTGTATGAAGTTTGGAATACTCTTGCTTGAATATATATGAAACACATAATTAAAATATCGTAATCTAAATAATGCAACTGTAACCGATCGGTGGTTAATGGAAACTAATATAAGTTGTATACCTATCTCGATTCTCCGCAGGTTATTTGATACTGATGATATGGCGATGGTAATTTGTAGTCCAACATACAGGTCCTATTCGCCTGTTTCTTCTACATGGGATCATGGATCCGAGAAATCTTTCCTATTGTTGATCGTATTTAATTGTATTATTTCACTAGTATATTTTTTCTTTTTGTACACTGCGATACCGTGCGGCCGAGAAACCAGAATGGAGGGAGTGTTTTTTATTCTCATGGGTCATTCGTGGAATGGATGGAATTTTTCTCCACTGTCTTTAACCGACTCCAAAATCCAACTGACTGCCTCCGTCCGCTGGTGGTTCCTGGAGCGCTTGCCTCTATGTTGCGTTACGTCATTCAGGACATACAGATATATCTCATTACTCCACATCCGGACCGACCACTGTATCTCATGTATACGCATGTGCACATTTATTACACCTGTTTAAATTACCACTCGCACACCATATGTACTAACTCAATTAGGTGGCATCTAATCATTATTTTATATATTTATTTATTTCTTTAATTTTATTTCACATAATTATCCGTACTTTGAGCTCTTGATCCTTGTTGAGGTTGTTTTGGGTCATAGTCACCTCCACACATGAATTTGCTGCCTTGATGATGAAATAGTTCTGTAAATTCATCATGTGGTAAGTTATGCCTTGGATGGGAATAAACCGATGGAACCGTTACTGTATCATTGGCAAACGTTTTTATTTTTAAATCAACAGCCCTCTGTTCAGCGAAGAAAATGTAGATGATGCCCGATGCTATTATCGATGAGTACAGCGACACCGCCTATTGCAGTGCTAGGAAGGCGTGTTCCATGAGAGCATCTGCAATTTCATAAAACAAAGCTCGCCAAATGAAGTACATAAGTTTCCGTTAGAAGGGCAATATCAATTTGTTATGTTGGTAAAAAGTACTGATGATCGTGTTTCTTTTGTTGAATCTCATTAGCATTCGATAATGCCACCGTTGATGAGTTAGTACTGTGAAGTGTTACTATATTGATTGGCTTAGAATTGTGTCAGGCATGCCACCGTGTAATTTATTCCCGCGGATTTAATGTTCTACAATTTAGAATTATTTTTATTATTAAACACACTCAGGAACGTATATTATGAGTTACTTTATTCTTCTCAAACCCTTTCATACATCATTCAATAACGGCCAACTATATGAAGTTTGGAATACTCTTGCTTTAATATATATAAAACACATAATTAAAATATTGTAATCTAAATAATGCAACTGTAACCGAACGGTGGTTAATGAAAACTAATATAAGTTGTATACCTATCTCGATTCTCCGCAGGTTATTTGATACTGATGATATGGCGATGGTAATTTTTTGTCCAACATACAGGTCCTGTTCGCCTGTCGCTCCTACATGGGATCATGGATCCGGGAAATCTTTTCTATTGTTGATCGTATTTAATCGTATTATTTCACTAGTATTTTTTTTTGTACACTGCGATACCGTGTGGCCGAGAAACCAGAACGGAGGGAGTCTTTTTTATTCTCATGGGTCATTCGTGGAATGGATGGAATTTTTCTCCACTGTCTTTAACCGACTCCAAAATCCAACTGACTGCCTCCGTCCGGTGGTGGTTCCTAGAGTGCTTGCCTCCGTGTTGCGTTACATCATTCCTGACTTACAGATATATCTCATTACTCCACCTCCGGACCGACCACTGTATCTCATGTATACGCATGTGCACATTTATTACACCTGTTTAAATTACCACTCGCACACCTTATGTACTAACTCAATTAGGTGGCATCTAGTCATCATTTTATTTATTTATTTATTTCTTTAATTTTATTTCACATAATTATCCGTACTTTGAGCTCTTGATCCGTTTTGAGGTTGTTTTGGGTCAAAGTCACCTCCACACATGTATTTGCTGCCTTGATGATGAAATAGTTCTGTAAATTCATCATGCGGTAAGTAATGCCTTGGATGGGAATAAACCGATGTGACCGTTACTGTATCATTGGCAAACGTTTTTATTTTTACCTCAACAGCCCTCTGTTCAGGGAAGAAATTGTAGCTGATGCCCAATGCTATTATCGATGAGTACAGCGACACCGCCTATTGCAGTGCTAGGAAGGCGTGTTCCATGAGAGCATCTGCAATTTCATAAAACAAAGCTCGCCAAATGAAGTACATAAGTTTCCGTTAGAAGGGCAATATCAATTTGTTGTGTTGGTAAAAAGTACTGATGATCGTGTTTCTTTTGTTGAATCTCATTAGCATTCGATAATGCCACCGTTGATGAGTTAGTACTGTGAAGTGTTACTATCTTGATTGGCTTAGAATTGTGTCAGGCATGCCACCGTGTAATTTATTCCCGCGGATTTAACGTTCTACAATTTAGAATTATTTTTATTATTAAACACACTCAGGAACGTATATTATGAGTTACTTTATTCTTCTCAAACCCTTTCATACATCATTCAATAACGGCCAACTCTACGTAGTTTGGAATACTCTTGCTTGAATATATATGAAACACATAATTAAAATATCGTAATCTAAATAATGCAACTGTAACCGATCGGTGGTTAATGGAAACTAATATAAGTTGTATACCTATCTCGATTCTCCGCAGGTTATTTGATACTGATGATATGGCGATGGTAATTTGTAGTCCAACATACAGGTCCTATTCGCCTGTTTCTCCTACATGGGATCATGGATCCGAGAAATCTTTCCTATTGTTGATCGTATTTAATTGTATTATTTCACTAGTATTTTTTTTTTGTACACTGCGATACCGTGCGGCCGAGAAACCAGAATGGAGGGAGTGTTTTTTATTCTCATGGGTCATTCGTGGAATGGATGGAATTTTTCTCCACTGTCTTTAACCGACTCCAAAATCCAACTGACTGCCTCCGTCCGGTGGTGGTTCCTAGAGTGCTTGCCTCCGTGTTGCGTTACATCATTCATGACTTACAGATATATCTCATTACTCCACCTCCGGACCGACCACTGTATCTCATGTATACGCATGTGCACATTTATTACACCTGTTTAAATTACCACTGGCACACTTTATGTACCATCTCAATTAGGTGGCATCTAATCATTATTTTATATATTTATTTATTTCTTTAATTTTATTTCGCATAATTATCCGTACTTTGAGCTCTTGATCCTTGTTGAGGTTGTTTTGGGTCATAGTCACCTCCACACATGAATTTGCTGCCTTGATGATGAAATGGTTCTGTAAATTCATCATGTGGTAAGTTATGCCTTGGATGGGAATAAACCGATGGAACCGTTACTGTATCATTGGCAAACGTTTTTATTTTTAAATCAACAGCCCTCTGTTCAGCGAAGAAAATGTAGATGATGCCCGATGCTATTATCGATGAGTACAGCGACACCGCCTATTGCAGTGCTAGGAAGGCGTGTTCCATGAGAGCATCTGCAATTTCATAAAACAAAGCTCGCCAAATGAAGTACATAAGTTTCCGTTAGAAAGGCAATATCAATTTGTTATGTTGGTAAAAAGTACTGATGATCGTGTTTCTTTTGCTGAATATCATTAGCATTCGATAATGCCACCGTTGATGAGTTACTACTGTGAAGTGTTACCATCTTGATTGGCTTAGAATTGTATCAGGCATGCCACCGTGTACTTTATTCCCGCGGATTTAACGTTCTACAATTTAAAATTATTTTTATTATTAAACACACTCAGGAACGTATATTATGAGTTACTTTATTCTTCTCAAACCCTTTCATACATCATTCAATAACGGCCAACTGTATGAAGTTTGGAATACTCTTGCTTTAATATATATAAAACACATAATTAAAATATCGTAATCTAAATAATACAACTGTAACCGATCGGTGGTTAATGGAAACTAATATAAGTTGTATACCTATCTCGATTCTCCGCAGGTTATTTGATACTGATGATATGGCGATGGTAATTTGTAGTCCAACATACAGGTCCTATTCGCCTGTTTCTCCTACATGGGATCATGGATCCGAGAAATCTTTCCTATTGTTGATCGTATTTAATTGTATTATTTCACTAGTATTTTTTTTTTGTACACTGCGATACCGTGCGGCCGAGAAACCAGAATGGAGGGAGTGTTTTTTATTCTCATGGGTCATTCGTGGAATGGATGGAATTTTTCTCCACTGTCTTTAACCGACTCCAAAATCCAACTGACTGCCTCCGTCCGCTGGTGGTTCCTAGAGTGCTTAGCTCTGTGTTGCGTTACATCATTCATGACTTACAGATATATCTCATTACTCCACCTCCGGACCGACCACTGTATCTCATGTATACGCATGTGCACATTTATTACACCTGTTTAAATTACCACTGGCACACTTTATGTACCATCTCAATTAGGTGGCATCTAATCATTATTTTATATATTTATTTATTTCTGTAATTTTATTTCACATAATTATCCGCACTTTGAGCTCTTGATCCTGGTTGAGGTTGTTTTGGGTCAAAGTCACCTCCACACATGAATTTGCTGCCTTGATGATGAAATAGTTCTGTAAATTCATCATGCGGTAAGTTATGCCTTGGATGGGAATAAACCGATGTGACCGTTACTGTATCATTGGCAAACGTTTTTATTTTTAAATCAACAGCCCTCTGTTCAGCGAAGAAAATGTAGATGATGCCCGATGCTATTATCGATGAGTACAGCGACACCGCCTATTGCAGTGCCAGGAAGGCGTGTTCCATGAGAGCATCTGCAATTTCATAAAACAAAGCTCGCCAAATGAAGTACATAAGTTTCCGTTAGAAGGGCAATATCAATTTGTTGTGTTGGTAAAAAGTACTGATAATCGTGTTTCTTTTGTTGAATCTCATTAGCATTTGATAATGCCACCGTTGATGAATTAGTACTGTGAAGTGTTACTATCTTGATTGGCTTAGAATTGTGTCAGGCATGCCATCGTGTAATTTATTCCCGCGGATTTAACGTTCTACAATTTAGAATTATTTTTATTATTAAACACACTCAGGAACGTATATTAAGAGTTACTTTATTCTTCTCAAACTCTTTCATACATCATTCAATAACGGCCAACTATATGAAGTTTGGAATACTCTTGCTTTAATATATATAAAACACATAATTAAAATATCGTAATCTAAATAATACAACTGTAACCGATCGGTGGTTAATGGAAACTAATATAAGTTGTATACCTATCTCGATTCTCCGCAGGTTATTTGATACTGATGATATGGCGATGGTAATTTGTAGTCCAACATACAGGTCCTGTTCGCCTGTTTCTCCTACATGGGATCATGGATCCGAGAAATCTTTCCTATTGTTGATCGTATTTAATTGTATTATTTCACTAGTATTTTTTTTTTGTACACTGCGATACCGTGCGGCCGAGAAACCAGAATGGAGGGAGTGTTTTTTATTCTCATGGGTCATTCGTGGAATGGATGGAATTTTTCTCCACTGTCTTTAACCGACTCCAAAATCCAACTGACTGCCTCCGTCCGCTGGTGGTTCCTAGAGTGCTTGCCTCCGTGTTGCGTTACATCATTCATGACTTACAGATATATCTCATTACTCCACCTCCGGACCGACCACTGTATCTCATGTATACGCATGTGCACATTTATTACACCTGTTTAAATTACCACTGGCACACTTTATGTACCATCTCAATTAGGTGGCATCTAATCATTATTTTATATATTTATTTATTTCTTTAATTTTATTTCACATAATTATCCGTACTTTGAGCTCTTGATCCTTGTTGAGGTTGTTTTGGGTCATAGTCACCTCCACACATGAATTTGCTGCCTTGATGATGAAATGGTTCTGTAAATTCATCATGTGGTAAGTTATGCCTTGGATGGGAATAAACCGATGGAACCGTTACTGTATCATTGGCAAACGTTTTTATTTTTAAATCAACAGCCCTCTGTTCAGCGAAGAAAATGTAGATGATGCCCGATGCTATTATCGATGAGTACAGCGACACCGCCTATTGCAGTGCTAGGAAGGCGTGTTCCATGAGAGCATCTGCAATTTCATAAAACAAAGCTCGCCAAATGAAGTACATATGTTTCCGTTAGAGAGGCAATATCAATTTGTTATGTTGGTAAAAAGTACTGATGATCGTGTTTCTTTTGCTGAATATCATTAGCATTCGATAATGCCACCGTTGATGAGTTAGTACTGTGAAGTGTTACCATCTTGATTGGCTTAGAATTGTATCAGGCATGCCACCGTGTACTTTATTCCCGCGGATTTAACGTTCTACAATTTAAAATTATTTTTATTATTAAACACACTCAGGAACGTATATTATGAGTTACTTTATTCTTCTCAAACCCTTTCATACATCATTCAATAACGGCCAACTGTATGAAGTTTGGAATACTCTTGCTTTAATATATATAAAACACATAATTAAAATATCGTAATCTAAATAATACAACTGTAACCGATCGGTGGTTAATGGAAACTAATATAAGTTGTATACCTATCTCGATTCTCCGCAGGTTATTTGATACTGATGATATGGCGATGGTAATTTGTAGTCCAACATACAGGTCCTATTCGCCTGTTTCTCCTACATGGGATCATGGATCCGAGAAATCTTTCCTATTGTTGATCGTATTTAATTGTATTATTTCACTAGTATTTTTTTTTTGTACACTGCGATACCGTGCGGCCGAGAAACCAGAATGGAGGGAGTGTTTTTTATTCTCATGGGTCATTCGTGGAATGGATGGAATTTTTCTCCACTGTCTTTAACCGACTCCAAAATCCAACTGACTGCCTCCGTCCGCTGGTGGTTCCTAGAGTGCTTAGCTCTGTGTTGCGTTACATCATTCATGACTTACAGATATATCTCATTACTCCACCTCCGGACCGACCACTGTATCTCATGTATACGCATGTGCACATTTATTACACCTGTTTAAATTACCACTGGCACACTTTATGTACCATCTCAATTAGGTGGCATCTAATCATTATTTTATATATTTATTTATTTCTGTAATTTTATTTCACATAATTATCCGCACTTTGAGCTCTTGATCCTGGTTGAGGTTGTTTTGGGTCAAAGTCACCTCCACACATTAATTTGCTGCCTTGATGATGAAATAGTTCTGTAAATTCATCATGCGGTAAGTTATGCCTTGGATGGGAATAAACCGATGTGACCGTTACTGTATCATTGGCAAACGTTTTTATTTTTAAATCAACAGCCCTCTGTTCAGCGAAGAAAATGTAGATGATGCCCGATGCTATTATCGATGAGTACAGCGACACCGCCTATTGCAGTGCCAGGAAGGCGTGTTCCATGAGAGCATCTGCAATTTCATAAAACAAAGCTCGCCAAATGAAGTACATAAGTTTCTGTTAGAAGGGCAATATCAATTTGTTGTGTTGGTAAAAAGTACTGATAATCGTGTTTCTTTTGTTGAATCTCATTAGCATTTGATAATGCCACCGTTGATGAGTTAGTACTGTGAAGTGTTACTATCTTGATTGGCTTAGAATTGTGTCAGGCATGCCACCGTGTAATTTATTCCCGCGGATTTAACGTTCTACAATTTAGAATTATTTTTATTATTAAACACACTCAGGAACGTATATTATGAGTTACTTTATTCTTCTCAAACTCTTTCATACATCATTCAATAACGGCCAACTATATGAAGTTTGGAATACTCTTGCTTTAATATATATAAAACACATAATTAAAATATCGTAATCTAAATAATACAACTGTAACCGATCGGTGGTTAATGGAAACTAATATAAGTTGTATACCTATCTCGATTCTCCGCAGGTTATTTGATACTGATGATATGGCGATGGTAATTTGTAGTCCAACATACAGGTCCTGTTCGCCTGTTTCTCCTACATGGGATCATGGATCCGAGAAATCTTTCCTATTGTTGATCGTATTTAATTGTATTATTTCACTAGTATTTTTTTTTTGTACACTGCGATACCGTGCGGCCGAGAAACCAGAATGGAGGGAGTGTTTTTTATTCTCATGGGTCATTCGTGGAATTTTTCTCCACTGTCTTTAACCGACTCCAAAATCCAACTGACTGCCTCCGTCCGCTGGTGGTTCCTAGAGTGCTTGCCTCCGTGTTGCGTTACATCATTCATGACTTACAGATATATCTCATTACTCCACCTCCGGACCGACCACTGTATCTCATGTATACGCATGTGCACATTTATTACACCTGTTTAAATTACCACTGGCACACTTTATGTACCATCTCAATTAGGTGGCATCTAATCATTATTTTATATATTTATTTATTTCTTTAATTTTATTTCACATAATTATCCGTACTTTGAGCTCTTGATCCTTGTTGAGGTTGTTTTGGGTCATAGTCACCTCCACACATGAATTTGCTGCCTTGATGATGAAATGGTTCTGTAAATTCATCATGTGGTAAGTTATGCCTTGGATGGGAATAAACCGATGGAACCGTTACTGTATCATTGGCAAACGTTTTTATTTTTAAATCAACAGCCCTCTGTTCAGCGAAGAAAATGTAGATGATGCCCGATGCTATTATCGATGAGTACTGCGACACCGCCTATTGCAGTGCTAGGAAGGCGTGTTCCATGAGAGCATCTGCAATTTCATAAAACAAAGCTCGCCAAATGAAGTACATAAGTTTCCGTTAGAAAGGCAATATCAATTTGTTATGTTGGTAAAAAGTACTGATGATCGTGTTTCTTTTGCTGAATATCATTAGCATTCGATAATGCCACCGTTGATGAGTTAGTACTGTGAAGTGTTACCATCTTGATTGGCTTAGAATTGTATCAGGCATGCCACCGTGTACTTTATTCCCGCGGATTTAACGTTCTACAATTTAAAATTATTTTTATTATTAAACACACTCAGGAACGTATATTATGAGTTACTTTATTCTTCTCAAACCCTTTCATACATCATTCAATAACGGCCAACTGTATGAAGTTTGGAATACTCTTGCTTTAATATATATAAAACACATAATTAAAATATCGTAATCTAAATAATACAACTGTAACCGATCGGTGGTTAATGGAAACTAATATAAGTTGTATACCTATCTCGATTCTCCGCAGGTTATTTGATACTGATGATATGGCGATGGTAATTTGTAGTCCAACATACAGGTCCTATTCGCCTGTTTCTCCTACATGGGATCATGGATCCGAGAAATCTTTCCTATTGTTGATCGTATTTAATTGTATTATTTCACTAGTATTTTTTTTTTGTACACTGCGATACCGTGCGGCCGAGAAACCAGAATGGAGGGAGTGTTTTTTATTCTCATGGGTCATTCGTGGAATGGATGGAATTTTTCTCCACTGTCTTTAACCGACTCCAAAATCCAACTGACTGCCTCCGTCCGCTGGTGGTTCCTAGAGTGCTTAGCGCTGTGTTGCGTTACATCACTCATGACTTACAGATATATCTCATTACTCCACCTCCGGACCGACCACTGTATCTCATGTATACGCATGTGCACATTTATTACACCTGTTTAAATTACCACTGGCACACTTTATGTACCATCTCAATTAGGTGGCATCTAATCATTATTTTATATATTTATTTATTTCTGTAATTTTATTTCACATAATTATCCGCACTTTGAGCTCTTGATCCTGGTTGAGGTTGTTTTGGGTCAAAGTCACCTCCACACATGAATTTGCTGCCTTGATGATGAAATAGTTCTGTAAATTCATCATGCGGTAAGTTATGCCTTGGATGGGAATAAACCGATGTGACCGTTACTGTATCATTGGCAAACGTTTTTATTTTTAAATCAACAGCCCTCTGTTCAGCGAAGAAAATGTAGATGATGCCCGATGCTATTATCGATGAGTACAGCGACACCGCCTATTGCAGTGCCAGGAAGGCGTGTTCCATGAGAGCATCTGCAATTTCATAAAACAAAGCTCGCCAAATGAAGTACATAAGTTTCCGTTAGAAGGGCAATATCAATTTGTTGTGTTGGTAAAAAGTACTGATGATTCGGTTTCTTTTGTTGAATCTCATTAGCATTCGATAATGCCACCGTTGATGAGTTAGTACTGTGAAGTGTTACTATCTTGATTGGCTTAGAATTGTGTCAGGCATGCCACCGTGTAATTTATTCCCGCGGATTTAACGTTCTACAATTTAGAATTATTTTTATTATTAAACACACTCAGGAACGTATATTATGAGTTACTTTATTCTTCTCAAACCCTTTCATACATCATTCAATAACGGCCAACTGTATGAAGTTTGGAATACTCTTGCTTGAATATATATAAAACACATAATTAGAATATCGTAATCTAAATAATGCAACTGTAACCGATCGGTGGTTCATGGAAACTAATATAAGTTGTATACCTATCTCGATTCTCCGCAGGTTATTTGATACTGATGATATGGCGATGGTAATTTGTAGTCCAACATACAGGTCCTGTTCGCCTGTCGCTCCTACATGGGATCATGGATCCGAGAAATCTTTCCTATTGTTGATCGAATTTAATTGTATTATTTCACTACTATTTTTTTTTTTGTACACTGCGATACCGTGTTGCCGAGAAACCAGAATGGAGGAAGTGTTTTTTATTCTCATTGGTCATTCGCGGAATGGATGGAATTTTTCTCCACTGTCTTTAACCAACTCCAAAAACCAAGTGACTGCCATCGTCCGCTGGTGGTTCCTAGAGTGCTTGCCTCCGTGTTGCGTTACATCATTCATGACTTACAGATATATCTCATTACTCCACCTCCGGACCGACCACTGTATCTCATGTATACGCATGTGCACATTTATTACACCTGTTTAAATTACCACTCGCACACCTTAAGTACTAACTCAATTAGGTGGCATCTAATCATTATTTTATATATTTATTTATTTCTTTAATTTTATTTCACATAATTATCCGTACTTTGAGCTCTTGATCCTGGTTGAGGTTGTTTTGGGTCAAAGTCACCTTCACACATGAATTTGCTGCCTTGATGATGAATTAGTTCTGTAAATTCATCATGCGGTAAGTAATGCCTTGGATGGGAATAAACCCATGTGACCGTTACTGTATCATTGGCAAACGTTTTTATTTTTACCTCAACAGCCCTCTGTTCAGGGAAGAAAGTGTAGATGATGCCCAATGCTATTATCGATGAGTACAGCGACACCGCCTCTTGCAGTGCTAGGAAGGCGTGTTCCATGAGAGCATCTGCAATTTCATAAAACAAAGCTCCCCAAATGAAGTACATAAGTTTCCGTTAGAAGGGCAATATCAATTTGTTATGTTGGTAAAAAGTACTGATGATCGTGTTTCTTTTGCTGAATCTCATTAGCATTCGATAATGCCACCGTTGATGAGTTAGTACTGTGAAGTGTTACCATCTTGATTGGCTTAGAATTGTATCAGGGATGCCACCGTGTTCTTTATTCCTGCGGATTTAACGTTCTACAGTTTAGAATTATTTTTATTATTAAACACACTCAGGAACGTATATTATGAGTTACTTTATTCTTCTCAAACTCTTTCTTACATCATTCAATAACGGCCAACTGTATGAAGTTTGGAATACTCTTGCTTTAATATATATAAAACGCATAATTAGAATATCGTAATCTAAATAATGCAACTGTAACCGATCGGTGGTTAATGGAAACTAATATAAGTTGTATACCTATCTCGATTCTCCGCAGGTTATTTGATACTGATGATATGGCGATGGTAATTTGTAGTCCAACATACAGGACCTATTCGCCTGTTTCTCCTACATGGGATCATGGATCCGAGAAATCTTTCCTATTGTTGATCGTATTTAATTGTATTATTTCACTAGTATTTTTTTTTTGTACACTGCGATACCGTGCGGCCGAGAAACCAGAATGGAGGGAGTGTTTTTTATTCTCATGGGTCATTCGCAGAATGGATGGAATTTTTCTGAACTGTCTTTAACCAACTCCAAATTCCAACTGACTGCCTCCGTCCGCTGGTGGTTCCTAGAGTGCTTGCCTCCGTGTTGCGTTACATCATTCATGACTTACAGATATATCTCATTACTCCACCTCCGGACCGACCACTGTATCTCATGTATACGCATGTGCACATTTATTACACCTGTTTAAATTACCACTCGCACACCTTAAGTACTAACTCAATTAGGTGGCATCTAATCATTATTTTATATATTTATTTATTTCTTTAATTTTATTTCACATAATTATCCGTACTTTGAGCTCTTGATCCTGGTTGAGGTTGTTTTGGGTCAAAGTCACCTTCACACATGAATTTGCTGCCTTGATGATGAATTAGTTCTGTAAATTCATCATGCGGTAAGTAATGCCTTGGATGGGAATAAACCCATGTGACCGTTACTGTATCATTGGCAAACGTTTTTATTTTTACCTCAACAGCCCTCTGTTCAGGGAAGAAAGTGTAGATGATGCCCAATGCTATTATCGATGAGTACAGCGACACCGCCTCTTGCAGTGCTAGGAAGGCGTGTTCCATGAGAGCATCTGCAATTTCATAAAACAAAGCTCCCCAAATGAAGTACATAAGTTTCCGTTAGAAGGGCAATATCAATTTGTTATGTTGGTAAAAAGTACTGATGATCGTGTTTCTTTTGCTGAATCTCATTAGCATTCGATAATGCCACCGTTGATGAGTTAGTACTGTGAAGTGTTACCATCTTGATTGGCTTAGAATTGTATCAGGGATGCCACCGTGTTCTTTATTCCTGCGGATTTAACGTTCTACAGTTTAGAATTATTTTTATTATTAAACACACTCAGGAACGTATATTATGAGTTACTTTATTCTTCTCAAACTCTTTCTTACATCATTCAATAACGGCCAACTGTATGAAGTTTGGAATACTCTTGCTTTAATATATATAAAACGCATAATTAGAATATCGTAATCTAAATAATGCAACTGTAACCGATCGGTGGTTAATGGAAACTAATATAAGTTGTATACCTATCTCGATTCTCCGCAGGTTATTTGATACTGATGATATGGCGATGGTAATTTGTAGTCCAACATACAGGTCCTGTTCGCCTGTCGCTCCTACATGGGATCATGGATCCGAGAAATCTTTCCTATTGTTGATCGTATTTAATTGTATTATTTCACTAGTATTTTTTTTTTGTACACTGCGATACCGTGCGGCCGAGAAACCAGAATGGAGGGAGTGTTTTTTATTCTCATGGGTCATTCGCAGAATGGATGGAATTTTTCTGAACTGTCTTTAACCAACTCCAAATTCCAACTGACTGCCTCCGTCCGCTGGTGGTTCCTAGAGTGCTTGCCTCCGTGTTGCGTTACATCATTCATGACTTACAGATATATCTCATTACTCCACCTCCGGACCGACCACTGTATCTCATGTATACGCATGTGCACATTTATTACACCTGTTTAAATTACCACTCGCACACCTTAAGTACTAACTCAATTAGGTGGCATCTAATCATTATTTTATATATTTATTTATTTCTTTAAATTTATTTCACATAATTATCCGTACTTTGAGCTCTTGATCCTTTTTGAGGTTGTTTTGGGTCAAAGTCACCTTCACACATGAATTTGCTGCCTTGATGATGAATTAGTTCTGTAAATTCATCATGCGGTAAGTAATGCCTTGGATGGGAATAAACCCATGTGACCGTTACTGTATCATTGGCAAACGTTTTTATTTTTACCTCAACAGCCCTCTGTTCAGGGAAGAAAGTGTAGATGATTCCCAATGCTATTATCGATGAGTACAGCGACACCGCCTATTGCTGTGCCAGCAGGGCGTGTTCCATGAAAGCATCTGTAATTTCATAAAACAAAGCTCCCCAAATGAAGTACATAAGTTTCCGTTAGAAGGGCAATATCAATTTGTTATGTTGGTAAAAAGTACTGATGATCGTGTTTCTTTTGCTGAATCTCATTAGCATTCGATAATGCCACCGTTGATGAGTTAGTACTGTGAAGTGTTACTATCTTGATTGGCTTAGAATTGTATCAGGCATGCCACCGTGTACTTTATTCCCGCGGATTTAACGTTCTACAATTTAGAATTATTTTTGTTATTAAACACACTCAGGAACGTATATTATGAGTTACTTTATTCTTCTCAAACTCTTTCATACATCATTCAATAACGCCTAACTGTATGAAGTTTGGAATACTCTTGCTTTAATATATATAAAACACATAATTAGAATATCGTAATCTAAATAATGCAACTGTAATCGATCGGTGGTTAATGGAAACTAATATAAGTTGTATACCTATCTCGATTCTCCGCAGGTTATTTGATACTGATGATATGGCGATGGTAATTTGTAGTCCAACATACAGGTCCTGTTCGCCTGTCGCTCCTACATGGGATCATGGATCCGAGAAATCTTTTCTATTGTTGATCGTATTTAATTGTATTATTTCACTAGTATTTTTTTTTGTACACTGCGATACCGTGTGGCCGAGAAACCAGAACGGAGGGAGTCTTTTTTATTCTCATGGGTCATTCGCAGAATGGATGGAATTTTTCTGAACTGTCTTTAACCAACTCCAAAATCCAACTGACTGCCTCCGTCCGCTGGTGGTTCCTAGAGTGCTTGCCTCCGTGTTGCGTTACATCATTCATGACTTACAGATATATCTCATTACTCCACCTCCGGACCGACCACTGTATCTCATGTATACGCATGTGCACATTTATTACACCTGTTTAAATTACCACTGGCACACTTTATGTACCATCTCAATTAGGTGGCATCTAATCATTATTTTATATATTTATTTATTTCTGTAATTTTATTTCACATAATTATCCGTACTTTGAACTCTTGATCCTTTTTGAGGTTGTTTTGAGTCAAAGTCACCTCCACACATGAATTTGCTGCCTTGATGATGAAATAGTTCTGTAAATTCATCATGCGGTAAGTTATGCCTTGGATGGGAATAAACCGATGTGACCGTTACTGTATCATTGGCAAACGTTTTTATTTTTAAGTCAACAGCCCTCTGTTCAGCGAAGAAAATGTAGATGATGCCCGATGCTATTATCGATGAGTACAGCGACACCGCCTATTGCAGTGCCAGGAAGGCGTGTTCCATGAGAGCATCTGCAATTTCATAAAACAAAGCTCGCCAAATGAAGTACATAAGTTTCCGTTAGAAGGGCAATATCAATTTGTTGTGTTGGTAAAAAGTACTGATGATCGTGTTTCTTTTGCTGAATCTCATTAGCATTCGATAATGCCACCGTTGATGAGTTAGTACTGTGAAGTGTTACTATCTTGATTGGCTTAGAATTGTATCAGGCATGCCACCGTGTACTTTATTCCCGCGGATTTAACGTTCTACAATTTAGAATTATTTTTGTTATTAAACACACTCAGGAACGTATATTATGAGTTACTTTATTCTTCTCAAACTCTTTCATACATCATTCAATAACGCCTAACTGTATGAAGTTTGGAATACTCTTGCTTGAATATATATAAAACACATAATTAAAATATTGTAATCTAAATAATGCAACTGTAACCGAACTGTGGTTAATGGAAACTAATATAAGTTGTATACCTATCTCGATTCTCCGCAGGTTATTTGATACTGATGATATGGCGATGGTAATTTGTAGTCAAACATACAGGAACTATTCGCCTGTTTCTCCTACATGGGATCATGGATCCGAGAAATCTTTCCTATTGTTGATCGTATTTAATTGTATTATTTCACTAGTATTTTTTTTTTGTACACTGCGATACCGTGCGGCCGAGAAACCAGAATGGAGGGAGTGTTTTTTATTCTCATGGGTCATTCGCAGAATGGATGGAATTTTTCTGAACTGTCTTTAACCAACTCCAAAATCCAACTGACTGCCTCCGTCCGCTGGTGGTTCCTAGAGTGCTTGCCTCCGTGTTGCGTTACATCATTCATGACTTACAGATATATCTCATTACTCCACCTCCGGACCGACCACTGTATCTCATGTATACGCATGTGCACATTTATTACACCTGTTTAAATTACCACTCGCACACCTTAAGTACTAACTCAATTAGGTGGCATCTAATCATTATTTTATATATTTATTTATTTCTTTAATTTTATTTCACATAATTATCCGTACTTTGAGCTCTTGATCCTGGTTGAGGTTGTTTTGGGTCAAAGTCACCTTCACACATGAATTTGCTGCCTTGATGATGAATTAGTTCTGTAAATTCATCATGCGGTAAGTAATGCCTTGGATGGGAATAAACCCATGTGACCGTTACTGTATCATTGGCAAACGTTTTTATTTTTACCTCAACAGCCCTCTGTTCAGGGAAGAAAGTGTAGATGATGCCCAATGCTATTATCGATGAGTACAGCGACACCGCCTCTTGCAGTGCTAGGAAGGCGTGTTCCATGAGAGCATCTGCAATTTCATAAAACAAAGCTCCCCAAATGAAGTACATAAGTTTCCGTTAGAAGGGCAATATCAATTTGTTATGTTGGTAAAAAGTACTGATGATCGTGTTTCTTTTGCTGAATCTCATTAGCATTCGATAATGCCACCGTTGATGAGTTAGTACTGTGAAGTGTTACCATCTTGATTGGCTTAGAATTGTATCAGGGATGCCACCGTGTTCTTTATTCCTGCGGATTTAACGTTCTACAGTTTAGAATTATTTTTATTATTAAACACACTCAGGAACGTATATTATGAGTTACTTTATTCTTCTCAAACTCTTTCTTACATCATTCAATAACGGCCAACTGTATGAAGTTTGGAATACTCTTGCTTTAATATATATAAAACGCATAATTAGAATATCGTAATCTAAATAATGCAACTGTAACTGATCGGTGGTTAATGGAAACTAATATAAGTTGTATACCTATCTCGATTCTCCGCAGGTTATTTGATACTGATGATATGGCGATGGTAATTTGTAGTCCAACATACAGGTCCTCTTCGCCTGTCGCTCCTACATGGGATCATGGATCCGAGAAATCTTTCCTATTGTTGATCGAATTTAATTGTATTATTTCACTAGTATTTTTTTTTTTGTACACTGCGATACCGTGTGGCCGAGAAACCAGAATGGAGGAAGTGTTTTTTATTCTCATTGGTCATTCGCGGAATGGATGGAATTTTTCTAAACTGTCTTTAACTAACTCCAAAATCCAACTGACTGCCTTCGTCCGGTGGTGGTTCCTAGAGTTCTTGCCTCCGTGTTGCGTTACATCATTCATGACTTACAGATATATCTCATTACTCCACCTCCGGACCGACCACTGTATCTCATGTATACACATGTGCACATTTATTACATCTGTTTAAATTACCACTCGCACACCTTATGTACTGACTCAATTAAGTTGCATCTAATCATTATATTATATATTGATTTGTTTCTTTAAGTTTATTTCACATAATTATCCGTACTTTGAGCTCTTGATCCTTTTTGAGGTTGTTTTGGGTCAAAGTCACCTCCACGCATGAATTTGCTGCCTTGATGCTGAAATAGTTTTGTAAATTCATCATGCGGTAAGTAATGCCTTGGATGGGAATAAACCGATGTGACCATTACTGTATCATTGGCAAACGTTTTTATTTTTACCTCAACAGCCCTCTGTTCAGCGAAGAAAATGTAGATGATGCCCAATGCTATTATCGATGAGTACAGCGACACCGCCTATTGCTGTGCCAGCAGGGCGTGTTCCATGAAAGCATCTGTAATTTCATAAAACAAAGCTCCCCAAATGAAGTACATAAGTTTCCGTTAGAAGGGCAATATCAATTTGTTATGTTGGTAAAAAGTACTGATGATCGTGTTTCTTTTGCTGAATCTCATTACCATTCGATAATGCCACCGTTGATGAGTTAGTACTGTGACGTGTTACTATCTTGATTGGCTTAGAATTGTATCAGGCATGCCACCGTGTACTTTATTCCCGCGGATTTAACGTTCTACAATTTAGAATTATTTTTGTTATTAAACACACTCAGGAACGTATATTATGAGTTACTTTATTCTTCTCAAACTCTTTCATACATCATTCAATAACGCCTAACTGTATGAAGTTTGGAATACTCTTGCTTTAATATATATAAAACACATAATTAGAATATCGTAATCTAAATAATGCAACTGTAATCGATCGGTGGTTAATGGAAACTAATATAAGTTGTATACCTATCTCGATTCTCCGCAGGTTATTTGATACTGATGATATGGCGATGGTAATTTGTAGTCCAACATACAGGTCCTGTTCGCCTGTCGCTCCTACATGGGATCATGGATCCGAGAAATCATTCCAATTGTTGATCGAATTTAATTGTATTATTTCACTAGTATTTTTTTTTTTGTACACTGCGAAACCGTGTGGCCGAGAAACCAGAATGGAGGAAGTGTTTTTTATTCTCATTGGTCATTCGCGGAATGGATGGAATTTTTTTAAACTGTCTTTAACCAACTCCAAAATCTAACTGACTCCCTCCGTCCGCTGGTGGTTCCTGGAGCGCTTGCCTCCATGTTGCGTTACGTGATTCATGACGTACAGATATATCTCATTACTCCACCTCCGGACCGACCACTGTATCTCATGTATACACATGTGCACATTTATTACATCTGTTTAAATTACCACTCGCACACCTTATGTACTAACTCAATTAGGTGGCATCTAATCATTATTTTATATATTGATTTGTTTCTTTAAGTTTATTTCACATAATTATCCGTACTTTGAGCTCCTGATCCTTTTTGAGGTTGTTTTGAGTCAAAGTCACCTTCACACATGAATTTGCTGCCTTGATGATGAAATAGTTCTGTAAATTCATCATGCGGTAAGTTATGCCTTGGATGGGAATAAACCGATGTGACCGTTACTGTATCATTGGCAAACGTTTTTATTTTTAAATCAAAAGCCCTCTGTTCAGCGAAGAAAATGTAGATGGTGCCCGATGCTATTATCGATGAGTACAGCGACACCGCCTATTGCAGTGCTAGGAAGGCGTGTTCCATGAGAGCATCTGCAATTTCATAAAACAAAGCTCCCCAAATGAAGTACATAAGTTTCCATTAGAAGGGCAATATCAACTTGTTATGTTGGTAAAAAGTACTGATGATCGTGTTTCTTTTGCTGAATCTCATTAGCATTCGATAATGCCACCGTTGATTAGTTAGTGCTGTGAAGTGTTATTATCTTGATTGGCTTAGAATTGTATCAGGCATGCCACCGTGTACTTTATTCCCGCGGATTTAACGTTCTACAATTTAGAATTATTTTTATTATTAAACACACTCAGGAACGTATATTATGAGTTACTTTATTCTTCTCAAACTCTTTCATACATCATTCAATAACGCCTAACTGTATGAAGTTTGGAATACTCTTGCTTTAATATATATAAAACACATAATTAGAATATCGTAATCTAAATAATGCAACTGTAACCGATCGGTGGTTAATGGAAACTAATATAAGTTGTATACCTATCTCGATTCTCCGCAGGTTATTTGATACTGATGATATGGCGATGGTAATTTGTAGTCCAACATACAGGTCCTGTTCGCCTGTCGCTCCTACATGGGATCATGGATCCGAGAGATCTTTCCTATTGTTGATCGAATTTAATTGTATTATTTCACTAGTATTTTATTTTTTGTACACTGCGATACCGTGTGGCCGAGAAACCAGAATGGAGGAAGTGTTTTTTATTCTCATTGGTCATTCGCGGAATGGATGGAATTTTTCTAAACTGTCTTTAACCAACTCCAAAATCCAACTGACTGCCTTCGTCCGGTGGTGGTTCCTGGAGCGCTTGCCTCCATGTTGCGTTACGTCATTCATGACATACAGATTTATCTCATTACTCCACCTCCGGACCGACCACTGTACCTCATGTATACACATGTGCACATTTATTACATCTGTTTAAATTACCACTCGCACACCTTATGTACTGACTCAATTAAGTTGCATCTAATCATTATTTTATATATTGATTTGTTTCTTTAAGTTTATTTCACATAATTATCCATACTTTGAGCTCTTGATCCTTTTTGAGGTTGTTTTGGGTCAAAGTCACCTCCACGCATGAATTTGCTGCCTTGATGATTAAATAGTTTTGTAAATTCATCATGCGGTAAGTAATGCCTTGGATGCGAATAAACCGATGTGACCGTTACTGTATCATTGGCAAACGTTTTTATTTTGACCTCAACAGCCCTCTGTTCAGCGAAGAAAATGTAGATGGTGCCCGATGCTATTATCGATGAGTACAGCGACACCGCCTGTTGCTGTGCCAGCAGGGCGTGTTCCATGAAAGCATCTGTAATTTCGTAAAACAAAGTTCCCCAAATGAAGTACATAAGTTTCCCTTAGAAGGGCAATATCAATTTGTTGTGTTGGTAAAAAGTACTGATGATCGTGTTTCTTTTGTTGAATCTCATTAGCATTCCATAATGCCACCGTTGATGAGTTAGTACTGTGAAGTGTTACTATCTTGATTGGCTTAGACTTGTGTCAGGCATGCCACCGTGTACTTTATTCCCGCGGATTTAACGTTCTACAAATTAGAATTATTTTTATTATTAAACACACTCAGGAACGTATATTATGAGTTACTTTATTCTTCTCAAACCCTTTCATACATCATTCAATAACGGCCAACTGTATGCAGTTTGGAATACTCTTGCTTGAATATATATAAAACACATAATTAAAATATCGTAATTTAAATAATGCAACTGTAACCGAACGGTCGTTAATGGAAATTAATATAAGTTGTATACCTATCTCGATTCTCCGCAGGTTATTTGATAGTGATGATATGGCGATGGTAACTTTTTGTCCAACATACAGGTCCTGTTCGCCTGTCGCTCCTACATGGGATCATGGATCCGAGAAATCTTTCCTATTGTTGATCGAATTTAATCGTAATATTTCACTATTATTTTTTTTTTGTACACTGCGATACCATGCTAGCGAGAAACCAGAATGGAGGGAGTGTTTTTTATTCTCATGGGTCATTCGTGGAATGGATGGAATTTTTCTCCACTGTCTTTAATGGACTCCAAAATCCAACTGACTGCCTCCGTCCGGTGGTGGTTCCTAGCGTGCTTGCCTCCGTGTTGCGTTACATCATTCATGACTTACAGATATATCTCATTACTCCACCTCCGGACCGACCACTGTATCTAATGTATACGCATGTGCACATTTATCACACCTGTTTAAATTACCACTCGCACACCTTGTGTACTAGCTCAATTAGGTGGCATCTAATCATTATTTTATGTATTGATTTATTTCTTTAAGTTTATTTCACATAATTATCCGTACTTTGAGCTCTTGATCCTTTTTGAGGTTGTTTTGGGTCAAAGTCACCTCCACATATGAATTTGCTGCCTTGATGATTAAATAGTTTTGTAAATTCATCATGCGGTAAGTAATGCCTTGGATGCGAATAAACCGATGTGACCGTTACTGTATCATTGGCAAACGTTTTTATTTTGACCTCAACAGCCCTCTGTTCAGCGAAGAAAATGTAGATGGTGCCCGATGCTATTATCGATGAGTACAGCGACACCGCCTGTTGCTGTGCCAGCAGGGCGTGTTCCATGAAAGCATCTGTAATTTCATAAAACAAAGCTCCCCAAATGAAGTACATAAGTTTCCATTAGAAGGGCAATATCAATTTGTTGTGTTGGTAAAAAGTACTGATGATCGTGTTTCTTTTGTTGAATCTCATTAGCATTCCATAATGCCACCGTTGATAAGTTAGTACTGTGAAGTGTTACTATCTTGATTGGCTTAGACTTGTGTCAGGCATGCCACCGTGTACTTTATTCCCGCGGATTTAACGTTCTACAAATTAGAATTATTTTTATTATTAAACACACTCAGGAACGTATATTATGAGTTACTTTATTCTTCTCAAACCCTTTCATACATCATTCAATAACGGCCAACTGTATGCAGTTTGGAATACTCTTGCTTGAATATATATAAAACACATAATTAAAATATCGTAATTTAAATAATGCAACTGTAACCGAACGGTCGTTAATGGAAATTAATATAAGTTGTATACCTATCTCGATTCTCCGCAGGTTATTTGATAGTGATGATATGGCGATGGTAATTTTTTGTCCAACATACAGGTCCTGTTCGCCTGTCGCTCCTACATGGGATCATGGATCCGAGAAATCTTTCCTATTGTTGATCGAATTTAATCGTAATATTTCACTATTATTTTTTTTTTGTACACTGCGATACCATGCTAGCGAGAAACCAGAATGGACGGGTTTTTTTTTTTCTCATGGGTCATTCCCGGAATGGATGGAATTTTTTTAAACTGTCTTTAACTAACTCCAAAATCTAAGTGACTGCCTCCGTCCGCTGTTGGGGCCTGGAGCGCTTGCTTCCATGTTGCGTTACGTCATTCATGACGTACAGATATATCTCATTACTCCACCTCCGGACCGACCACTGTATCTAATGTATACGCATGTGCACATTTATCACACCTGTTTAAATTACCACTCGCACACCTTGTGTACTAACTCAATTAGGTGGCATCTAATCATTATTTTATGTATTTATTTATTTCTTTAATTTTATTTCACATAATTATCCGTACTTTGAGCTCTTGATCCTGGTTGAGGTTGTTTTGGGTCAAAGTCACCTTCACACATGAATTTGCTGCCTTGATGATGAATTAGTTCTGTAAATTCATCATGCGGTAAGTAATGCCTTGGATGGGAATAAACCCATGTGACCGTTACTGTATCATTGGCAAACGTTTTTATTTTTACCTCAACAGCCCTCTGTTCAGGGAAGAAAGTGTAGATGATGCCCAATGCTATTATCGATGAGTACAGCGACACCGCCTCTTGCAGTGCTAGGAAGGCGTGTTCCATGAGAGCATCTGCAATTTCATAAAACAAAGCTCCCCAAATGAAGTACATAAGTTTCCGTTAGAAGGGCAATATCAATTTGTTATGTTGGTAAAAAGTACTGATGATCGTGTTTCTTTTGCTGAATCTCATTAGCATTCGATAATGCCACCGTTGATTAGTTAGTGCTGTGAAGTGTTATTATCTTGATTGGCTTAGAATTGTATCAGGCATGCCACCGTGTACTTTATTCCCGCGGATTTAACGTTCTACAATTTAGAATTATTTTTATTATTAAACACACTCAGGAACGTATATTATGAGTTACTTTATTCTTCTCAAACTCTTTCATACATCATTCAATAACGCCTAACTGTATGAAGTTTGGAATACTCTTGCTTTAATATATATGAAACACATAATTAGAATATCGTAATCTAAATAATGCAACTGTAACCGATCGGTGGTTAATGGAAACTAATATAAGTTGTATACCTATCTCGATTCTCCGCAGGTTATTTGATACTGATGATATGGCGATGGTAATTTGTAGTCCAACATACAGGTCCTGTTCGCCTGTCGCTCCTACATGGGATCATGGATCCGAGAGATCTTTCCTATTGTTGATGGAATTTAATTGTATTATTTCACTAGTATTTTATTTTTTGTACACTGCGATACCGTGTGGCCGAGAAACCAGAATGGAGGAAGTGTTTTTTATTCTCATTGGTCATTCGCGGAATGGATGGAATTTTTCTAAACTGTCTTTAACCAACTCCAAAATCCAACTGACTGCCTTCGTCCGGTGGTGGTTCCTGGAGCGCTTGCCTCCATGTTGCGTTACGTCATTCATGACATACAGATTTATCTCATTACTCCACCTCCGGACCGACCACTGTACCTCATGTATACACATGTGCACATTTATTACATCTGTTTAAATTACCACTCGCACACCTTATGTACTGACTCAATTAAGTTGCTTCTAATCATTATTTTATATATTGATTTGTTTCTTTAAGTTTATTTCACATAATTATCCATACTTTGAGCTCTTGATCCTTTTTGAGGTTGTTTTGGGTCAAAGTCACCTCCACGCATGAATTTGCTGCCTTGATGATTAAATAGCTTTGTAAATTCATCATGCGGTAAGTAATGCCTTGGATGCGAATAAACCGATGTGACCGTTACTGTATCATTGGCAAACGTTTTTATTTTGACCTCAACAGCCCTCTGTTCAGCGAAGAAAATGTAGATGGTGCCCGATGCTATTATCGATGAGTACAGCGACACCGCCTGTTGCTGTGCCAGCAGGGCGTGTTCCATGAAAGCATCTGTAATTTCGTAAAACAAAGTTCCCCAAATGAAGTACATAAGTTTCCCTTAGAAGGGCAATATCAATTTGTTGTGTTGGTAAAAAGTACTGATGATCGTGTTTCTTTTGTTGAATCTCATTAGCATTCCATAATGCCACCGTTGATGAGTCAGTACTGTGAAGTGTTACTATCTTGATTGGCTTAGACTTGTGTCAGGCATGCCACCGTGTACTTTATTCCCGCGTATGTAACGTTCTACAAATTAGAATTATTTTTATTATTAAACACACTCAGGAACGTATATTATGAGTTACTTTATTCTTCTCAAACCCTTTCATACATCATTCAATAACGGCCAACTGTATGCAGTTTGGAATACTCTTGCTTGAATATATATAAAACACATAATTTAAATATCGTAATTTAAATAATGCAACTGTAACCGAACGGTCGTTAATGGAAACTAATATAAGTTGTATACCTATCTCGATTCTCCGCAGGTTATTTGATACTGATGATATGGCGATGGTAATTTGTAGTCCAACATACAGGTCCTGTTCGCCTGTCGCTCCTACATGGGATCATGGATCCGAGAAATCTTTCCTATTGTTGATCGAATTTAATCGTAATATTTCACTATTATTTTTTTTTTGTACACTGCGATACCATGCTAGCGAGAAACCAGAATGGACGGGTTTTTTTTTTTCTCATGGGTCATTCCCGGAATGGATGGAATTTTTCTAAACTGTCTTTAACTAACTTGAAAATCTAACTGACTGCCTCCGTCCGCTGGTGGTTCCCGGAGCGCTTGCTTCCATGTTGCGTTACGTCATTCATGACATACAGATATATCTCATTACTCCACCTCCGGACCAACCACTGTATCTAATGTATACGCATGTGCACATTTATCACACCTGTTTAAATTACCACTCGCACACCTTGTGTACTAACTCAATTAGGTGGCATCTAATCATTATTTTATGTATTGATTTATTTCTTTAAGTTTATTTCACATAATTATCCGTACTTTGAGCTCTTGATCCTTTTTGAGGTTGTTTTGGGTCAAAGTCACCTCCACACATGAATTTGCTGCCTTGATGATTAAATAGTTTTGTAAATTCATCATGCGGTAAGTAATGCCTTGGATGCGAATAAACCGATGTGACCGTTCCTGTATCATTGGCAAACGTTTTTATTTTGACCTCAACAGCCCTCTGTTCAGCGAAGAAAATGTAGATGGTGCCCGATGCTATTATCGATGAATACAGCGACACCGCCTGTTGCTGTGCCAGCAGGGCGTGTTCCATGAAAGCATCTGTAATTTCATAAAACAAAGCTCCCCAAATGAAGTACATAAGTTTCCCTTAGAAGGGCAATATCAATTTGTTGTGTTGGTAAAAAGTACTGATGATCGTGTTTCTTTTGTTGAATCTCATTAGCATTCCATAATGCCACCGTTGATGAGTCAGTACTGTGAAGTGTTACTATCTTGATTGGCTTAGACTTGTGTCAGGCATGCCACCGTGTACTTTATTCCCGCGTATGTAACGTTCTACAAATTAGAATTATTTTTATTATTAAACACACTCAGGAACGTATATTATGAGTTACTTTATTCTTCTCAAACCCTTTCATACATCATTCAATAACGGCCAACTGTATGCAGTTTGGAATACTCTTGCTTGAATATATATAAAACACATAATTTAAATATCGTAATTTAAATAATGCAACTGTAACCGAACGGTCGTTAATGGAAATTAATATAAGTTGTATACCTATCTCGATTCTCCGCAGGTTATTTGATAGTGATGATATGGCGATGGTAATTTTTTGTCCAACATACAGGTCCTGTTCGCCTGTCGCTCCTACATGGGATCATGGATCCGAGAAATCTTTCCTATTGTTGATCGAATTTAATCGTAATATTTCACTATTATTTTTTTTTTGTACACTGCGATACCGTGCGGCCGAGAAACCAGAATGGAGGGAGTGTTTTTTATTCTCATGGGTCATTCGTGGAATGGATGGAATTTTTCTCCACTGTCTTTAACGGACTCCAAAATCCAACTGACTGCCTCCGTCCGGTGGTGGTTCCTAGCGTGCTTGCCTCCGTGTTGCGTTACATCATTCATGACTTACAGATATATCTCATTACTCCACCTCCGGACCGACCACTGTATCTAATGTATACGCATGTGCACATTTATCACACCTGTTTAAATTACCACTCGCACACCTTGTGTACTAGCTCAATTAGGTGGCATCTAATCATTATTTTATGTATTGATTTATTTCTTTAAGTTTATTTCACATAATTATCCGTACTTTGAGCTCTTGATCCTTTTTGAGGTTGTTTTGGGTCAAAGTCACCTCCACACATGAATTTGCTGCCTTGATGATTAAATAGTTTTGTAAATTCATCATGCGGTAAGTAATGCCTTGGATGCGAATAAACCGATGTGACCGTTACTGTATCATTGGCAAACGTTTTTATTTTTGCCTCAACAGCCCTCTGTTCAGTGAAGAAAATTTAGATGGTGCCCGATGCTATTATCGATGAGTACAGCGACACCGCCTGTTGCTGTGCCGGCAGGGTGTGTTCCATGAAAGCATCTGTAATTTCATAAAACAAAGCTCGCCAAATGAAGTACATAATTTTCCGGTAGAAGGGCTATATCAATTTGTTGTGTTGGCAAAAAGTACAGATGATCGTGTTTCTTTTGTTGAATCTCATTAGCATCCCATAATGCCAACGTTGATGAGTTAGTACTGTGAAGTGTTACTATCATGATGTGATTAGAATTGTATCAGGGATGCCACCGTGTTCTTTATTCCCGCGGATTTAACGTTCTACAGTTTAGAATTATTTTTATTATTAAACACACTCAGGAACGTATATTATGAGTTACTTTATTCTTCTCAAACTCTTTCATACATCATTCAATAACGGCCAACTGTATGAAGTTTGGAATACTCTTGCTTGAATATATATAAAACACATAATTAAAATATCGTAATCTAAATATTGCAACTGTAACCGAACGGTCGTTAATGGAAATTAATATAAGTTGTATACCTATCTCGATTCTCCGCAGGTTATTTGATAGTGATGATATGGCGATGGTAATTTGTTGTCCAACATACAGGTCCTGTTCGCCTGTCGCTCCTACATGGGATCTTGGATATGAGAAATCTTTCCTATTGTTGATCGAATTTAATTGTATTATTTCACTGGTATTTTTTTTTTTGTACACTGCGATACCATGCTAGCGAGAAACCAGAATGGGGGGGGTGATTTTTATTCTCACATTCGCAGAATGGATGGAATTTTTCTAAACTGTCTTTAACTAACTCCAAAATCCAACTGACTCCCTCCGTCGGCTGGTGGTTCCTGGAGCGCTTGCCTCCATGTTGCGTTACGTGATTCATGACGTACAGATATATCTCATTACTCCACCTCCGGACCGACCACTGTATCTAATGTATACGCATGTGCACATTTATCACACCTGTTTAAATTACCACTCGCACACCTTGTGTACTAACTCAATTAGGTGGCATCTAATCATTATTTTATGTATTTATTTATTTCTTTAATTTTATTTCACATAATTATCCGTACTTTGAGCTCTTGATCCTGGTTGAGGTTGTTTTGGGTCAAAGTCACCTTCACACATGAATTTGCTGCCTTGATGATGAATTAGTTCTGTAAATTCATCATGCGGTAAGTAATGCCTTGGATGGGAATAAACCCATGTGACCGTTACTGTATCATTGGCAAACGTTTTTATTTTTACCTCAACAGCCCTCTGTTCAGGGAAGAAAGTGTAGATGATGCCCAATGCTATTATCGATGAGTACAGCGACACCGCCTCTTGCAGTGCTAGGAAGGCGTGTTCCATGAGAGCATCTGCAATTTCATAAAACAAAGCTCCCCAAATGAAGTACATAAGTTTCCGTTAGAAGGGCAATATCAATTTGTTATGTTGGTAAAAAGTACTGATGATCGTGTTTCTTTTGCTGAATCTCATTAGCATTCGATAATGCCACCGTTGATTAGTTAGTGCTGTGAAGTGTTATTATCTTGATTGGCTTAGAATTGTATCAGGCATGCCACCGTGTACTTTATTCCCGCGGATTTAACGTTCTACAATTTAGAATTATTTTTATTATTAAACACACTCAGGAACGTATATTATGAGTTACTTTATTCTTCTCAAACTCTTTCATACATCATTCAATAACGCCTAACTGTATGAAGTTTGGAATACTCTTGCTTTAATATATATGAAACACATAATTAGAATATCGTAATCTAAATAATGCAACTGTAACCGATCGGTGGTTAATGGAAACTAATATAAGTTGTATACCTATCTCGATTCTCCGCAGGTTATTTGATACTGATGATATGGCGATGGTAATTTGTAGTCCAACATACAGGTCCTGTTCGCCTGTCGCTCCTACATGGGATCATGGATCCGAGAGATCTTTCCTATTGTTGATGGAATTTAATTGTATTATTTCACTAGTATTTTATTTTTTGTACACTGCGATACCGTGTGGCCGAGAAACCAGAATGGAGGAAGTGTTTTTTATTCTCATTGGTCATTCGCGGAATGGATGGAATTTTTCTAAACTGTCTTTAACCAACTCCAAAATCCAACTGACTGCCTTCGTCCGGTGGTGGTTCCTGGAGCGCTTGCCTCCATGTTGCGTTACGTCATTCATGACATACAGATTTATCTCATTACTCCACCTCCGGACCGACCACTGTACCTCATGTATACACATGTGCACATTTATTACATCTGTTTAAATTACCACTCGCACACCTTATGTACTGACTCAATTAAGTTGCTTCTAATCATTATTTTATATATTGATTTGTTTCTTTAAGTTTATTTCACATAATTATCCATACTTTGAGCTCTTGATCCTTTTTGAGGTTGTTTTGGGTCAAAGTCACCTCCACGCATGAATTTGCTGCCTTGATGATTAAATAGCTTTGTAAATTCATCATGCGGTAAGTAATGCCTTGGATGCGAATAAACCGATGTGACCGTTACTGTATCATTGGCAAACGTTTTTATTTTGACCTCAACAGCCCTCTGT
Source organism: Icerya purchasi (assembly GCA_039619475.1). Classification (NCBI taxonomy): domain Eukaryota; kingdom Metazoa; phylum Arthropoda; class Insecta; order Hemiptera; family Monophlebidae; genus Icerya; species Icerya purchasi. Next base: position 442,624,096 of record CM077116.1, read on the forward strand.
TCAGCGAAGAAAATGTAGATGGTGCCCGATGCTATTATCGATGAGTACAGCGACACCGCCTGTTGCTGTGCCAGCAGGGCGTGTTCCATGAAAGCATCTGTAATTTCGTAAAACAAAGTTCCCCAAATGAAGTACATAAGTTTCCCTTAGAAGGGCAATATCAATTTGTTGTGTTGGTAAAAAGTACTGATGATCGTGTTTCTTTTGTTGAATCTCATTAGCATTCCATAATGCCACCGTTGATGAGTCAGTACTGTGAAGTGTTACTATCTTGATTGGCTTAGACTTGTGTCAGGCATGCCACCGTGTACTTTATTCCCGCGTATGTAACGTTCTACAAATTAGAATTATTTTTATTATTAAACACACTCAGGAACGTATATTATGAGTTACTTTATTCTTCTCAAACCCTTTCATACATCATTCAATAACGGCCAACTGTATGCAGTTTGGAATACTCTTGCTTGAATATATATAAAACACATAATTTAAATATCGTAATTTAAATAATGCAACTGTAACCGAACGGTCGTTAATGGAAACTAATATAAGTTGTATACCTATCTCGATTCTCCGCAGGTTATTTGATACTGATGATATGGCGATGGTAATTTGTAGTCCAACATACAGGTCCTGTTCGCCTGTCGCTCCTACATGGGATCATGGATCCGAGAAATCTTTCCTATTGTTGATCGAATTTAATCGTAATATTTCACTATTATTTTTTTTTTGTACACTGCGATACCATGCTAGCGAGAAACCAGAATGGACGGGTTTTTTTTTTTCTCATGGGTCATTCCCGGAATGGATGGAATTTTTCTAAACTGTCTTTAACTAACTTGAAAATCTAACTGACTGCCTCCGTCCGCTGGTGGTTCCCGGAGCGCTTGCTTCCATGTTGCGTTACGTCATTCATGACGTACAGATATATCTCATTACTCCACCTCCGGACCAACCACTGTATCTAATGTATACGCATGTGCACATTTATCACACCTGTTTAAATTACCACTCGCACACCTTGTGTACTAACTCAATTAGGTGGCATCTAATCATTATTTTATGTATTGATTTATTTCTTTAAGTTTATTTCACATAATTATCCGTACTTTGAGCTCTTGATCCTTTTTGAGGTTGTTTTGGGTCAAAGTCACCTCCACACATGAATTTGCTGCCTTGATGATTAAATAGTTTTGTAAATTCATCATGCGGTAAGTAATGCCTTGGATGCGAATAAACCGATGTGACCGTTCCTGTATCATTGGCAAACGTTTTTATTTTGACCTCAACAGCCCTCTGTTCAGCGAAGAAAATGTAGATGGTGCCCGATGCTATTATCGATGAATACAGCGACACCGCCTGTTGCTGTGCCAGCAGGGCGTGTTCCATGAAAGCATCTGTAATTTCATAAAACAAAGCTCCCCAAATGAAGTACATAAGTTTCCCTTAGAAGGGCAATATCAATTTGTTGTGTTGGTAAAAAGTACTGATGATCGTGTTTCTTTTGTTGAATCTCATTAGCATTCCATAATGCCACCGTTGATGAGTCAGTACTGTGAAGTGTTACTATCTTGATTGGCTTAGACTTGTGTCAGGCATGCCACCGTGTACTTTATTCCCGCGTATGTAACGTTCTACAAATTAGAATTATTTTTATTATTAAACACACTCAGGAACGTATATTATGAGTTACTTTATTCTTCTCAAACCCTTTCATACATCATTCAATAACGGCCAACTGTATGCAGTTTGGAATACTCTTGCTTGAATATATATAAAACACATAATTTAAATATCGTAATTTAAATAATGCAACTGTAACCGAACGGTCGTTAATGGAAATTAATATAAGTTGTATACCTATCTCGATTCTCCGCAGGTTATTTGATAGTGATGATATGGCGATGGTAATTTTTTGTCCAACATACAGGTCCTGTTCGCCTGTCGCTCCTACATGGGATCATGGATCCGAGAAATCTTTCCTATTGTTGATCGAATTTAATCGTAATATTTCACTATTATTTTTTTTTTGTACACTGCGATACCGTGCGGCCGAGAAACCAGAATGGAGGGAGTGTTTTTTATTCTCATGGGTCATTCGTGGAATGGATGGAATTTTTCTCCACTGTCTTTAACGGACTCCAAAATCCAACTGACTGCCTCCGTCCGGTGGTGGTTCCTAGCGTGCTTGCCTCCGTGTTGCGTTACATCATTCATGACTTACAGATATATCTCATTACTCCACCTCCGGACCGACCACTGTATCTAATGTATACGCATGTGCACATTTATCACACCTGTTTAAATTACCACTCGCACACCTTGTGTACTAGCTCAATTAGGTGGCATCTAATCATTATTTTATGTATTGATTTATTTCTTTAAGTTTATTTCACATAATTATCCGTACTTTGAGCTCTTGATCCTTTTTGAGGTTGTTTTGGGTCAAAGTCACCTCCACACATGAATTTGCTGCCTTGATGATTAAATAGTTTTGTAAATTCATCATGCGGTAAGTAATGCCTTGGATGCGAATAAACCGATGTGACCGTTACTGTATCATTGGCAAACGTTTTTATTTTTGCCTCAACAGCCCTCTGTTCAGTGAAGAAAATTTAGATGGTGCCCGATGCTATTATCGATGAGTACAGCGACACCGCCTGTTGCTGTGCCGGCAGGGTGTGTTCCATGAAAGCATCTGTAATTTCATAAAACAAAGCTCGCCAAATGAAGTACATAATTTTCCGGTAGAAGGGCTATATCAATTTGTTGTGTTGGCAAAAAGTACAGATGATCGTGTTTCTTTTGTTGAATCTCATTAGCATCCCATAATGCCAACGTTGATGAGTTAGTACTGTGAAGTGTTACTATCATGATGTGATTAGAATTGTATCAGGGATGCCACCGTGTTCTTTATTCCCGCGGATTTAACGTTCTACAGTTTAGAATTATTTTTATTATTAAACACACTCAGGAACGTATATTATGAGTTACTTTATTCTTCTCAAACTCTTTCATACATCATTCAATAACGGCCAACTGTATGAAGTTTGGAATACTCTTGCTTGAATATATATAAAACACATAATTAAAATATCGTAATCTAAATATTGCAACTGTAACCGAACGGTCGTTAATGGAAATTAATATAAGTTGTATACCTATCTCGATTCTCCGCAGGTTATTTGATAGTGATGATATGGCGATGGTAATTTGTTGTCCAACATACAGGTCCTGTTCGCCTGTCGCTCCTACATGGGATCTTGGATATGAGAAATCTTTCCTATTGTTGATCGAATTTAATTGTATTATTTCACTGGTATTTTTTTTTTTGTACACTGCGATACCATGCTAGCGAGAAACCAGAATGGGGGGGGTGATTTTTATTCTCACATTCGCAGAATGGATGGAATTTTTCTAAACTGTCTTTAACTAACTCCAAAATCCAACTGACTCCCTCCGTCGGCTGGTGGTTCCTGGAGCGCTTGCCTCCATGTTGCGTTACGTGATTCATGACGTACAGATATATCTCATTACTCCACCTCCGGACCGACCACTGTATCTAATGTATACACATGTGCACATTTATCACACCTGTTTAAATTACCACTCGCACACCTTATGTACTAACTCAATTAGGTGGCATCTAAGCATTATTTTATATATTTATTTATTTCTTTAATTTTATTTCACATAATTATGCGTACTTTGAGCTCTTGATCCTTTTTGAGGTTGTTTTGGGTCAAAGTCACCTCCACACATGAATTTGCTGCCTTGATGATTAAATAGTTTTGTAAATTCATCATGCGGTAAGTAATGCCCTGGATGGGAATAAACCGATGTGACCGTTACTGTATCATTGGCAAACGTTTTTATTTTTACCTCAACAGCCCTCTGTTCAGAGAAGAAAATGTAGATGATGCCCAAAGCTATTATCGATGAGTACAGCGACACCGCCTATTGCTGTGCCAGCAGGGCGTGTTCCATGATAGCATCTGCAACTTCATAAAACAAAGCTCGCCAAATGAAGTACATAGGTTTCCATTAGAAGGACAATATCAATTTGTTGTGTTGGTAAAAAGTACTGATGATCGTGTTTCTTTTGTTGAATCTCGTTAGCATTCCATAATGCCATTTGATGAGTTAGTACTGTGAAGTGTTACCATCTTGATTGGCTTAGAATTGTGTCAGGCATGCCACTGTGTACTTTATTCCCGCGGATTTAACGTTCTACAATTTAGAATTATTTTTATTATTAAACACACTCAGGAACGTATATTATGAGTTACTTTATTCTTCTCAAACCCTTTCATACATCATTCAATAACGGCCAACTGTATGAAATTTGGAATACTCTTGCTTGAATATATATAAAACACATAATTAAAATATCGTAATTTAAATAATGCAACTGTAACCGAACGGTCGTTAATGGAAATTAATATAAGTTGTATACCTATCTCGATTCTCCGCAGATTATTTGATAGTGATGATATGGCGATGGTAATTTTTTGTCCAACATACAGGTCCTGTTCGCCTGTCGCTCCTACATGGGATCATGGATCCGAGAAATCTTTCCTATTGTTGATCGAATTTAATCGTAATATTTCACTAGTATTTTTTTTTTGTACACTGCGATACCATGTTAGCGAGAAACCAGAATGGAGGGGGGTTTTTTTTATTCTCATGGGTCATTCGCAGAATGGATGGAATTTTTCTAAACTGTCTTTAACTAACTCCAAAATCCAACTGACTGCCTCCGTCCGCTGGTGGTCCCTATAGCGCTTGCTACCATGTTGCGTTACGTCATTCATGACATACAGATATATCTCATTACTCCACCTCCGGACCGACCACTGTATCTCATGTATACGCATGTGCACATTTATTACACCTGTTTAAATTACCACTCGCACACCTTATGTGCTAACTCAATTAGGTGGCATCTAATCATTATTTTATATATTGATTTATTTCTTTAAGTTTATTTCACATAATTATCCGTACTTTGAGCTCTTGATCCTTTTTGAGGTTGTTTTGGGTCCAAGTTACCTCCACACGTGAATTTGCTGCCTTGATGATTAAATAGTTTTGTAAATTCATCATGCGGAAAGTAATGCCTTGGATGCGAATAAACCGATGTGACCGTTACTGTATCATTGGCAAACGTTTTTATTTTTACCTCAACAGCCCTCTGTTCTGCGAAGAAAATGTAGATGGTGCCCGATGCTATTATCGATGAGTACAGCGACACCGCCTATTGCTGTGCCAGCAGGGCGTGTTCCATGAAAGCATCTGTAATTTCATAAAACAAAGCTCCCCAAATGAAGTACATAAGTTTCCGTTAGAAAGGCAATATCAATTTGTTATGTTGGTAAAAAGTACTGATGATCGTGTTTCTTTTGCTGAATATCATTAGCATTCGATAATGCCACCGTTGATGAGTTAGTACTGTGAAGTGTTACCATCCTGATTGGCTTAGAATTGTATCAGGCATGCCACCGTGTACTTTATTCCCGCGGATTTAACGTTCTACAATTTAGAATTATTTTTATTATTAAACACACTCAGGAACGTATATTATGAGTTACTTTATTCTTCTCAAACCCTTTCATACATCATTCAATAACGGCCAACTGTATGAAGTTTGGAATACTCTTGCTTGAATATATATGAAACACATAATTAAAATATCGTAATCTAAATAATGCAACTGTAACCGATCGGTGGTTAATGGAAACTAATATAAGTTGTATACCTATCTCGATTCTCCGCAGCTTATTTGATACTGATGATATGGCGATGGTAATTTTTTGTCCAACATACAGGTCCTGTTCGCCTGTCGCTCCTACATGGGATCATGGATCCGAGAAATCTTTCCTATTGTTGATCGAATTTAATCGTAATATTTCACTAGTATTTTTTTTTTGTACACTGCGATACCATGTTAGCGAGAAACCAGAATGGAGGGGGGTTTTTTTTATTCTCATGGGTCATTCGCAGAATGGATGGAATTTTTCTAAACTGTCTTTAACTAACTCCAAAATCCAACTGACTGCCTCCGTCCGCTGGTGGTCCCTATAGCGCTTGCTTCCATGTTGCGTTACGTCATTCATGACATACAGATATATCTCATTACTCCACCTCCGGACCGACCACTGTATCTCATGTATACGCATGTGCACATTTATTACACCTGTTTAAATTACCACTCGCACACCTTATGTGCTAACTCAATTAGGTGGCATCTAATCATTATTTTATATATTGATTTATTTCTTTAAGTTTATTTCACATAATTATCCGTACTTTGAGCTCTTGATCCTTTTTGAGGTTGTTTTGGGTCAAAGTCACCTCCACACATGAATTTGCTGCCTTGATGATTAAATAGTTTTGTAAATTCATCATGCGGTAAGTAATGCCTTGGATGCGAATAAACCGATGTGACCGTTACTGTATCATTGGCAAACGTTTTTATTTTTACCTCAACAGCCCTCTGTTCAGCGAAGAAAATGTAGATGGTGCCCGATGCTATTATCGATGAGTACAGCGACACCGCCTGTTGCTGTGCCAGCAGGGCGTGTTCCATGAAAGCATCTGTAATTTCATAAAACAAAGCTCCCCAAATGGAGTACATAAGTTTCCCTTAGAAGGGCAATATCAATTTGTTGTGTTGGTAAAAAGTACTGATGATCGTATTTCTTTTGTTGAATCTCATTAGCATTCCATAATGCCACCGTTGGTGCGTTAGTACTGTGAAGTGTTACTATCTTGATTGGCATAGAATTGTATCAGGGATGCCACTGTGTACTTTATTTCCACGGATTTAACGTTCTACTATTTAGAATTATTTTTATTATTAAACACACTCAGGAACGTATATTATGAGTTACTTTATTCTTCTCAAAATCTTTCATACATCATTCAATAACGGCCAACTGTATGAAGTTTGGAATACTCTTGCTTGAACATATATAAAACACATAATTAAAATATTGTAATCTAAATATTGCAACTGTAACCGAACGGTCGTTAATGGAAATTAATATAAGTTGTATACCTATCTCGATTCTCCGCATGTTATTTGATAGTGATGATATGGCGATGGTAATTTTTTGTCCAACATACAGGTTCTGTTCGCCTGTCGCTCCTACATGGGATCATGGATCCGGGAAATCTTTCCTATTGTTGATCGAATTTAATCGTAATATTTCACTAGTATTTTTATTTTCTACACTGCGATACCATGCTAGCGAGAAACCAGAATGGACGGGTTATTTTTTTTTCTCATGGGTCATTCGCGGAATGGATGGAATTTTTCTAAACTGTCTTTAACCAACTCCAAAATCCAACTGACTGCCTCCGTCCGCTGGTGGTCCCTATAGCGCTTGCTTCCATGTTTCGTTACGTCATTCATGACATACAGATATATCTCATTACTCCACCTCCGGACCGACCACTGTATCTCATGTATACACAAGTGCACATTTATTACACCTGTTTAAATTACCACTCGCACACCTTATGTACTAACTCAATTAGGTGGCATCTAATCATTATTTTATATATTTATTTATTTCTTTAATTCTATTTCACATAATTATCGGTACTTTGAGCTCTTGATCCTTTTTGAGGTTGATTTGGGTCAAAGTCACCTCCACACATGTATTTGCTGCCTTGATGATGAAATAGTTCTGTAAATTCATCATGCGGTAAGTAATGCCTTGGATGGGAATAAACCGATGTGACCGTTACTGAATCATTGGCCCAACGTTTTTATTTTTACCTCAACAGCCCTCTGTTCAGCGAAGAAAATGTAGATGGTGCCCGATGCTATTATCGATGAGTACAGCGACACCGCCTGTTGCTGTGCCAGCAGGGCGTGTTCCGTGAAAGCATCTGCAATTTCATAAAACAAAGCTCGCCAAATGAAGTACATAAGTTTCCATTAGAAGGACAATATCAATTTGTTGTGTTGGTAAAAAGTACTGATGATCGTATTTCTTTTGTTGAATCCCATTAGCATTCCATAATGCCACCGTTGGTGCGTTAGTACTGTGAAGTGTTACTATCTTGATTGGCATAGAATTGTATCAGGGATGCCACTGTGTACTTTATTCCCACGGATTTAACGTTCTACAATTTAGAATTATTTTTATTATTAAACACACTCAGGAACGTATATTATGAGTTATATTATTCTTCTCAAACTCTTTCATACATCATTCAATAACGGCCAACTGTATGAAGTTTGGAATACTCTTGCTTGAATATATATGAAACACATAATTAAAATATCGTAATCTAAATAATGCAACTGTAACCGATCGGTGGTTAATGGAAACTAATATAAGTTGTATACCTATCTCGATTCTCCGCAGGTTATTTGATACTGATGATATGGCGATGGTAATTTGTAGTCCAACATACAGGTCCTGTTCGCCTGTCGCTCCTACATGGGATCATGGATCCGAGAAATCTTTCCTATTGTTGATCGAATTTAATTGTATTATTTCACTAGTATTTTTTTTTTTTGTACACTGCGATACCATGCTAGCGAGAAACCAGAATGGATGGAATTTTTCTAAACTGTTTTTAACTAACTCCAAAATCCAACTGACTCCCTCCGTCCGCTGGTGGTTCCTGGAGCGCTTGCCTCCATGTTGCGTTACGTCATTCATGACATACAGATGTATCTCATTACTCCACCTCCGGACCGACCACTGTATCTCATGTATACGCATGTGCACATTTATTACACCTGTTTAAATTACCATTCGCACACCTTATGTACTAACTCAATTAGGTGGCATCTAATCATTATTTTATATATTGATTTATTTCTTTAAGTTTATTTCACATAATTATCCGTAATTTGAGCTCTTGATCCTTTTTGAGGCTGTTTTGGGTCAAAATCACCTCCACACATGAATTTGCTGCCTTGATGATTAAATAATTTTGTAAATTCATCATGCGGTAAGTAATGCCTTGGATGCGAATAAACCGATGTGACCGTTACTGTATCATTGGCAAACGTTTTTATTTTTACCTCAACAGCCCTCTGTTCAGCGAAGAAAATGTAGATGGTGCCCGATGCTATTATCGATGAGTACAGCGACACCGCCTGTTGCTGTGCCAGCAGGGCGTGTTCCATGAAAGCATCTGTAATTTCATAAAACAAAGCTCCCCAAATGGAGTACATAAGTTTCCCTTAGAAGGGCAATATCAATTTGTTGTGTTGGTAAAAAGTACTGATGATCGTATTTCTTTTTTTGAATCTCATTAGCATTCCATAATGCCACTGTTGATGAGTTAGTACTGTGAAGTGTTACTATCTTGATTGGCATAGAATTGTATCAGTTACACCACCGTGTACTTTATTCCCGTGGATTTAACGTTCTACAATTTAGAATTATTTTTATTATTAAACACACTCAGGAACGTATATTATGAGTTACTTTATTCTTCTCAAACTCTTTCATACATCATTCAATAACGGCCAACTGTATGAAGTTTGGAATACTCTTGCTTGAATATATGTAAAACACATAATTAAAATATTGTAATCTAAATATTGCAACTGTAACCGAACGGTCGTTAATGGAAATTAATATAAGTTGTATACCTATCTCGATTCTCCGCAGGTTATTTGATAGTGATGATATGGCGATGGTAATTTTTTGTCCAACATACAGGTCCTGTTCGCCTGTCGCTCCTACATGGGATCATGGATCCGAGAAATCTTTCCTATTGTTGATCGAATTTAATCGTAATATTTCACTAGTATTTTTTTTTTGTACACTGCGATACCATGTTAGGGAGAAACCAGAATGGAGGGGGTTTTTTTTTATTCTCATGGGTCATTCGCAGAATGGATGGAATTTTTCTAAACTGTCTTTAACTAACTCCAAAATCCAACTGACTGCCTCCGTCCGCTGGTGGTTCCTGGAACGCTTGCCTCCATGTTGCGTTACGTCATTCATGACATACAGATATATCTCATTACTCCACCTCCGGACCGACCACTGTATCTCATGTATACGCATGTGCACATTTATTACACCTGTTTAAATTACCACTCGCACACCTTATGTACTAACTCAATTAGGTGGCATCTAATCATTATTTTATATATTTATTTATTTCTTTAATTCTATTTCACATAATTATCGGTACTTTGAGCTCTTGATCCTTTTTGAGGTTGATTTGGGTCAAAGTCACCTCCACACATGTATTTGCTGCCTTGATGATGAAATAGTTCTGTAAATTCATCATGCGGTAAGTAATGCCTTGGATGGGAATAAACCGATGTGACCGTTACTGAATCATTGGCCCAACGTTTTTATTTTTACCTCAACAGCCCTCTGTTCAGCGAAGAAAATGTAGATGGTGCCCGATGCTATTATCGATGAGTACAGCGACACCGCCTGTTGCTGTGCCAGCAGGGCGTGTTCCGTGAAAGCATCTGCAATTTCATAAAACAAAGCTCGCCAAATGAAGTACATAAGTTTCCATTAGAAGGACAATATCAATTTGTTGTGTTGGTAAAAAGTACTGATGATCGTGTTTCTTTTGTTGAATCCCATTAGCATTCCATAATGCCACCGTTGGTGCGTTAGTACTGTGAAGTGTTACTATCTTGATTGGCATAGAATTGTATCAGGGATGCCACTGTGTACTTTATTCCCACGGATTTAACGTTCTACAATTTAGAATTATTTTTATTATTAAACACACTCAGGAACGTATATTATGAGTTATATTATTCTTCTCAAACTCTTTCATACATCATTCAATAACGGCCAACTGTATGAAGTTTGGAATACTCTTGCTTGAATATATATGAAACACATAATTAAAATATCGTAATCTAAATAATGCAACTGTAACCGATCGGTGGTTAATGGAAACTAATATAAGTTGTATACCTATCTCGATTCTCCGCAGGTTATTTGATACTGATGATATGGCGATGGTAATTTGTAGTCCAACATACAGGTCCTGTTCGCCTGTCGCTCCTACATGGGATCATGGATCCGAGAAATCTTTCCTATTGTTGATCGAATTTAATTGTATTATTTCACTAGTATTTTTTTTTTTGTACACTGCGATACCATGCTAGCGAGAAACCAGAATGGATGGAATTTTTCTAAACTGTTTTTAACTAACTCCAAAATCCAACTGACTCCCTCCGTCCGCTGGTGGTTCCTGGAGCGCTTGCCTCCATGTTGCGTTACGTCATTCATGACATACAGATGTATCTCATTACTCCACCTCCGGACCGACCACTGTATCTCATGTATACGCATGTGCACATTTATTACACCTGTTTAAATTACCATTCGCACACCTTATGTACTAACTCAATTAGGTGGCATCTAATCATTATTTTATATATTGATTTATTTCTTTAAGTTTATTTCACATAATTATCCGTACTTTGAGCTCTTGATCCTTTTTGAGGCTGTTTTGGGTCAAAGTCACCTCCACACATGAATTTGCTGCCTTGATGATTAAATAATTTTGTAAATTCATCATGCGGTAAGTAATGCCTTGGATGCGAATAAACCGATGTGACCGTTACTGTATCATTGGCAAACGTTTTTATTTTTACCTCAACAGCCCTCTGTTCAGCGAAGAAAATGTAGATGGTGCCCGATGCTATTATCGATGAGTACAGCGACACCGCCTGTTGCTGTGCCAGCAGGGCGTGTTCCATGAAAGCATCTGTAATTTCATAAAACAAAGCTCCCCAAATGGAGTACATAAGTTTCCCTTAGAAGGGCAATATCAATTTGTTGTGTTGGTAAAAAGTACTGATGATCGTATTTCTTTTGTTGAATCTCATTAGCATTCCATAATGCCACCGTTGGTGCGTTAGTACTGTGAAGTGTTACTATCTTGATTGGCATAGAATTGTATCAGGGATGCCACTGTGTACTTTATTCCCACGGATTTAACATTCTACAATTTAGAATTATTTTTATTATTAAACACACTCAGGAACGTATATTATGAGTTACTTTATTCTTCTCAAAATCTTTCATACATCATTCAATAACGGCCAACTGTATGAAGTTTGGAATACTCTTGCTTGAATATATATAAAACACATAATTAAAATATTGTAATCTAAATATTGCAACTGTAACCGAACGGTCGTTAATGGAAATTAATATAAGTTGTATACCTATCTCGATTCTCCGCAGGTTATTTGATAGTGATGATATGGCGATGGTAATTTTTTGTCCAACATACAGGTCCTGTTCGCCTGTCGCTCCTACATGGGATCATGGATCCGAGAAATCTTTCCTATTGTTGATCGAATTTAATCGTAATATTTCACTAGTATTTTTTTTTTGTACACTGCGATACCATGTTAGCGAGAAACCAGAATGGAGGGGGGTTTTTTTTATTCTCATGGGTCATTCGCAGAATGGATGGAATTTTTCTAAACTGTCTTTAACTAACTCCAAAATCCAACTGACTGCCTCCGTCCGCTGGTGGTCCCTATAGCGCTTGCCTCCATGTTGCGTTACGTCATTCATGACATACAGATATATCTCATTACTCCACCTCCGGACCGACCACTGTATCTCATGTATACGCATGTGCACATTTATTACACCTGTTTAAATTACCACTCGCACACCTTATGTGCTAACTCAATTAGGTGGCATCTAATCATTATTTTATATATTGATTTATTTCTTTAAGTTTATTTCACATAATTATCCGTACTTTGAGCTCTTGATCCTTTTTGAGGTTGTTTTGGGTCAAAGTCACCTCCACACATGAATTTGCTGCTCTGATGATTAAATAGTTTTGTAAATTCATCATGCGGTAAGTAATGCCTTGGATGCGAATAAACCGATGTGACCGTTACTGTATCATTAGCAAACGTTTTTATTTTTACCTCAACAGCCCTCTGTTCTGCGAAGAAAATGTAGATGGTGCCCGATGCTATTATCGATGAGTACAGCGACACCGCCTATTGCTGTGCCAGCAGGGCGTGTTCCATGAAAGCATCTGTAATTTCATAAAACAAAGCTCCCCAAATGAAGTACATAAGTTTCCGTTAGAAAGGCAATATCAATTTGTTATGTTGGTAAAAAGTACTGATGATCGTGTTTCTTTTGCTGAATATCATTAGCATTCGATAATGCCACCGTTGATGAGTTAGTACTGTGAAGTGTTACCATCTTGATTGGCTTAGAATTGTATCAGGCATGCCACCGTGTACTTTATTCCCGCGGATTTAACGTTCTACAATTTAGAATTATTTTTATTATTAAACACACTCAGGAACGTATATTATGAGTTACTTTATTCTTCTCAAACCCTTTCATACATCATTCAATAACGGCCAACTGTATGAAGTTTGGAATACTCTTGCTTGAATATATATGAAACACATAATTAAAATATCGTAATCTAAATAATGCAACTGTAACCGATCGGTGGTTAATGGAAACTAATATAAGTTGTATACCTATCTCGATTCTCCGCAGCTTATTTGATACTGATGATATGGCGATGGTAATTTGTAGTCCAACATACAGGTCCTGTTCGCCTGTCGCTCCTACATTGGATCATGGATCCGAGAAATCTTTCCTATTGTTGATCGAATTTAATCGTAATATTTCACTAGTATTTTTTTTTTGTACACTGCGATACCATGTTAGCGAGAAACCAGAATGGAGGGGGTTTTTTTTTATTCTCATGGGTCATTCGCAGAATGGATGGAATTTTTCTGAACTGTCTTTAACTAACTCCAAAATCCAACTGACTGCCTCCGTCCGCTGGTGGTTCCTGGAGCGCTTGCCTCCATGTTGCGTTACGTCATTCATGACATACAGATATATCTCATTACTCCACCTCCAGACCGACCACTGTATCTCATGTATACGCATGTGCACATTTATTACACCTGTTTAAATTACCACTCGCACACCTTATGTGCTAACTCAATTAGGTGGCATCTAATCATTATTTTATATATTGATTTATTTCTTTAAGTTTATTTCACATAATTATCCGTACTTTGAGCTCTTGATCCTTTTTGAGGTTGTTTTGGGTCAAAGTCACCTCCACACATGAATTTGCTGCCTTGATGATTAAATAGTTTTGTAAATTCATCATGCGGTAAGTAATGCCTTGGATGCGAATAAACCGATGTGACCGTTACTGTATCATTGGCAAACGTTTTTATTTTTACCTCAACAGCCCTATGTTCTGCGAAGAAAATGTAGATGGTGCCCGATGCTATTATCGATGAGTACAGCGACACCGCCTATTGCTGTGCCAGCAGGGCGTGTTCCATGAAAGCATCTGTAATTTCATAAAACAAAGCTCCCCAAATGAAGTACATAAGTTTCCATTAGAAGGGCAATATCAATTTGTTGCGTTGGGAAAAAGTACTGATGATCGTGTTTCTTTTGTTGAATCTCATTAGCATTCCATAATGCCATTTGATGAGTTAGTATCGTTAAGTGTTACTATCTTGATTGGCATAGAATTGTATCAGGGATGCCACTGTGTACTTTATTCTCACGGATTTAACGTTCTACAATTTAGAATTATTTTTATTATTAAACACGCTCAGGAACGTATATTATGAGTTACTTTATTCTTCTCAAAATCTTTCATACATCATTCAATAACGGCCAACTGTATGAAGTTTGGAATACTCTTGCTTGAATATATATAAAACACATAATTAAAATATTGTAATCTAAATATTGCAACTGTAACCGAACGGTCGTTAATGGAAATTAATATAAGTTGTATACCTATCTCGATTCTCCGCAGGTTATTTGATAGTGATGATATGGCGATGGTAATTTTTTGTCCAACATACAGGTCCTGTTCGCCTGTCGCTCCTACATGGGATCATGGATCCGAGAAATCTTTCCTATTGTTGATCGAATTTAATCGTAATATTTCACTAGTATTTTTTTTTTGTACACTGCGATACCATGTTAGCGAGAAACCAGATTGGAGGGGGTTTTTTTTTATTCTCATGGGTCATTCGCGGAATAGATGGAATTTTTCTAAACTGTCTTTAACTAACTCCAAAATCCAACTGACTGCCTCCGTCCGCTGGTGGTTCCTGGAGCGCTTGCCTCCATGTTGCGTTACGTCATTCATGACATACAGATATATCTCATTACTCCACCTCCGGACCGACCACTGTATCTCATGTATACGCATGTGCACATTTATTACACCTGTTTAAATTACCACTCGCACACCTTATGTACTAACTCAATTAGGTGGCATCTAATCATTATTTTATATATTGATTTATTTCTTTAAGTTTATTTCACATAATTATCCGTACTTTGAGCTCTTGATCCTTTTTGAGGTTGTTTTGGGTCAAAGTCACCTCCACACATGAATTTGCTGCCTTGATGATGAAATAGTTCTGTAAATTCATCATGCGGTAAGTAATGCCTTGGATGGGAATAAACCGATGTGACCATTACTGTATCATTGGCAAACAATTTTATTTTGACCTCAACAGCCCTCTGTTCAGCGAAGAAAATGTAGATGATGCCCGATGCTATTATCGATGAGTACAGCGACACCGCCTATTGCTGTGCCAGCAGGGCGTGATCCATGATAGCATCTGTAATTTCATAAAACAAAGCTCGCCAAATGAAGTACATAATTTTCCGTTAGAAGGGCTATATCAATTTGTTGTGTTGGTAAAAAGTACTGATGATCGTATTTCTTTTTTTGAATCTCATTAGCATTCCATAATGCCACTGTTGATGAGTTAGTACTGTGAAGTGTTACTATCTTGATTGGCATAGAATTGTATCAGTTATGCCACCGTGTACTTTATTCCCTCGGATTTAACGTTCTACAATTTAGAATTATTTTTATTATTAAACACACTCAGGAACGTATATTATGAGTTACTTTATTCTTCTCAAACTCTTTCATACATCATTCAATAACTGCCAACTGTATGAAGTTTGGAATACTCTTGCTTGAATATATATAAAACACATCATTAAAATATCGTAATCTAAATAATGCAACTGTAACCGAACGGTGGTTAATGGAAATTAATATAAGTTGTATACCTATCTCGATTCTCCGCAGGTTATTTGATACTGATGATATGGCGATGGTAATTTGTAGTCCAACATACAGGTCCTGTTCGCCTGTCGCTCCTACATGGGATTATGGATCCGGGAAATCTTTTCTATTGTTGATCGTATTTAATCGTATTATTTCACAAGTATTTTTTTTTTTCTTTACTCTGCGATACCGTGTGGCCGAGAAACCTGACAGGAGAGAGTGTTTTTTATTCTCATGGGTCATTCGCAGAATGGATGGAATTTTTCTAAACTGTCTTTAACTAACTCCAAAATCCAACTGACTGCCTCCGTCCGCTGGTGGTTCCTAGAGCGCTTGCCTCCATGTTGCGTTACGTCATTCATGACCTACAGATATATCTCATTACTCCACCTCCGGACCGACCACTGTATCTCATGTATACGCATGTGCACATTTATTACACCTGTTTAAATTACCATTCGCACACCTTATGTACTAACTCAATTAGGTGGCATCTAATCATTATTTTATATATTGATTTATTTCTTTAAGTTTATTTCACATAATTATCCGTACTTTGAGCTCTTGATCCTTTTTGAGGTTGTTTTGGTTCAAAGTCACCTCCACACATGAATTTGCTGCCTTGATGATGAAATAGTTCTGTAAATTCATCATGCGGTAAGTAATGCCTTGGATGGGAATAAACCGATGTGACCATTACTGTATCATTGGCAAACGATTTTATTTTGACCTCAACAGCCCTCTGTTCAGCGAAGAAAATGTAGATGATGCCCGATGCTATTATCGATGAGTACAGCGACACCGCCTATTGCTGTGCCAGCAGGGCGTGATCCATGATAGCATCTGTAATTTCATAAAACAAAGCTCGCCAAATGAAGTACATAATTTTCCGTTAGAAGGGCTATATCAATTTGTTGTGTTGGTAAAAAGTACTGATGATCGTATTTCTTTTTTTGAATCTCATTAGCATTCCATAATGCCACTGTTGATGAGTTAGTACTGTGAAGTGTTACTATCTTGATTGGCATAGAATTGTATCAGTTATGCCACCGTGTACTTTATTCCCTCGGATTTAACGTTCTACAATTTAGAATTATTTTTATTATTAAACACACTCAGGAACGTATATTATGAGTTACTTTATTCTTCTCAAACTCTTTCATACATCATTCAATAACTGCCAACTGTATGAAGTTTGGAATACTCTTGCTTGAATATATATAAAACACATCATTAAAATATCGTAATCTAAATAATGCAACTGTAACCGAACGGTGGTTAATGGAAATTAATATAAGTTGTATACCTATCTCGATTCTCCGCAGGTTATTTGATACTGATGACATGGCGATGGTAATTTGTAGTCCAACATACAGGTCCTGTTCGCCTGTCGCTCCTACATGGGATTATGGATCCGGGAAATCTTTTCTATTGTTGATCGTATTTAATCGTATTATTTCACAAGTATTTTTTTTTTCTTTACTCTGCGATACCGTGTGGCCGAGAAACCTGACAGGAGGGAGTGTTTTTTATTCTCATGGGTCATTCGCAGAATGGATGGAATTTTTCTAAACTGTCTTTAACTAACTCCAAAATCCAACTGACTGCCTCCGTCCGCTGGTGGTTCCTAGAGCGCTTGCCTCCATGTTGCGTTACGTCATTCATGACCTACAGATATATCTCATTACTCCACCTCCGGACCGACCACTGTATCTCATGTATACGCATGTGCACATTTATTACACCTGTTTAAATTACCACTCGCACACTTTATGTACTAACTCAATTAGGTGGCATCTAATCAGTATTTTATATATTGATTTATTTCTTTAAGTTTATTTCACATAATTATCCGTACTTTGAGCTCTTGATCCTTTTTGAGGTTGTTTTGGGTCAAAGTCACCTCCACACATGAATTTGCTGCCTTGATGATGAAATAGTTCTGTAAATTCATCATGCGGTAAGTAATGCCTTGGATGGGAATAAACCGATGTGACCATTACTGTATCATTGGCAAACAATTTTATTTTGACCTCAACAGCCCTCTGTTCAGCGAAGAAAATGTAGATGATGCCCGATGCTATTATCGATGAGTACAGCGACACCGCCTATTGCTGTGCCAGCAGGGCGTGATCCATGATAGCATCTGTAATTTCATAAAACAAAGCTCGCCAAATGAAGTACATAATTTTCCGTTAGAAGGGCTATATCAATTTGTTGTGTTGGTAAAAAGTACTGATGATCGTATTTCTTTTTTTGAATCTCATTAGCATTCCATAATGCCACTGTTGATGAGTTAGTACTGTGAAGTGTTACTATCTTGATTGGCATAGAATTGTATCAGTTATGCCACCGTGTACTTTATTCCCTCGGATTTAACGTTCTACAATTTAGAATTATTTTTATTATTAAACACACTCAGGAACGTATATTATGAGTTACTTTATTCTTCTCAAACTCTTTCATACATCATTCAATAACTGCCAACTGTATGAAGTTTGGAATACTCTTGCTTGAATATATATAAAACACATCATTAAAATATCGTAATCTAAATAATGCAACTGTAACCGAACGGTGGTTAATGGAAATTAATATAAGTTGTATACCTATCTCGATTCTCCGCAGGTTATTTGATACTGATGATATGGCGATGGTAATTTGTAGTCCAACATACAGGTCCTGTTCGCCTGTCGCTCCTACATGGGATTATGGATCCGGGAAATCTTTTCTATTGTTGATCGTATTTAATCGTATTATTTCACAAGTATTTTTTTTTTTCTTTACTCTGCGATACCGTGTGGCCGAGAAACCTGACAGGAGGGAGTGTTTTTTATTCTCATGGGTCATTCGCAGAATGGATGGAATTTTTCTAAACTGTCTTTAACTAACTCCAAAATCCAACTGACTGCCTCCGTCCGCTGGTGGTTCCTAGAGCGCTTGCCTCCATGTTGCGTTACGTCATTCATGACCTACAGATATATCTCATTACTCCACCTCCGGACCGACCACTGTATCTCATGTATACGCATGTGCACATTTATTACACCTGTTTAAATTACCATTCGCACACCTTATGTACTAACTCAATTAGGTGGCATCTAATCATTATTTTATATATTGATTTATTTCTTTAAGTTTATTTCACATAATTATCCGTACTTTGAGCTCTTGATCCTTTTTGAGGTTGTTTTGGTTCAAAGTCACCTCCACACATGAATTTGCTGCCTTGATGATGAAATAGTTCTGTAAATTCATCATGCGGTAAGTAATGCCTTGGATGGGAATAAACCGATGTGACCATTACTGTATCATTGGCAAACGATTTTATTTTGACCTCAACAGCCCTCTGTTCAGCGAAGAAAATGTAGATGATGCCCGATGCTATTATCGATGAGTACAGCGACACCGCCTATTGCTGTGCCAGCAGGGCGTGATCCATGATAGCATCTGTAATTTCATAAAACAAAGCTCGGCAAATGAAGTACATAATTTTCCGTTAGAAGGGCTATATCAATTTGTTGTGTTGGTAAAAAGTACTGATGATCGTATTTCTTTTTTTGAATCTCATTAGCATTCCATAATGCCACTGTTGATGAGTTAGTACTGTGAAGTGTTACTATCTTGATTGGCATAGAATTGTATCAGTTATGCCACCGTGTACTTTATTCCCTCGGATTTAACGTTCTACAATTTAGAATTATTTTTATTATTAAACACACTCAGGAACGTATATTATGAGTTACTTTATTCTTCTCAAACTCTTTCATACATCATTCAATAACTGCCAACTGTATGAAGTTTGGAATACTCTTGCTTGAATATATATAAAACACATCATTAAAATATCGTAATCTAAATAATGCAACTGTAACCGAACGGTGGTTAATGGAAATTAATATAAGTTGTATACCTATCTCGATTCTCCGCAGGTTATTTGATACTGATGACATGGCGATGGTAATTTGTAGTCCAACATACAGGTCCTGTTCGCCTGTCGCTCCTACATGGGATTATGGATCCGGGAAATCTTTTCTATTGTTGATCGTATTTAATCGTATTATTTCACAAGTATTTTTTTTTTCTTTACTCTGCGATACCGTGTGACCGAGAAACCTGACAGGAGGGAGTGTTTTTTATTCTCATGGGTCATTCGCAGAATGGATGGAATTTTTCTAAACTGTCTTTAACTAACTCCAAAATCCAACTGACTGCCTCCGTCCGCTGGTGGTTCCTAGAGCGCTTGCCTCCATGTTGCGTTACGTCATTCATGACCTACAGATATATCTCATTACTCCACCTCCGGACCGACCACTGTATCTCATGTATACGCATGTGCACATTTATTACACCTGTTTAAATTACCACTCGCACACTTTATGTACTAACTCAATTAGGTGGCATCTAATCAGTATTTTATATATTGATTTATTTCTTTAAGTTTATTTCACATAATTATCCGTACTTTGAGCTCTTGATCCTTTTTGAGGTTGTTTTGGGTCAAAGTCACCTCCACACATGAATTTGCTGCCTTGATGATGAAATAGTTCTGTAAATTCATCATGCGGTAAGTAATGCCTTGGATGGGAATAAACCGATGTGACCATTACTGTATCATTGGCAAACAATTTTATTTTGACCTCAACAGCCCTCTGTTCAGCGAAGAAAATGTAGATGATGCCCGATGCTATTATCGATGAGTACAGCGACACCGCCTATTGCTGTGCCAGCAGGGCGTGATCCATGATAGCATCTGTAATTTCATAAAACAAAGCTCGCCAAATGAAGTACATAATTTTCCGTTAGAAGGGCTATATCAATTTGTTGTGTTGGTAAAAAGTACTGATGATCGTATTTCTTTTTTTGAATCTCATTAGCATTCCATAATGCCACTGTTGATGAGTTAGTACTGTGAAGTGTTACTATCTTGATTGGCATAGAATTGTATCAGTTATGCCACCGTGTACTTTATTCCCTCGGATTTAACGTTCTACAATTTAGAATTATTTTTATTATTAAACACACTCAGGAACGTATATTATGAGTTACTTTATTCTTCTCAAACTCTTTCATACATCATTCAATAACTGCCAACTGTATGAAGTTTGGAATACTCTTGCTCGAATATATATAAAACACATCATTAAAATACCGTAATCTAAATAATGCAACTGTAACCGAACGGTGGTTAATGGAAATTAATATAAGTTGTATACCTATCTCGATTCTCCGCAGGTTATTTGATACTGATGATATGGCGATGGTAATTTGTAGTCCAACATACAGGTCCTGTTCGCCTGTCGCTCCTACATGGGATTATGGATCCGGGAAATCTTTTCTATTGTTGATCGTATTTAATCGGATTATTTCACAAGTATTTTTTTTTTTCTTTACTCTGCGATACCGTGTGGCCGAGAAACCTGACAGGAGGGAGTGTTTTTTATTCTCATGGGTCATTCGCAGAATGGATGGAATTTTTCTAAACTGTCTTTAACTAACTCCAAAATCCAACTGACTGCCTCCGTCCGCTGGTGGTTCCTAGAGCGCTTGCCTCCATGTTGCGTTACGTCATTCATGACCTACAGATATATCTCATTACTCCACCTCCGGACCGACCACTGTATCTCATGTATACGCATGTGCACATTTATTACACCTGTTTAAATTACCACTCGCACACCTTATGTACTAACTCAATTAGGTGGCATCTAATCAGTATTTTATATATTGATTTATTTCTTTAAGTTTATTTCACATAATTATCCGTACTTTGAGCTCTTGATCCTTTTTGAGGTTGTTTTGGGTCAAAGTCACCTCCACACATGAATTTGCTGCCTTGATGATGAAATAGTTCTGTAAATTCATCATGCGGTAAGTAATGCCTTGGATGGGAATAAACCGATGTGACCATTACTGTATCATTGGCAAACAATTCTATTTTGACCTCAACAGCCCTCTGTTCAGCGAAGAAAATGTAGATGATGCCCGATGCTATTATCGATGAGTACAGCGACACCGCCTATTGCTGTGCCAGCAGGGCGTGATCCATGATAGCATCTGTAATTTCATAAAACAAAGCTCGCCAAATGAAGTACATAATTTTCCGTTAGAAGGGCTATATCAATTTGTTGTGTTGGTAAAAAGTACTGATGATCGTATTTCTTTTTTTGAATCTCATTGGCATTCCATAATGCCACTGTTGATGAGTTAGTACTGTGAAGTGTTACTATCTTGATTGGCATAGAATTGTATCAGTTATGCCACCGTGTACTTTATTCCCTCGGATTTAACGTTCTACAATTTAGAATTATTTTTATTATTAAACACACTCAGGAACGTATATTATGAGTTACTTTATTCTTCTCAAACTCTTTCATACATCATTCAATAACTGCCAACTGTATGAAGTTTGGAATACTCTTGCTTGAATATATATAAAACACATCATTAAAATATCGTAATCTAAATAATGCAACTGTAACCGAACGGTGGTTAATGGAAATTAATATAAGTTGTATACCTATCTCGATTCTCCGCAGGTTATTTGATACTGATGATATGGCGATGGTAATTTGTAGTCCAACATACAGGTCCTGTTCGCCTGTCGCTCCTACATGGGATTATGGATCCGGGAAATCTTTTCTATTGTTGATCGTATTTAATCGTATTATTTCACAAGTATTTTTTTTTTCTTTACTCTGCGATACCGTGTGGCCGAGAAACCTGACAGGAGGGAGTGTTTTTTATTCTCATGGGTCATTCGCAGAATGGATGGAATTTTTCTAAACTGTCTTTAACTAACTCCAAAATCCAACTGACTGCCTCCGTCCGCTGGTGGTTCCTAGAGCGCTTGCCTCCATGTTGCGTTACGTCATTCATGACCTACAGATATATCTCATTACTCCACCTCCGGACCGACCACTGTATCTCATGTATACGCATGTGCACATTTATTACACCTGTTTAAATTACCACTCGCACACCTTATGTACTAACTCAATTAGGTGGCATCTAATCAGTATTTTATATATTGATTTATTTCTTTAAGTTTATTTCACATAATTATCCGTACTTTGAGCTCTTGATCCTTTTTGAGGTTGTTTTGGGTCAAAGTCACCTCCACACATGAATTTGCTGCCTTGATGATGAAAGAGTTCTGTAAATTCATCATGCGGTAAGTAATGCCTTGGATGGGAATAAACCGATGTGACCATTACTGTATCATTGGCAAACAATTTTATTTTGACCTCAACAGCCCTCTGTTCAGCGAAGAAAATGTAGATGATGCCCGATGCTATTATCGATGAGTACAGCGACACCGCCTATTGCTGTGCCAGCAGGGCGTGATCCATGATAGCATCTGTAATTTCATAAAACAAAGCTCGCCAAATGAAGTACATAATTTTCCGTTAGAAGGGCTATATCAATTTGTTGTGTTGGTAAAAAGTACTGATGATCGTATTTCTTTTTTTGAATCTCATTAGCATTCCATAATGCCACTGTTGATGAGTTAGTACTGTGAAGTGTTACTATCTTGATTGGCATAGAATTGTATCAGTTATGCCACCGTGTACTTTATTCCCTCGGATTTAACGTTCTACAATTTAGAATTATTTTTATTATTAAACACACTCAGGAACGTATATTATGAGTTACTTTATTCTTCTCAAACTCTTTCATACATCATTCAATAACTGCCAACTGTATGAAGTTTGGAATACTCTTGCTTGAATATATATAAAACACATCATTAAAATATCGTAATCTAAATAATGCAACTGTAACCGAACGGTGGTTAATGGAAATTAATATAAGTTGTATACCTATCTCGATTCTCCGCAGGTTATTTGATACTGATGATATGGCGATGGTAATTTGTAGTCCAACATACAGGTCCTGTTCGCCTGTCGCTCCTACATGGGATTATGGATCCGGGAAATCTTTTCTATTGTTGATCGTATTTAATCGGATTATTTCACAAGTATTTTTTTTTTTCCTTACTCTGCGATACCGTGTGGCCGAGAAACCTGACAGGAGGGAGTGTTTTTTATTCTCATGGGTCATTCGCAGAATGGATGGAATTTTTCTAAACTGTCTTTAACTAACTCCAAAATCCAACTGACTGCCTCCGTCCGCTGGTGGTTCCTAGAGCGCTTGCCTCCATGTTGCGTTACGTCATTCATGACCTACAGATATATCTCATTACTCCACCTCCGGACCGACCACTGTATCTCATGTATACGCATGTGCACATTTATTACACCCGTTTAAATTACCACTCGCACACCTTATGTACTAACTCAATTAGGTGGCATCTAATCAGTATTTTATATATTGATTTATTTCTTTAAGTTTATTTCACATAATTATCCGTACTTTGAGCTCTTGATCCTTTTTGAGGTTGTTTTGGGTCAAAGTCACCTCCACACATGAATTTGCTGCCTTGATGATGAAATAGTTCTGTAAATTCATCATGCGGTAAGTAATGCCTTGGATGGGAATAAACCGATGTGACCATTACTGTATCATTGGCAAACAATTCTATTTTGACCTCAACAGCCCTCTGTTCAGCGAAGAAAATGTAGATGATGCCCGATGCTATTATCGATGAGTACAGCGACACCGCCTATTGCTGTGCCAGCAGGGCGTGATCCATGATAGCATCTGTAATTTCATAAAACAAAGCTCGCCAAATGAAGTACATAATTTTCCGTTAGAAGGGCTATATCAATTTGTTGTGTTGGTAAAAAGTACTGATGATCGTATTTCTTTTTTTGAATCTCATTAGCATTCCATAATGCCACTGTTGATGAGTTAGTACTGTGAAGTGTTACTATCTTGATTGGCATAGAATTGTATCAGTTATGCCACCGTGTACTTTATTCCCTCGGATTTAACGTTCTACAATTTAGAATTATTTTTATTATTAAACACACTCAGGAACGTATATTATGAGTTACTTTATTCTTCTCAAACTCTTTCATACATCATTCAATAACTGCCAACTGTATGAAGTTTGGAATACTCTTGCTTGAATATATATAAAACACATCATTAAAATATCGTAATCTAAATAATGCAACTGTAACCGAACGGTGGTTAATGGAAATTAATATAAGTTGTATACCTATCTCGATTCTCCGCAGGTTATTTGATACTGATGATATGGCGATGGTAATTTGTAGTCCAACATACAGGTCCTGTTCGCCTGTCGCTCCTACATGGGATTATGGATCCGGGAAATCTTTTCTATTGTTGATCGTATTTAATCGTATTATTTCACAAGTATTTTTTTTTTCTTTACTCTGCGATACCGTGTGGCCGAGAAACCTGACAGGAGGGAGTGTTTTTTATTCTCATGGGTCATTCGCAGAATGGATGGAATTTTTCTAAACTGTCTTTAACTAACTCCAAAATCCAACTGACTGCCTCCGTCCGCTGGTGGTTCCTAGAGCGCTTGCCTCCATGTTGCGTTACGTCATTCATGACCTACAGATATATCTCATTACTCCACCTCCGGACCGACCACTGTATCTCATGTATACGCATGTGCACATTTATTACACCTGTTTAAATTACCACTCGCACACCTTATGTACTAACTCAATTAGGTGGCATCTAATCAGTATTTTATATATTGATTTATTTCTTTAAGTTTATTTCACATAATTATCCGTACTTTGAGCTCTTGATCCTTTTTGAGGTTGTTTTGGGTCAAAGTCACCTCCACACATGAATTTGCTGCCTTGATGATGAAATAGTTCTGTAAATTCATCATGCGGTAAGTAATGCCTTGGATGGGAATAAACCGATGTGACCATTACTGTATCATTGGCAAACAATTTTATTTTGACCTCAACAGCCCTCTGTTCAGCGAAGAAAATGTAGATGATGCCCGATGCTATTATCGATGAGTACAGCGACACCGCCTATTGCTGTGCCAGCAGGGCGTGTTCCATGATAGCATCTGTAATTTCATAAAACAAAGCTCGCCAAATGAAGTACATAATTTTCCGTTAGAAGGGCTATATCAATTTGTTGTGTTGGTAAAAAGTACTGATGATCGTATTTCTTTTGTTGAATCTCATTAGCATTCCATAATGCCACTGTTGATGAGTTAGTACTGTGAAGTGTTACTATCTTGATTGGCATAGAATTGTATCAGTTATGCCACCGTGTACTTTATTCCCGCGGATTTAACGTTCTACAATTTAGAATTATTTTTATTATTAAACACACTCAGGAACGTATATTATGAGTTACTTTATTCTTCTCAAACTCTTTCATACATCATTCAATAACTGCCAACTGTATGAAGTTTGGAATACTCTTGCTTGAATATATATAAAACACATCATTAAAATATCGTAATCTAAATAATGCAACTGTAACCGAACGGTGGTTAATGGAAATTAATATAAGTTGTATACCTATCTCGATTCTCCGCAGGTTATTTGATACTGATGATATGGCGATGGTAATTTGTAGTCCAACATACAGGTCCTGTTCGCCTGTCGCTCCTACATGGGATTATGGATCCGGGAAATCTTTTCTATTGTTGATCGTATTTAATCGTATTATTTCACAAGTATTTTTTTTTTCTTTACTCTGCTATACCGTGTGGCCGAGAAACCTGACAGGAGGGAGTGTTTTTTATTCTCATGGGTCATTCGCAGAATGGATGGAATTTTTCTAAACTGTCTTTAACTAACTCCAAAATCCAACTGACTGCCTCCGTCCGCTGGTGGTTCCTAGAGCGCTTGCCTCCATGTTGCGTTACGTCATTCATGACCTACAGATATATCTCATTACTCCACCTCCGGACCGACCACTGTATCTCATGTATACGCATGTGCACATTTATTACACCTGTTTAAATTACCACTCGCACACCTTATGTACTAACTCAATTAGGTGGCATCTAATCAGTATTTTATATATTGATTTATTTCTTTAAGTTTATTTCACATAATTATCCGTACTTTGAGCTCTTGATCCTTTTTGAGGTTGTTTTGGGTCAAAGTCACCTCCACACATGAATTTGCTGCCTTGATGATGAAATAGTTCTGTAAATTCATCATGCGGTAAGTAATGCCTTGGATGGGAATAAACCGATGTGACCATTACTGTATCATTGGCAAACAATTTTATTTTGACCTCAACAGCCCTCTGTTCAGCGAAGAAAATGTAGATGATGCCCGATGCTATTATCGATGAGTACAGCGACACCGCCTATTGCTGTGCCAGCAGGGCGTGTTCCATGATAGCATCTGTAATTTCATAAAACAAAGCTCGCCAAATGAAGTACATAATTTTCCGTTAGAAGGGCTATATCAATTTGTTGTGTTGGTAAAAAGTACTGATGATCGTATTTCTTTTGTTGAATCTCATTAGCATTCCATAATGCCACTGTTGATGAGTTAGTACTGTGAAGTGTTACTATCTTGATTGGCATAGAATTGTATCAGTTATGCCACCGTGTACTTTATTCCCGCGGATTTAACGTTCTACAATTTAGAATTATTTTTATTATTAAACACACTCAGGAACGTATATTATGAGTTACTTTATTCTTCTCAAAATCTTTCATACATCATTCAATAACGGCCAACTGTATGAAGTTTGGAATACTCTTGCTTGAATATATATAAAACACATAATTAAAATATTGTAATCTAAATATTGCAACTGTAACCGAACGGTCGTTAATGGAAATTAATATAAGTTGTATACCTATCTCGATTCTCCGCAGGTTATTTGATAGTGATGATATGGCGATGGTAATTTTTTGTCCAACATACAGGTCCTGTTCGCCTGTCGCTCCTACATGGGATCATGGATCCGAGAAATCTTTCCTATTGTTGATCGAATTTAATCGTAATATTTCACTAGTATTTTTTTTTTGTACACTGCGATACCATGTTAGCGAGAAACCAGATTGGAGGGGGTTTTTTTTTATTCTCATGGGTCATTCGCGGAATGGATGGAATTTTTCTAAACTGTCTTTAACTAACTCCAAAATCCAACTGACTGCCTCCGTCCGCTGGTGGTTCCTGGAGCGCTTGCCTCCATGTTGCGTTACGTCATTCATGACATACAGATATATCTCATTACTCCACCTCCGGACCGACCACTGTATCTCATGTATACACATGTGCACATTTATTACACCTGTTTAAATTACCACTCGCACACCTTATGTACTAACTCAATTAGGTGGCATCTAATCATTATTTTATATATTGATTTATTTCTTTAAGTTTATTTCACATAATTATCCGTACTTTGAGCTCTTGATCCTTTTTGAGGTTGTTTTGGGTCAAAGTCACCTCCACACATGAATTTGCTGCCTTGATGATTAAATAGTTTTGTAAATTCATCATGCGGTAAGTAATGCCTTGGATGCGAATAAACCGATGTGACCGTTACTGTATCATTGGCAAACGTTTTTATTTTAACTCAACAGCCCTCTGTTCTGCGAAGAAAATGTAGATGGTGCCCGATGCTATTATCGATGAGTACAGCGACACCGCCTATTGCTGTGCCAGCAGGGCGTGTTCCATGAAAGCATCTGTAATTTCATAAAACAAAGCTCCCCAAATGAAGTACATAAGTTTCCATTAGAAGGGCAATATCAATTTGTTGAGTTGGTAAAAAGTACTGATGATCGTGTTTCTTTTGTTGAATCTCATTAGCATTCCATAATGCCATTTGATGAGTTAGTATCGTTAAGTGTTACTATCTTGATTGGCATAGAATTGTATCAGGGATGCCACTGTGTACTTTATTCCCACGGATTTAACGTTCTACAATTTAGAATTATTTTTATTATTAAACACACTCAGGAACGTATATTATGAGTTACTTTATTCTTCTCAAAATCTTTCATACATCATTCAATAACGGCCAACTGTATGAAGTTTGGAATACTCTTGCTTGAATATATATAAAACACATAATTAAAATATTGTAATCTAAATATTGCAACTGTAACCGAACGGTCGTTAATGGAAATTAATATAAGTTGTATACCTATCTCGATTCTCCGCAGGTTATTTGATAGTGATGATATGGCGATGGTAATTTTTTGTCCAACATACAGGTCCTGTTCGCCTGTCGCTCCTACATGGGATCATGGATCCGAGAAATCTTTCCTATTGTTGATCGAATTTAATCGTAATATTTCACTAGTATTTTTTTTTTGTACACTGCGATACCATGTTAGCGAGAAACCAGAATGGAGGGGTTTTTTTTTTATTCTCATGGGTCATTCGCAGAATGGATGGAATTTTTCTAAACTGTCTTTAACTAACTCCAAAATCCAACTGACTGCCTCCGTCTGCTGGTGGTTCCTGGAGCGCTTGCTTCCATGTTGTGTTACGTCATTCATGACATACAGATATATCTCATTACTCCACCTCCGGACCGACCACTGTATCTAATGTAAACGCATGTGCACATTTATCACACCTGTTTAAATTACCACTCGCACACCTTGTGTACTAACTCAATTAGGTGGCATCTAATCATTATTTTATGTATTGATTTATTTCTTTAAGTTTATTTCACATAATTATCCGTACTTTGAGCTCTTGATCAGTTTTGAGGTTGTTTTGGGTCAAAGTCACCTCCATACATGAATTTGCTGCCTTGATGATTAAATAGGTTTGTAAATTCATCATGCGGTAAGTAATGCCTTGGATGCGAATAAACCGATGTGACCGTTACTGTATCATTGGCAAACGTTTTTATTTTTGCCTCAACAGCCCTCTGTTCAGTGAAGAAAATTTAGATGGTGCCCGATGCTATTATCGATGAGTACACCGACACCGCCTGTTGCTGTGCCAGCAGGGCGTGTTCCATGAAAGCATCTGTAATTTCATAAAACAAAGCTCGCCAAATGAAGTACATAATTTTCCGTTAGAAGGGCTATATCAATTTGTTGTGTTGGTAAAAAGTACTGATGATCGTATTTCTTTTGTTGAATCTCATTAGCATTCCATAATGCCACCGTTGATGAGTTAGTAGTGTGAAGTGTTACTATCATGATTGGCTTAGAATTGTATCAGGGATGCCACCGTGTTCTTTATTCCCGCGGATTTAACGTTCTACAGTTTAGAATTATTTTTATTATTAAACACACTCAGGAACGTATATTATGAGTTACTTTATTCTTCTCAAACTCTTTCATACATCATTCAATAACGGCCAACTGTATGAAGTTTGGAATACTCTTGCTTGAATATATATAAAACACATAATTAAAATATCGTAATCTAAATATTGCAACTGTAACCGAACGGTCGTTAATGGAAATTAATATAAGTTGTATACCTATCTCGATTCTTCACAGGTTATTTGATAATGATGATATGGCGATGGTAATTTTTTGTCCAACATACAGGTCCTGTTCGCCTGTCGCTCCTACATGGGATCATGGATCCGAGAAATCTTTCCTATTGTTGATCGAATTTAATCGTAATATTTCACTAGTATTTTTTTTTTGTACACTGCGATACCATGCTAGCGAGAAACCAGAATGGACGGGTTTTTTTTTTTCTCATGGGTCATTCTCGGAATGGATGGAATTTTTCTAAACTGTCTTTAACTAACTCCAAAATCTAACTGACTGCCTCCGTCCGCTGGTGGTTCCTGGAGCGCTTGCCTCCATGTTGCGTTACGTCATTCATGACGTACAGATATATCTCATTACTCCACCTCCGGACCGACCACTGTATCTAATGTATACGCATGTGCAAATTTATAACACCTGTTTAAATTACCACTCGCACACCTTGTGTACTAACACAATTAGGTGGCATCTAATCATTATTTTATGTATTGATTTATTTCTTTAAGTATATTTCACATAATTATCTGTACTTTGAGCTCTTGATCCTTTTTGAGGTTGTTTTGGGTCAAAGTCACCTCCACACATGAATTTGCTGCCTTGATGATTAAATAGTTCTGTAAATTCATCATGCGGTAAGTAATGCCCTGGATGGGAATAAACTGATGTGACCGTTACTGTATCTTTGGCAAACGTTTTTATTTTTACCTCAACAGCCCTCTGTTCAGCGAAGAAAATGTAGATGATACCCGATGCTATTATCGATGAGTACAGCGACACCGCCTACTGCTGTGCCCGCAGGGCGTGTTCCATGATAGCATCTGTAATTTTATAAAACAAAGCTCGCCAAATGAAGTACATAATTTTCCGTTAGAAGGGCTATATCAATTTGTTGTGTTGGCAAAAAGTACTGATGATCGTGTTTCTTTTGTTGAATCTCATTAGCATTCCATAATGCCACCGTTGATGAGTTAGTACTGTGAAGTGTTACTATCATGATTGGCTTAGAATTGTATCAGGGATGCCACCGTGTTCTTTATTCCCGCGGATTTAACGTTCTACAGTTTAGAATTATTTTTATTATTAAACACACTCAGGAACATATATTATGAGTTACTTTATTCTTCTCAAACTCTTTCATACATCATTCAATAACGGCTAACTGTATGAAGTTTGGAATACTCTTGCTTTAATATATATAAAACACATAATTAAAATATTGTAATCTAAATAATGCAACTGTAACCGATCGGTGGCTAATGGAAACTAATATAAGTTGTATACCTATCTCGATTCTCCGCAGGTTATTTGATACTGATGATATGGCGATGGTAATTTGTAGTCCAACATACAGGTCCTGTCCGCCTGTCGCTCCCATATGGGATTATGGATCCGGGAAATCTTTTTTATTGTTGATCGTATTTAATCGTATTATTTCACAAGTATTTTTTTTTTCTTTACTCTGCGATACCGTGTGGCCGAGAAACCTGACAGGAGGGAGTGTTTTTTATTCTCATGGGTCATTCGCGGAATGGATGGAATTTTTCTAAACTGTCTTTAACCAACTCCAAAATCCAACTGACTGCCTCCGTCCGCTGGTGGTCCCTATAGCGCTTGCTTCCATGTTGCGTTACGTCATTCATGACATACAGATATATCTCATTACTCTACCTCCGGACCGACCACTCTATCGCATGTATATGCATGTGCACATTTATTACACCTGTTTAAATTACCACTCGCACACCTTATGTACTAACTCAATTAGGTGGCATCTAATCATTATTTTATATATTTATTTATTTCTTTAATTTTATTTCACATAATTATCCGTACTTTGAGCTCTTGATCCTTTTTGAGGTTGTTTTGGGTCAACGTCACCTCCACACATGAATTTGCTGCCTTGATGATGAAATAGTTCTGTAAATTCATCATGCGGTAAGTAATGCCTTGGATGGGAATAAACCGATGTGACCATTACTGTATCATTGGCAAACGATTTTATTTTGACCTCAACAGCTCTCTGTTCAGCGAAGAATATGTAGATGATGCCCGATGCTATTATCGATGAGTACAGCGACACCACCTATTGCTGTGCCAGCAGGGCGTGTTCCATGATAGCATCTGTAATTTCATAAAACAAAGCTCGCCAAATGAAGTACATAATTTTCCGTTAGAAGGGCTATATCAATTTGTTGTGTTGGTAAAAAGTACTGATGATCGTATTTCTTTTTTTGAATCTCATTAGCATTCCATAATGCCACTGTTGATGAGTTAGTACTGTGAAGTGTTACTATCTTGATTGGCATAGAATTGTATCAGTTACACCACCGTGTACTTTATTCCCGCGGATTTAACGTTCTACAATTTAGAATTATTTTTATTATTAAACACACTCAGGAACGTATATTATGAGTTACTTTATTCTTCTCAAACTCTTTCATACATCATTCAATAACTGCCAACTGTATGAAGTTTGGAATACTCTTGCTTGAATATATATATAAAACACATAATTAAAAAAACGTAATCTAAATAATGCAACCGTAACCGAACGGTGGTTAATGGAAATTAATATATGTTGTATACCTATCTCGATTCTCCGCAGGTTATTTGATAGTGATGATATGGCGATGGTAATTTGTAGTCCAACATACAGGTCCTGTTCGCCTGTCGCTCCTACATGGGATTATGGATCCGGGAAATCTTTTCTATTGTTGATCGTATTTAATCGTATTATTTTACAAGTATTTTTTTTTCTTTACTCTGCGATACCGTGTGGCCGAGAAACCTGACAGGAGGGAGAGTTTTTTATTCTCATGGGTCATTCGCAGAATGGATGGAATTTTTCTAAACTGTCTTTAACTAACTCCAAAATCCAACTGACTGCCTCCGTCCGCTGGTGGTTCCTAGAGCGCTTGCCTCCATGTTGCGTTACGTCATTCATGACATACAGATATATCTCATTACTCCACCTCCGGACCGACCACTGTACCTCATGTATACGCATGTGCACATTTATTACACCTGTTTAAATTACCACTCGCACACCTTATGTACTAACTCAATTAGGTGGCATCTAATCATTATTTTATATATTGATTTATTTCTTTAAGTTTATTTCACATAATTATCCGTACTTTGAGCTCTTGATCCTTTTTGGGGTTGTTTTGGGTCAAAGTCACCTCCACACATGAATTTGCTGCCTTGATGATGAAATAGTTCTGTAAATTCATCATGCGGTAAGTAATGCCTTGGATGGGAATAAACCGATGTGACTGTTACTGTATCATTGGCAAACGATTTTATTTTTACCTCAACAGCCCTCCGTTCAGCGAAGAAAATGTAGATGGTGCCCGATGCTATTATCGATGAGTACAGCGACACCGCCTATTGCTGTGCCAGCAGGGCGTGTTCCATTGAAGCATCTGTAATTTCATAAAACAAAGCTCGCCAAATGAAGTACATAATTTTCCGTTAGAAGGGCTATATCAGTTTGTTGTGTTGGTAAAAAGTACTGATGATCGTATTTCTTTTGTTGAATCTCATTAGCATTCCATAATGCCACTGTTGATGAGATAGTACTGTGAAGTGTTACTATCTTGATTGGCATAGAATTGTATCAGTTATGCCACCGTGTACTTTATTCCCGCGGATTTAACGTTCTACAATTTAGAATTATTTTTATTATTAAACACACTCAGGAACGTATATTATGAGTTACTTTATTCTTCTCAAACTCTTTCATACATCATTCAATAACTGCCAACTGTATGAAGTTTGGAATACTCTTGCTTGAATATATATAAAACACATCATTAAAATATCGTAATCTAAATAATGCAACTGTAACCGAACGGTGGTTAATGGAAATTAATATAAGTTGTATACCTATCTCGATTCTCCGCAGGTTATTTGATACTGATGATATGGCGATGGTAATTTGTAGTCCAACATACAGGTCCTGTTCGCCTGTCGCTCCTACATGGGATTATGGATCCGGGAAATCTTTTCTATTGTTGATCGTATTTAATCGTATTATTTCACAAGTATTTTTTTTTTTCTTTACTCTGCGATACCGTGTGGCCGAGAAACCTGACAGGAGGGAGTGTTTTTTATTCTCATGGGTCATTCGCAGAATGGATGGAATTTTTCTAAACTGTCTTTAACTAACTCCAAAATCCAACTGACTGCCTCCGTCCGCTGGTGGTTCCTAGAGCACTTGCCTCCATGTTGCGTTACGTCATTCATGACCTACAGATATATCTCATTACTCCACCTCCGGACCGACCACTGTATCTCATGTATACGCATGTGCACATTTATTACACCTGTTTAAATTACCACTCGCACACCTTATGTACTAACTCAATTAGGTGGCATCTAATCAGTATTTTATATATTGATTTATTTCTTTAAGTTTATTTCACATAATTATCCGTACTTTGAGCTCTTGATCCTTTTTGAGGTTGTTTTGGGTCAAAGTCACCTCCACACATGAATTTGCTGCCTTGATGATGAAATAGTTCTGTAAATTCATCATGCGGTAAGTAATGCCTTGGATGGGAATAAACCGATGTGACCATTACTGTATCATTTGCAAACAATTTTATTTTGACCTCAACAGCCCTCTGTTCAGCGAAGAAAATGTAGATGATGCCCGATGCTATTATCGATGAGTACAGCGACACCGCCTATTGCTGTGCCAGCAGGGCGTGTTCCATGATAGCATCTGTAATTTCATAAAACAAAGCTCGCCAAATGAAGTACATAATTTTCCGTTAGAAGGGCTATATCAATTTGTTGTGTTGGTAAAAAGTACTGATGATCGTATTTCTTTTTTTGAATCTCATTAGCATTCCATAATGCCACTGTTGATGAGTTAGTACTGTGAAGTGTTACTATCTTGATTGGCATAGAATTGTATCAGTTATGCCACCGTGTACTTTATTCCCTCGGATTTAACGTTCTACAATTTAGAATTATTTTTATTATTAAACACACTCAGGAACGTATATTATGAGTTACTTTATTCTTCTCAAACTCTTTCATACATCATTCAATAACTGCCAACTGTATGAAGTTTGGAATACTCTTGCTTGAATATATATAAAACACATCATTAAAATATCGTAATCTAAATAATGCAACTGTAACCGAACGGTGGTTAATGGAAATTAATATAAGTTGTATACCTATCTCGATTCTCCGCAGGTTATTTGATACTGATGATATGGCGATGGTAATTTGTAGTTCTGCATACAGGTCCTGTTCGTCTGTCGCTCCTACATGGGATTATGGATCCGGGAAATCTTTTCTATTGTTGATCGTATTTAATCATATTATTTCACTAGTATTTTTTTTTTGTACACTGCGATACCGTGTGGCCGAAAAACCTGACAGGAGGGAGTGTTTTTTATTCTCATGGGTCATTCGCAGAATAGATGGAATTTTTCTAAACTGTCTTTAACTAACTCCAAAATCCAACTGACTGCCTCCGTCCGCTGGTGGTTCCTAGAGCGCTTGCCTCCATGTTGCGTTACGTCATTCATGACCTACAGATATATCTCATTACTCCACCTCCGGACCGACCACTGTATCTCATGTATACGCATGTGCACATTTATTACACCTGTTTAAATTACCACTCGCACACCTTATGTACTAACTCAATTAGGTGGCATCTAATCAGTATTTTATATATTGATTTATTTCTTTAAGTTTATTTCACATAATTATCCGTACTTTGAGCTCTTGATCCTTTTTGAGGTTGTTTTGGGTCAAAGTCACCTCCACACATGAATTTGCTGCCTTGATGATGAAATAGTTCTGTAAATTCATCATGCGGTAAGTAATGCCTTGGATGGGAATAAACCGATGTGACCATTACTGTATCATTGGCAAACGATTTTATTTTGACCTCAACAGCCCTCTGTTCAGCGAAGAAAATGTAGATGATGCCCGATGCTATTATCGATGAGTACAGCGACACCGCCTATTGCTGTGCCAGCAGGGCGTGTTCCATGATAGCATCTGTAATTTCATAAAACAAAGCTCGCCAAATGAAGTACATAATTTTCCGTTAGAAGGGCTATATCAATTTGTTGTGTTGGTAAAAAGTACTGATGATCGTATTTCTTTTGTTGAATCTCATTAGCATTCCATAATGCCACTGTTGATGAGTTAGTACTGTGAAGTGTTACTATCTTGATTGGCATCGAATTGTATCAGTTATGCCACCGTGTACTTTATTCCCGCAGATTTAACGTTCTACAATTTAGAATTATTTTTATTATTAAACACACTCAGGAACGTATATTATGAGTTACTTTATTCTTCTCAAACTCTTTCATACATCATTCAATAACGGCCAACTGTATGAAGTTTGGAATACTCTTGCTTGAATATATATAAAACACATAATTAAAATATCGTAATCTAAATATTGCAACTGTAACCGAACGGTCGTTAATGGAAATTAATATAAGTTGTATACCTATCTCGATTCTCCACAGGTTATTTGATAATGATGATATGGCGATGGTAATTTTTTGTCCAACATACAGGTCCTGTTCGCCTGTCGCTCCTACATGGGATCATGGATCCGAGAAATCTTTCCTATTGTTGATCGAATTTAATCGTAATATTTCACTAGTATTTTTTTTTTGTACACTGCGATACCATGCTAGCGAGAAACCAGAATGGACGGGTTTTTTTTTTTCTCATGGGTCATTCTCGGAATGGATGGAATTTTTCTAAACTGTCTTTAACTAACTCCAAAATCTAACTGACTGCCTCCGTCCGCTGGTGGTTCCTGGAGCGCTTGCCTCCATGTTGCGTTACGTCATTCATGACGTACAGATATATCTCATTACTCCACCTCCGGACCGACCACTGTATCTAATGTATACGCATGTGCAAATTTATAACACCTGTTTAAATTACCACTCGCACACCTTGTGTACTAACTCAATTAGGTGGCATCTAATCATTATTTTATGTATTGATTTATTTCTTTAAGTATATTTCACATAATTATCTGTACTTTGAGCTCTTGATCCTTTTTGAGGTTGTTTTGGGTCAAAGTCACCTCCACACATGAATTTGCTGCCTTGATGATTAAATAGTTCTGTAAATTCATCATGCGGTAAGTAATGCCTTGGATGGGAATAAACCGATGTGACCATTACTGTATCATTGGCAAACGATTTTATTTTGACCTCAACAGCTCTCTGTTCAGCGAAGAATATGTAGATGATGCCCGATGCTATTATCGATGAGTACAGCGACACCACCTATTGCTGTGCCAGCAGGGCGTGTTCCATGATAGCATCTGTAATTTCATAAAACAAAGCTCGCCAAATGAAGTACATAATTTTCCGTTAGAAGGGCTATATCAATTTGTTGTGTTGGTAAAAAGTACTGATGATCGTATTTCTTTTTTTGAATCTCATTAGCATTCCATAATGCCACTGTTGATGAGTTAGTACTGTGAAGTGTTACTATCTTGATTGGCATAGAATTGTATCAGTTACACCACCGTGTACTTTATTCCCGCGGATTTAACGTTCTACAATTTAGAATTATTTTTATTATTAAACACACTCAGGAACGTATATTATGAGTTACTTTATTCTTCTCAAACTCTTTCATACATCATTCAATAACTGCCAACTGTATGAAGTTTGGAATACTCTTGCTTGAATATATATATAAAACACATAATTAAAAAAACGTAATCTAAATAATGCAACCGTAACCGAACGGTGGTTAATGGAAATTAATATATGTTGTATACCTATCTCGATTCTCCGCAGGTTATTTGATAGTGATGATATGGCGATGGTAATTTGTAGTCCAACATACAGGTCCTGTTCGCCTGTCGCTCCTACATGGGATTATGGATCCGGGAAATCTTTTCTATTGTTGATCGTATTTAATCGTATTATTTTACAAGTATTTTTTTTTCTTTACTCTGCGATACCGTGTGGCCGAGAAACCTGACAGGAGGGAGAGTTTTTTATTCTCATGGGTCATTCGCAGAATGGATGGAATTTTTCTAAACTGTCTTTAACTAACTCCAAAATCCAACTGACTGCCTCCGTCCGCTGGTGGTTCCTAGAGCGCTTGCCTCCATGTTGCGTTACGTCATTCATGACATACAGATATATCTCATTACTCCACCTCCGGACCGACCACTGTATCTCATGTATACGCATGTGCACATTTATTACACCTGTTTAAATTACCACTCGCACACCTTATGTACTAACTCAATTAGGTGGCATCTAATCATTATTTTATATATTGATTTATTTCTTTAAGTTTATTTCACATAATTATCCGTACTTTGAGCTCTTGATCCTTTTTGGGGTTGTTTTGGGTCAAAGTCACCTCCACACATGAATTTGCTGCCTTGATGATGAAATAGTTCTGTAAATTCATCATGCGGTAAGTAATGCCTTGGATGGGAATAAACCGATGTGACTGTTACTGTATCATTGGCAAACGATTTTATTTTTACCTCAACAGCCCTCCGTTCAGCGAAGAAAATGTAGATGGTGCCCGATGCTATTATCGATGAGTACAGCGACACCGCCTATTGCTGTGCCAGCAGGGCGTGTTCCATTGAAGCATCTGTAATTTCATAAAACAAAGCTCGCCAAATGAAGTACATAATTTTCCGTTAGAAGGGCTATATCAGTTTGTTGTGTTGGTAAAAAGTACTGATGATCGTATTTCTTTTGTTGAATCTCATTAGCATTCCATAATGCCACTGTTGATGAGATAGTACTGTGAAGTGTTACTATCTTGATTGGCATAGAATTGTATCAGTTATGCCACCGTGTACTTTATTCCCGCGGATTTAACGTTCTACAATTTAGAATTATTTTTATTATTAAACACACTCAGGAACGTATATTATGAGTTACTTTATTCTTCTCAAACTCTTTCATACATCATTCAATAACTGCCAACTGTATGAAGTTTGGAATACTCTTGCTTGAATATATATAAAACACATCATTAAAATATCGTAATCTAAATAATGCAACTGTAACCGAACGGTGGTTAATGGAAATTAATATAAGTTGTATACCTATCTCGATTCTCCGCAGGTTATTTGATACTGATGATATGGCGATGGTAATTTGTATCCAACATACAGGTCCTGTTCGCCTGTCGCTCCTACATGGGATTATGGATCCGGGAAATCTTTTCTATTGTTGATCGTATTTAATCGTATTATTTCACAAGTATTTTTTTTTTTCTTTACTCTGCGATACCGTGTGGCCGAGAAACCTGACAGGAGGGAGTGTTTTTTATTCTCATGGGTCATTCGCAGAATGGATGGAATTTTACTAAACTGTCTTTAACTAACTCCAAAATCCAACTGACTGCCTCCGTCCGCTGGTGGTTCCTAGAGCACTTGCCTCCATGTTGCGTTACGTCATTCATGACCTACAGATATATCTCATTACTCCACCTCCGGACCGACCACTGTATCTCATGTATACGCATGTGCACATTTATTACACCTGTTTAAATTACCACTCGCACACCTTATGTACTAACTCAATTAGGTGGCATCTAATCAGTATTTTATATATTGATTTATTTCTTTAAGTTTATTTCACATAATTATCCGTACTTTGAGCTCTTGATCCTTTTTGAGGTTGTTTTGGGTCAAAGTCACCTCCACACATGAATTTGCTGCCTTGATGATGAAATAGTTCTGTAAATTCATCATGCGGTAAGTAATGCCTTGGATGGGAATAAACCGATGTGACCATTACTGTATCATTGGCAAACGATTTTATTTTGACCTCAACAGCCCTCTGTTCAGCGAAGAAAATGTAGATGATGCCCGATGCTATTATCGATGAGTACAGCGACACCGCCTATTGCTGTGCCAGCAGGGCGTGTTCCATGATAGCATCTGTAATTTCATAAAACAAAGCTCGCCAAATGAAGTACATAATTTTCCGTTAGAAGGGCTATATCAATTTGTTGTGTTGGTAAAAAGTACTGATGATCGTATTTCTTTTGTTGAATCTCATTAGCATTCCATAATGCCACTGTTGATGAGTTAGTACTGTGAAGTGTTACTATCTTGATTGGCATAGAATTGTATCAGTTATGCCACCGTGTACTTTATTCCCGCAGATTTAACGTTCTACAATTTAGAATTATTTTTATTATTAAACACACTCAGGAACGTATATTATGAGTTACTTTATTCTTCTCAAACTCTTT
Source organism: Icerya purchasi (assembly GCA_039619475.1). Lineage (NCBI taxonomy): Eukaryota > Metazoa > Arthropoda > Insecta > Hemiptera > Monophlebidae > Icerya > Icerya purchasi. Next base: position 442,664,795 of record CM077116.1, read on the forward strand.
CATACATCATTCAATAACTGCCAACTGTATGAAGTTTGGAATACTCTTGCTTGAATATATATAAAACACATCATTAAAATATCGTAATCTAAATAATGCAACTGTAACCGAACGGTGGTTAATGGAAATTAATATAAGTTGTATACCTATCTCGATTCTCCGCAGGTTATTTGATAGTGATGATATGGCGATGGTAATTTTTTGTCCAACATACAGGTCCTGTTCGCCTGTCGCTCCTACATGGGATCATGGATCCGAGAAATCTTTCCTATTGTTGATCGAATTTAATCGTAATATTTCACTAGTATTTTTTTTTTGTACACTGCGATACCATGTTAGCGAGAAACCAGAATGGAGGGGGTTTTTTTTTATTCTCTTGGGTCATTCGCAGAATGGATGGAATTTTTCTAAACTGTCTTTAACTAACTCCAAAATCCAACTGACTGCCTCCGTCTGCTGGTGGTTCCTGGAGCGCTTGCTTCCATGTTGTGTTACGTCATTCATGACGTACAGATATATCTCATTACTCCACCTCCGGACCGACCACTGTATCTAATGTAAACGCATGTGCACATTTATCACACCTGTTTAAATTACCACTCGCACACCTTGTGTACTAACTCAATTAGGTGGCATCTAATCATTATTTTATGTATTGATTTATTTCTTTAAGTTTATTTCACATAATTATCCGTACTTTGAGCTCTTGATCAGTTTTGAGGTTGTTTTGGGTCAAAGTCACCTCCATACATGAATTTGCTGCCTTGATGATTAAATAGGTTTGTAAATTCATCATGCGGTAAGTAATGCCTTGGATGCGAATAAACCGATGTGACCGTTACTGTATCATTGGCAAACGTTTTTATTTTTGCCTCAACAGCCCTCTGTTCAGTGAAGAAAATTTAGATGGTGCCCGATGCTATTATCGATGAGTACACCGACACCGCCTGTTGCTGTGCCAGCAGGGCGTGTTCCATGAAAGCATCTGTAATTTCATAAAACAAAGCTCGCCAAATGAAGTACATAATTTTCCGTTAGAAGGGCTATATCAGTTTGTTGTGTTGGTAAAAAGTACTGATGATCGTATTTCTTTTGTTGAATCTCATTAGCATTCCATAATGCCACCGTTGATGAGTTAGTAGTGTGAAGTGTTACTATCATGATTGGCTTAGAATTGTATCAGGGATGCCACCGTGTTCTTTATTCCCGCGGATTTAACGTTCTACAGTTTAGAATTATTTTTATTATTAAACACACTCAGGAACTTATATTATGAGTTACTTTATTCTTCTCAAACTCTTTCATACATCATTCAATAACGGCCAACTGTATGAAGTTTGGAATACTCTTGCTTGAATATATATAAAACACATAATTAAAATATCGTAATCTAAATATTGCAACTGTAACCGAACGGTCGTTAATGGAAATTAATATAAGTTGTATACCTATCTCGATTCTCCACAGGTTATTTGATAATGATGATATGGCGATGGTAATTTTTTGTCCAACATACAGGTCCTGTTCGCCTGTCGCTCCTACATGGGATCATGGATCCGAGAAATCTTTCCTATTGTTGATCGAATTTAATCGTAATATTTCACTAGTATTTTTTTTTTGTACACTGCGATACCATGCTAGCGAGAAACCAGAATGGACGGGTTTTTTTTTTTCTCATGGGTCATTCTCGGAATGGATGGAATTTTTCTAAACTGTCTTTAACTAACTCCAAAATCTAACTGACTGCCTCCGTCCGCTGGTGGTTCCTGGAGCGCTTGCCTCCATGTTGCGTTACGTCATTCATGACGTACAGATATATCTCATTACTCCACCTCCGGACCGACCACTGTATCTAATGTATACGCATGTGCAAATTTATAACACCTGTTTAAATTACCACTCGCACACCTTGTGTACTAACTCAATTAGGTGGCATCTAATCATTATTTTATGTATTGATTTATTTCTTTAAGTATATTTCACATAATTATCTGTACTTTGAGCTCTTGATCCTTTTTGAGGTTGTTTTGGGTCAAAGTCACCTCCACACATGAATTTGCTGCCTTGATGATTAAATAGTTCTGTAAATTCATCATGCGGTAAGTAATGCCTTGGATGGGAATAAACCGATGTGACCATTACTGTATCATTGGCAAACGATTTTATTTTGACCTCAACAGCTCTCTGTTCAGCGAAGAATATGTAGATGATGCCCGATGCTATTATCGATGAGTACAGCGACACCACCTATTGCTGTGCCAGCAGGGCGTGTTCCATGATAGCATCTGTAATTTCATAAAACAAAGCTCGCCAAATGAAGTACATAATTTTCCGTTAGAAGGGCTATATCAATTTGTTGTGTTGGTAAAAAGTACTGATGATCGTATTTCTTTTTTTGAATCTCATTAGCATTCCATAATGCCACTGTTGATGAGTTAGTACTGTGAAGTGTTACTATCTTGATTGGCATAGAATTGTATCAGTTACACCACCGTGTACTTTATTCCCGCGGATTTAACGTTCTACAATTTAGAATTATTTTTATTATTAAACACACTCAGGAACGTATATTATGAGTTACTTTATTCTTCTCAAACTCTTTCATACATCATTCAATAACTGCCAACTGTATGAAGTTTGGAATACTCTTGCTTGAATATATATATAAAACACATAATTAAAAAAACGTAATCTAAATAATGCAACCGTAACCGAACGGTGGTTAATGGAAATTAATATATGTTGTATACCTATCTCGATTCTCCGCAGGTTATTTGATAGTGATGATATGGCGATGGTAATTTGTAGTCCAACATACAGGTCCTGTTCGCCTGTCGCTCCTACATGGGATTATGGATCCGGGAAATCTTTTCTATTGTTGATCGTATTTAATCGTATTATTTTACAAGTATTTTTTTTTCTTTACTCTGCGATACCGTGTGGCCGAGAAACCTGACAGGAGGGAGAGTTTTTTATTCTCATGGGTCATTCGCAGAATGGATGGAATTTTTCTAAACTGTCTTTAACTAACTCCAAAATCCAACTGACTGCCTCCGTCCGCTGGTGGTTCCTAGAGCGCTTGCCTCCATGTTGCGTTACGTCATTCATGACATACAGATATATCTCATTACTCCACCTCCGGACCGACCACTGTATCTCATGTATACGCATGTGCACATTTATTACACCTGTTTAAATTACCACTCGCACACCTTATGTACTAACTCAATTAGGTGGCATCTAATCATTATTTTATATATTGATTTATTTCTTTAAGTTTATTTCACATAATTATCCGTACTTTGAGCTCTTGATCCTTTTTGAGGTTGTTTTGGGTCAAAGTCACCTCCACACATGAATTTGCTGCCTTGATGATGAAATAGTTCTGTAAATTCATCATGCGGTAAGTAATGCCTTGGATGGGAATAAACCGATGTGACTGTTACTGTATCATTGGCAAACGATTTTATTTTTACCTCAACAGCCCTCCGTTCAGCGAAGAAAATGTAGATGGTGCCCGATGCTATTATCGATGAGTACAGCGACACCGCCTATTGCTGTGCCAGCAGGGCGTGTTCCATTGAAGCATCTGTAATTTCATAAAACAAAGCTCGCCAAATGAAGTACATAATTTTCCGTTAGAAGGGCTATATCAGTTTGTTGTGTTGGTAAAAAGTACTGATGATCGTATTTCTTTTGTTGAATCTCATTAGCATTCCATAATGCCACTGTTGATGAGATAGTACTGTGAAGTGTTACTATCTTGATTGGCATAGAATTGTATCAGTTATGCCACCGTGTACTTTATTCCCGCGGATTTAACGTTCTACAATTTAGAATTATTTTTATTATTAAACACACTCAGGAACGTATATTATGAGTTACTTTATTCTTCTCAAACTCTTTCATACATCATTCAATAACTGCCAACTGTATGAAGTTTGGAATACTCTTGCTTGAATATATATAAAACACATCATTAAAATATCGTAATCTAAATAATGCAACTGTAACCGAACGGTGGTTAATGGAAATTAATATAAGTTGTATACCTATCTCGATTCTCCGCAGGTTATTTGATACTGATGATATGGCGATGGTAATTTGTAGTCCAACATACAGGTCCTGTTCGCCTGTCGCTCCTACATGGGATTATGGATCCGGGAAATCTTTTCTATTGTTGATCGTATTTAATCGTATTATTTCACAAGTATTTTTTTTTTTCTTTACTCTGCGATACCGTGTGGCCGAGAAACCTGACAGGAGGGAGTGTTTTTTATTCTCATGGGTCATTCGCAGAATGGATGGAATTTTACTAAACTGTCTTTAACTAACTCCAAAATCCAACTGACTGCCTCCGTCCGCTGGTGGTTCCTAGAGCACTTGCCTCCATGTTGCGTTACGTCATTCATGACCTACAGATATATCTCATTACTCCACCTCCGGACCGACCACTGTATCTCATGTATACGCATGTGCACATTTATTACACCTGTTTAAATTACCACTCGCACACCTTATGTACTAACTCAATTAGGTGGCATCTAATCAGTATTTTATATATTGATTTATTTCTTTAAGTTTATTTCACATAATTATCCGTACTTTGAGCTCTTGATCCTTTTTGAGGTTGTTTTGGGTCAAAGTCACCTCCACACATGAATTTGCTGCCTTGATGATGAAATAGTTCTGTAAATTCATCATGCGGTAAGTAATGCCTTGGATGGGAATAAACCGATGTGACCATTACTGTATCATTGGCAAACAATTTTATTTTGACCTCAACAGCCCTCTGTTCAGCGAAGAAAATGTAGATGATGCCCGATGCTATTATCGATGAGTACAGCGACACCGCCTATTGCTGTGCCAGCAGGGCGTGTTCCATGATAGCATCTGTAATTTCATAAAACAAAGCTCGCCAAATGAAGTACATAATTTTCCGTTAGAAGGGCTATATCAATTTGTTGTGTTGGTAAAAAGTACTGATGATCGTATTTCTTTTTTTGAATCTCATTAGCATTCCATAATGCCACTGTTGATGAGTTAGTACTGTGAAGTGTTACTATCTTGATTGGCATAGAATTGTATCAGTTATGCCACCGTGTACTTTATTCCCTCGGATTTAACGTTCTACAATTTAGAATTATTTTTATTATTAAACACACTCAGGAACGTATATTATGAGTTACTTTATTCTTCTCAAACTCTTTCATACATCATTCAATAACTGCCAACTGTATGAAGTTTGGAATACTCTTGCTTGAATATATATAAAACACATCATTAAAATATCGTAATCTAAATAATGCAACTGTAACCGAACGGTGGTTAATGGAAATTAATATAAGTTGTATACCTATCTCGATTCTCCGCAGGTTATTTGATACTGATGATATGGCGATGGTAATTTGTAGTTCTGCATACAGGTCCTGTTCGTCTGTCGCTCCTACATGGGATTATGGATCCGGGAAATCTTTTCTATTGTTGATCGTATTTAATCATATTATTTCACTAGTATTTTTTTTTTGTACACTGCGATACCGTGTGGCCGAAAAACCTGACAGGAGGGAGTGTTTTTTATTCTCATGGGTCATTCGCAGAATAGATGGAATTTTTCTAAACTGTCTTTAACTAACTCCAAAATCCAACTGACTGCCTCCGTCCGCTGGTGGTTCCTAGAGCGCTTGCCTCCATGTTGCGTTACGTCATTCATGACCTACAGATATATCTCATTACTCCACCTCCGGACCGACCACTGTATCTCATGTATACGCATGTGCACATTTATTACACCTGTTTAAATTACCACTCGCACACCTTATGTACTAACTCAATTAGGTGGCATCTAATCAGTATTTTATATATTGATTTATTTCTTTAAGTTTATTTCACATAATTATCCGTACTTTGAGCTCTTGATCCTTTTTGAGGTTGTTTTGGGTCAAAGTCACCTCCACACATGAATTTGCTGCCTTGATGATGAAATAGTTCTGTAAATTCATCATGCGGTAAGTAATGCCTTGGATGGGAATAAACCGATGTGACCATTACTGTATCATTGGCAAACGATTTTATTTTGACCTCAACAGCCCTCTGTTCAGCGAAGAAAATGTAGATGATGCCCGATGCTATTATCGATGAGTACAGCGACACCGCCTATTGCTGTGCCAGCAGGGCGTGTTCCATGATAGCATCTGTAATTTCATAAAACAAAGCTCGCCAAATGAAGTACATAATTTTCCGTTAGAAGGGCTATATCAATTTGTTGTGTTGGTAAAAAGTACTGATGATCGTATTTCTTTTGTTGAATCTCATTAGCATTCCATAATGCCACTGTTGATGAGTTAGTACTGTGAAGTGTTACTATCTTGATTGGCATAGAATTGTATCAGTTATGCCACCGTGTACTTTATTCCCGCAGATTTAACGTTCTACAATTTAGAATTATTTTTATTATTAAACACACTCAGGAACGTATATTATGAGTTACTTTATTCTTCTCAAACTCTTTCATACATCATTCAATAACTGCCAACTGTATGAAGTTTGGAATACTCTTGCTTGAATATATATAAAACACATCATTAAAATATCGTAATCTAAATAATGCAACTGTAACCGAACGGTGGTTAATGGAAATTAATATAAGTTGTATACCTATCTCGATTCTCCGCAGGTTATTTGATAGTGATGATATGGCGATGGTAATTTTTTGTCCAACATACAGGTCCTGTTCGCCTGTCGCTCCTACATGGGATCATGGATCCGAGAAATCTTTCCTATTGTTGATCGAATTTAATCGTAATATTTCACTAGTATTTTTTTTTTGTACACTGCGATACCATGTTAGCGAGAAACCAGAATGGAGGGGGTTTTTTTTTATTCTCTTGGGTCATTCGCAGAATGGATGGAATTTTTCTAAACTGTCTTTAACTAACTCCAAAATCCAACTGACTGCCTCCGTCTGCTGGTGGTTCCTGGAGCGCTTGCTTCCATGTTGTGTTACGTCATTCATGACGTACAGATATATCTCATTACTCCACCTCCGGACCGACCACTGTATCTAATGTAAACGCATGTGCACATTTATCACACCTGTTTAAATTACCACTCGCACACCTTGTGTACTAACTCAATTAGGTGGCATCTAATCATTATTTTATGTATTGATTTATTTCTTTAAGTTTATTTCACATAATTATCCGTACTTTGAGCTCTTGATCAGTTTTGAGGTTGTTTTGGGTCAAAGTCACCTCCATACATGAATTTGCTGCCTTGATGATTAAATAGGTTTGTAAATTCATCATGCGGTAAGTAATGCCTTGGATGCGAATAAACCGATGTGACCGTTACTGTATCATTGGCAAACGTTTTTATTTTTGCCTCAACAGCCCTCTGTTCAGTGAAGAAAATTTAGATGGTGCCCGATGCTATTATCGATGAGTACACCGACACCGCCTGTTGCTGTGCCAGCAGGGCGTGTTCCATGAAAGCATCTGTAATTTCATAAAACAAAGCTCGCCAAATGAAGTACATAATTTTCCGTTAGAAGGGCTATATCAATTTGTTGTGTTGGCAAAAAGTACTGATGATCGTGTTTCTTTTGTTGAATCTCATTAGCATTCCATAATGCCACCGTTGATGAGTTAGTACTGTGAAGTGTTACTATCATGATTGGCTTAGAATTGTATCAGGGATGCCACCGTGTTCTTTATTCCCGCGGATTTAACGTTCTACAGTTTAGAATTATTTTTATTATTAAACACACTCAGGAACATATATTATGAGTTACTTTATTCTTCTCAAACTCTTTCATACATCATTCAATAACGGCTAACTGTATGAAGTTTGGAATACTCTTGCTTTAATATATATAAAACACATAATTAAAATATTGTAATCTAAATAATGCAACTGTAACCGATCGGTGGCTAATGGAAACTAATATAAGTTGTATACCTATCTCGATTCTCCGCAGGTTATTTGATACTGATGATATGGCGATGGTAATTTGTAGTCCAACATACAGGTCCTGTCCGCCTGTCGCTCCCATATGGGATTATGGATCCGGGAAATCTTTTCTATTGTTGATCGTATTTAATCGTATTATTTCACAAGTATTTTTTTTTTCTTTACTCTGCGATACCGTGTGGCCGAGAAACCTGACAGGAGGGAGTGTTTTTTATTCTCATGGGTCATTCGCGGAATGGATGGAATTTTTCTAAACTGTCTTTAACCAACTCCAAAATCCAACTGACTGCCTCCGTCCGCTGGTGGTCCCTATAGCGCTTGCTTCCATGTTGCGTTACGTCATTCATGACATACAGATATATCTCATTACTCTACCTCCGGACCGACTACTCTATCGCATGTATATGCATGTGCACATTTATTACACCTGTTTAAATTACCACTCGCACACCTTATGTACTAACTCAATTAGGTGGCATCTAATCATTATTTTATATATTTATTTATTTCTTTAATTTTATTTCACATAATTATCCATACTTTGAGCTCTTGATCCTTTTTGAGGTTGTTTTGGGTCAACGTCACCTCCACACATGAATTTGCTGCCTTGATGATGAAATAGTTCTGTAAATTCATCATGCGGTAAGTAATGCCTTGGATGGGAATAAACCGATGTGACCATTACTGTATCATTGGCAAACGATTTTATTTTGACCTCAACAGCTCTCTGTTCAGCGAAGAATATGTAGATGATGCCCGATGCTATTATCGATGAGTACAGCGACACCACCTATTGCTGTGCCAGCAGGGCGTGTTCCATGATAGCATCTGTAATTTCATAAAACAAAGCTCGCCAAATGAAGTACATAATTTTCCGTTAGAAGGGCTATATCAATTTGTTGTGTTGGTAAAAAGTACTGATGATCGTATTTCTTTTTTTGAATTTCATTAGCATTCCATAATGCCACTGTTGATGAGTTAGTACTGTGAAGTGTTACTATCTTGATTGGCATAGAATTGTATCAGTTACACCACCGTGTACTTTATTCCCGCGGATTTAACGTTCTACAATTTAGAATTATTTTTATTATTAAACACACTCAGGAACGTATATTATGAGTTACTTTATTCTTCTCAAACTCTTTCATACATCATTCAATAACTGCCAACTGTATGAAGTTTGGAATACTCTTGCTTGAATATATATATAAAACACATAATTAAAAAAACGTAATCTAAATAATGCAACCGTAACCGAACGGTGGTTAATGGAAATTAATATATGTTGTATACCTATCTCGATTCTCCGCAGGTTATTTGATAGTGATGATATGGCGATGGTAATTTGTAGTCCAACATACAGGTCCTGTTCGCCTGTCGCTCCTACATGGGATTATGGATCCGGGAAATCTTTTCTATTGTTGATCGTATTTAATCGTATTATTTTACAAGTATTTTTTTTTCTTTACTCTGCGATACCGTGTGGCCGAGAAACCTGACAGGAGGGAGAGTTTTTTATTCTCATGGGTCATTCGCAGAATGGATGGAATTTTTCTAAACTGTCTTTAACTAACTCCAAAATCCAACTGACTGCCTCCGTCCGCTGGTGGTTCCTAGAGCGCTTGCCTCCATGTTGCGTTACGTCATTCATGACATACAGATATATCTCATTACTCCACCTCCGGACCGACCACTGTATCTCATGTATACGCATGTGCACATTTATTACACCTGTTTAAATTACCACTCGCACACCTTATGTACTAACTCAATTAGGTGGCATCTAATCATTATTTTATATATTGATTTATTTCTTTAAGTTTATTTCACATAATTATCCGTACTTTGAGCTCTTGATCCTTTTTGAGGTTGTTTTGGGTCAAAGTCACCTCCACACATGAATTTGCTGCCTTGATGATGAAATAGTTCTGTAAATTCATCATGCGGTAAGTAATGCCTTGGATGGGAATAAACCGATGTGACTGTTACTGTATCATTGGCAAACGATTTTATTTTGACCTCAACAGCCCTCCGTTCAGCGAAGAAAATGTAGATGGTGCCCGATGCTATTATCGATGAGTACAGCGACACCGCCTATTGCTGTGCCAGCAGGGCGTGTTCCATGATAGCATCTGTAATTTCATAAAACAAAGCTCGCCAAATGAAGTACATAATTTTCCGTTAGAAGGGCTATATCAATTTGTTGTGTTGGTAAAAAGTACTGATGATCGTATTTCTTTTTTTGAATCTCATTAGCATTCCATAATGCCACTGTTGATGAGTTAGTACTGTGAAGTGTTACTATCTTGATTGGCATAGAATTGTATCAGTTACACCACCGTGTACTTTATTCCCGCGGATTTAACGTTCTACAATTTAGAATTATTTTTATTATTAAACACACTCAGGAACGTATATTGTGAGTTACTTTATTCTTCTCAAACTCTTTCATACATCATTCAATAACTGCCAACTGTATGAAGTTTGGAATACTCTTGCTTGAATATATATATAAAACACATAATTAAAAAAACGTAATCTAAATAATGCAACCGTAACCGAACGGTGGTTAATGGAAATTAATATATGTTGTATACCTATCCCGATTCTCCGCAGGTTATTTGATAGTGATGATATGGCGATGGTAATTTGTAGTCCAACATACAGGTCCTGTTCGCCTGTCGCTCCTACATGGGATTATGGATCCGGGAAATCTTTTCTATTGTTGATCGTATTTAATCGTATTATTTTACAAGTATTTTTTTTTCTTTACTCTGCGATACCGTGTGGCCGAGAAACCTGACAGGAGGGAGAGTTTTTTATTCTCATGGGTCATTCGCAGAATGGATGGAATTTTTCTAAACTGTCTTTAACTAACTCCAAAATCCAACTGACTGCCTCCGTCCGCTGGTGGTTCCTAGAGCGCTTGCCTCCATGTTGCGTTACGTCATTCATGACATACAGATATATCTCATTACTCCACCTCCGGACCGACCACTGTATCTCATGTATACGCATGTGCACATTTATTACACCTGTTTAAATTACCACTCGCACACCTTATGTACTAACTCAATTAGGTGGCATCTAATCATTATTTTATATATTGATTTATTTCTTTAAGTTTATTTCACATAATTATCCGTACTTTGAGCTCTTGATCCTTTTTGAGGTTGTTTTGGGTCAAAGTCACCTCCACACATGAATTTGCTGCCTTGATGATTAAATAGTTCTGTAAATTCATCATGCGGTAAGTAATGCCCTGGATGGGAATAAACTGATGTGACCGTTACTGTATCTTTGGCAAACGTTTTTATTTTTACCTCAACAGCCCTCTGTTCAGCGAAGAAAATGTAGATGATACCCGATGCTATTATCGATGAGTACAGCGACACCGCCTACTGCTGTGCCCGCAGGGCGTGTTCCATGATAGCATCTGTAATTTTATAAAACAAAGCTCGCCAAATGAAGTACATAATTTTCCGTTAGAAGGGCTATATCAATTTGTTGTGTTGGCAAAAAGTACTGATGATCGTGTTTCTTTTGTTGAATCTCATTAGCATTCCATAATGCCACCGTTGATGAGTTAGTACTGTGAAGTGTTACTATCATGATTGGCTTAGAATTGTATCAGGGATGCCACCGTGTTCTTTATTCCCGCGGATTTAACGTTCTACAGTTTAGAATTATTTTTATTATTAAACACACTCAGGAACATATATTATGAGTTACTTTATTCTTCTCAAACTCTTTCATACATCATTCAATAACGGCTAACTGTATGAAGTTTGGAATACTCTTGCTTTAATATATATAAAACACATAATTAAAATATTGTAATCTAAATAATGCAACTGTAACCGATCGGTGGCTAATGGAAACTAATATAAGTTGTATACCTATCTCGATTCTCCGCAGGTTATTTGATACTGATGATATGGCGATGGTAATTTGTAGTCCAACATACAGGTCCTGTCCGCCTGTCGCTCCCATATGGGATTATGGATCCGGGAAATCTTTTCTATTGTTGATCGTATTTAATCGTATTATTTCACAAGTATTTTTTTTTTCTTTACTCTGCGATACCGTGTGGCCGAGAACCCTGACAGGAGGGAGTGTTTTTTATTCTCATGGGTCATTCGCGGAATGGATGGAATTTTTCTAAACTGTCTTTAACCAACTCCAAAATCCAACTGACTGCCTCCGTCCGCTGGTGGTCCCTATAGCGCTTGCTTCCATGTTGCGTTACGTCATTCATGACATACAGATATATCTCATTACTCTACCTCCGGACCGACCACTCTATCGCATGTATATGCATGTGCACATTTATTACACCTGTTTAAATTACCACTCGCACACCTTATGTACTAACTCAATTAGGTGGCATCTAATCATTATTTTATATATTTATTTATTTCTTTAATTTTATTTCACATAATTATCCGTACTTTGAGCTCTTGATCCTTTTTGAGGTTGTTTTGGGTCAACGTCACCTCCACACATGAATTTGCTGCCTTGATGATGAAATAGTTCTGTAAATTCATCATGCGGTAAGTAATGCCTTGGATGGGAATAAACCGATGTGACCATTACTGTATCATTGGCAAACGATTTTATTTTGACCTCAACAGCTCTCTGTTCAGCGAAGAATATGTAGATGATGCCCGATGCTATTATCGATGAGTACAGCGACACCACCTATTGCTGTGCCAGCAGGGCGTGTTCCATGATAGCATCTGTAATTTCATAAAACAAAGCTCGCCAAATGAAGTACATAATTTTCCGTTAGAAGGGCTATATCAATTTGTTGTGTTGGTAAAAAGTACTGATGATCGTATTTCTTTTTTTGAATCTCATTAGCATTCCATAATGCCACTGTTGATGAGTTAGTACTGTGAAGTGTTACTATCTTGATTGGCATAGAATTGTATCAGTTACACCACCGTGTACTTTATTCCCGCGGATTTAACGTTCTACAATTTAGAATTATTTTTATTATTAAACACACTCAGGAACGTATATTATGAGTTACTTTATTCTTCTCAAACTCTTTCATACATCATTCAATAACTGCCAACTGTATGAAGTTTGGAATACTCTTGCTTGAATATATATATAAAACACATAATTAAAAAAACGTAATCTAAATAATGCAACCGTAACCGAACGGTGGTTAATGGAAATTAATATATGTTGTATACCTATCTCGATTCTCCGCAGGTTATTTGATAGTGATGATATGGCGATGGTAATTTGTAGTCCAACATACAGGTCCTGTTCGCCTGTCGCTCCTACATGGGATTATGGATCCGGGAAATCTTTTCTATTGTTGATCGTATTTAATCGTATTATTTTACAAGTATTTTTTTTTCTTTACTCTGCGATACCGTGTGGCCGAGAAACCTGACAGGAGGGAGAGTTTTTTATTCTCATGGGTCATTCGCAGAATGGATGGAATTTTTCTAAACTGTCTTTAACTAACTCCAAAATCCAACTGACTGCCTCCGTCCGCTGGTGGTTCCTAGAGCGCTTGCCTCCATGTTGCGTTACGTCATTCATGACATACAGATATATCTCATTACTCCACCTCCGGACCGACCACTGTATCTCATGTATACGCATGTGCACATTTATTACACCTGTTTAAATTACCACTCGCACACCTTATGTACTAACTCAATTAGGTGGCATCTAATCATTATTTTATATATTGATTTATTTCTTTAAGTTTATTTCACATAATTATCCGTACTTTGAGCTCTTGATCCTTTTTGAGGTTGTTTTGGGTCAAAGTCACCTCCACACATGAATTTGCTGCCTTGATGATGAAATAGTTCTGTAAATTCATCATGCGGTAAGTAATGCCTTGGATGGGAATAAACCGATGTGACTGTTACTGTATCATTGGCAAACGATTTTATTTTTACCTCAACAGCCCTCCGTTCAGCGAAGAAAATGTAGATGGTGCCCGATGCTATTATCGATGAGTACAGCGACACCGCCTATTGCTGTGCCAGCAGGGCGTGTTCCATGATAGCATCTGTAATTTCATAAAACAAAGCTCGCCAAATGAAGTACATAATTTTCCGTTAGAAGGGCTATATCAATTTGTTGTGTTGGTAAAAAGTACTGATGATCGTATTTCTTTTTTTGAATCTCATTAGCATTCCATAATGCCACTGTTGATGAGTTAGTACTGTGAAGTGTTACTATCTTGATTGGCATAGAATTGTATCAGTTACACCACCGTGTACTTTATTCCCGCGGATTTAACGTTCTACAATTTAGAATTATTTTTATTATTAAACACACTCAGGAACGTATATTATGAGTTACTTTATTCTTCTCAAACTCTTTCATACATCATTCAATAACTGCCAACTGTATGAAGTTTGGAATACTCTTGCTTGAATATATATAAAACACATCATTAAAATATCGTAATCTAAATAATGCAACTGTAACCGAACGGTGGTTAATGGAAATTAATATAAGTTGTATACCTATCTCGATTCTCCGCAGGTTATTTGATACTGATGATATGGCGATGGTAATTTGTAGTCCAACATACAGGTCCTGTTCGCCTGTCGCTCCTACATGGGATTATGGATCCGGGAAATCTTTTCTATTGTTGATCGTATTTAATCGTATTATTTCACAAGTATTTTTTTTTTTCTTTACTCTGCGATACCGTGTGGCCGAGAAACCTGACAGGAGGGAGAGTTTTTTATTCTCATGGGTCATTCGCAGAATGGATGGAATTTTTCTAAACTGTCTTTAACTAACTCCAAAATCCAACTGACTGCCTCCGTCCGCTGGTGGTTCCTAGAGCGCTTGCCTCCATGTTGCGTTACGTCATTCATGACATACAGATATATCTCATTACTCCACCTCCGGACCGACCACTGTATCTCATGTATACGCATGTGCACATTTATTACACCTGTTTAAATTACCACTCGCACACCTTATGTACTAACTCAATTAGGTGGCATCTAATCAGTATTTTATATATTGATTTATTTCTTTAAGTTTATTTCACATAATTATCCGTACTTTGAGCTCTTGATCCTTTTTGAGGTTGTTTTGGGTCAAAGTCACCTCCACACATGAATTTGCTGCCTTGATGATGAAATAGTTCTGTAAATTCATCATGCGGTAAGTAATGCCTTGGATGGGAATAAACCGATGTGACTGTTACTGTATCATTGGCAAACGATTTTATTTTTACCTCAACAGCCCTCCGTTCAGCGAAGAAAATGTAGATGGTGCCCGATGCTATTATCGATGAGTACAGCGACACCGCCTATTGCTGTGCCAGCAGGGCGTGTTCCATGATAGCATCTGTAATTTCATAAAACAAAGCTCGCCAAATGAAGTACATAATTTTCCGTTAGAAGGGCTATATCAATTTGTTGTGTTGGTAAAAAGTACTGATGATCGTATTTCTTTTTTTGAATCTCATTAGCATTCCATAATGCCACTGTTGATGAGTTAGTACTGTGAAGTGTTACTATCTTGATTGGCATAGAATTGTATCAGTTACACCACCGTGTACTTTATTCCCGCGGATTTAACGTTCTACAATTTAGAATTATTTTTATTATTAAACACACTCAGGAACGTATATTATGAGTTACTTTATTCTTCTCAAACTCTTTCATACATCATTCAATAACTGCCAACTGTATGAAGTTTGGAATACTCTTGCTTGAATATATATATAAAACACATAATTAAAAAAACGTAATCTAAATAATGCAACCGTAACCGAACGGTGGTTAATGGAAATTAATATATGTTGTATACCTATCTCGATTCTCCGCAGGTTATTTGATAGTGATGATATGGCGATGGTAATTTGTAGTCCAACATACAGGTCCTGTTCGCCTGTCGCTCCTACATGGGATTATGGATCCGGGAAATCTTTTCTATTGTTGATCGTATTTAATCGTATTATTTTACAAGTATTTTTTTTTCTTTACTCTGCGATACCGTGTGGCCGAGAAACCTGACAGGAGGGAGAGTTTTTTATTCTCATGGGTCATTCGCAGAATGGATGGAATTTTTCTAAACTGTCTTTAACTAACTCCAAAATCCAACTGACTGCCTCCGTCCGCTGGTGGTTCCTAGAGCGCTTGCCTCCATGTTGCGTTACGTCATTCATGACATACAGATATATCTCATTACTCCACCTCCGGACCGACCACTGTATCTCATGTATACGCATGTGCACATTTATTACACCTGTTTAAATTACCACTCGCACACCTTATGTACTAACTCAATTAGGTGGCATCTAATCATTATTTTATATATTGATTTATTTCTTTAAGTTTATTTCACATAATTATCCGTACTTTGAGCTCTTGATCCTTTTTGAGGTTGTTTTGGGTCAAAGTCACCTCCACACATGAATTTGCTGCCTTGATGATGAAATAGTTCTGTAAATTCATCATGCGGTAAGTAATGCCTTGGATGGGAATAAACCGATGTGACTGTTACTGTATCATTGGCAAACGATTTTATTTTTACCTCAACAGCCCTCCGTTCAGCGAAGAAAATGTAGATGGTGCCCGATGCTATTATCGATGAGTACAGCGACACCGCCTATTGCTGTGCCAGCAGGGCGTGTTCCATGATAGCATCTGTAATTTCATAAAACAAAGCTCGCCAAATGAAGTACATAATTTTCCGTTAGAAGGGCTATATCAATTTGTTGTGTTGGTAAAAAGTACTGATGATCGTATTTCTTTTTTTGAATCTCATTAGCATTCCATAATGCCACTGTTGATGAGTTAGTACTGTGAAGTGTTACTATCTTGATTGGCATAGAATTGTATCAGTTACACCACCGTGTACTTTATTCCCGCGGATTTAACGTTCTACAATTTAGAATTATTTTTATTATTAAACACACTCAGGAACGTATATTATGAGTTACTTTATTCTTCTCAAACTCTTTCATACATCATTCAATAACTGCCAACTGTATGAAGTTTGGAATACTCTTGCTTGAATATATATAAAACACATCATTAAAATATCGTAATCTAAATAATGCAACTGTAACCGAACGGTGGTTAATGGAAATTAATATAAGTTGTATACCTATCTCGATTCTCCGCAGGTTATTTGATACTGATGATATGGCGATGGTAATTTGTAGTCCAACATACAGGTCCTGTTCGCCTGTCGCTCCTACATGGGATTATGGATCCGGGAAATCTTTTCTATTGTTGATCGTATTTAATCGTATTATTTCACAAGTATTTTTTTTTTTCATTACTCTGCGATACCGTGTGGCCGAGAAACCTGACAGGAGGGAGTGTTTTTTATTCTCATGGGTCATTCGCAGAATGGATGGAATTTTTCTAAACTGTCTTTAACTAACTCCAAAATCCAACTGACTGCCTCCGTCCGCTGGTGGTTCCTAGAGCACTTGCCTCCATGTTGCGTTACGTCATTCATGACCTACAGATATATCTCATTACTCCACCTCCGGACCGACCACTGTATCTCATGTATACGCATGTGCACATTTATTACACCTGTTTAAATTACCACTCGCACACCTTATGTACTAACTCAATTAGGTGGCATCTAATCAGTATTTTATATATTGATTTATTTCTTTAAGTTTATTTCACATAATTATCCGTACTTTGAGCTCTTGATCCTTTTTGAGGTTGTTTTGGGTCAAAGTCACCTCCACACATGAATTTGCTGCCTTGATGATGAAATAGTTCTGTAAATTCATCATGCGGTAAGTAATGCCTTGGATGGGAATAAACCGATGTGACCATTACTGTATCATTGGCAAACAATTTTATTTTGACCTCAACAGCCCTCTGTTCAGCGAAGAAAATGTAGATGATGCCCGATGCTATTATCGATGAGTACAGCGACACCGCCTATTGCTGTGCCAGCAGGGCGTGTTCCATGATAGCATCTGTAATTTCATAAAACAAAGCTCGCCAAATGAAGTACATAATTTTCCGTTAGAAGGGCTATATCAATTTGTTGTGTTGGTAAAAAGTACTGATGATCGTATTTCTTTTTTTGAATCTCATTAGCATTCCATAATGCCACTGTTGATGAGTTAGTACTGTGAAGTGTTACTATCTTGATTGGCATAGAATTGTATCAGTTATGCCACCGTGTACTTTATTCCCTCGGATTTAACGTTCTACAATTTAGAATTATTTTTATTATTAAACACACTCAGGAACGTATATTATGAGTTACTTTATTCTTCTCAAACTCTTTCATACATCATTCAATAACTGCCAACTGTATGAAGTTTGGAATACTCTTGCTTGAATATATATAAAACACATCATTAAAATATCGTAATCTAAATAATGCAACTGTAACCGAACGGTGGTTAATGGAAATTAATATAAGTTGTATACCTATCTCGATTCTCCGCAGGTTATTTGATACTGATGATATGGCGATGGTAATTTGTAGTCCTGCATACAGGTCCTGTTCGTCTGTCGCTCCTACATGGGATTATGGATCCGGGAAATCTTTTCTATTGTTGATCGTATTTAATCATATTATTTCACTAGTATTTTTTTTTTGTACACTGCGATACCGTGTGGCCGAAAAACCTGACAGGAGGGAGTGTTTTTTATTCTCATGGGTCATTCGCAGAATAGATGGAATTTTTCTAAACTGTCTTTAACTAACTCCAAAATCCAACTGACTGCCTCCGTCCGCTGGTGGTTCCTAGAGCGCTTGCCTCCATGTTGCGTTACGTCATTCATGACCTACAGATATATCTCATTACTCCACCTCTGGACCGACCACTGTATCTCATGTATACGCATGTGCACATTTATTACACCTGTTTAAATTACCACTCGCACACCTTATGTACTAACTCAATTAGGTGGCATCTAATCAGTATTTTATATATTGATTTATTTCTTTAAGTTTATTTCACATAATTATCCGTACTTTGAGCTCTTGATCCTTTTTGAGGTTGTTTTGGGTCAAAGTCACCTCCACACATGAATTTGCTGCCTTGATGATGAAATAGTTCTGTAAATTCATCATGCGGTAAGTAATGCCTTGGATGGGAATAAACCGATGTGACCATTACTGTATCATTGGCAAACGATTTTATTTTGACCTCAACAGCCCTCTGTTCAGCGAAGAAAATGTAGATGATGCCCGATGCTATTATCGATGAGTACAGCGACACCGCCTATTGCTGTGCCAGCAGGGCGTGTTCCATGATAGCATCTGTAATTTCATAAAACAAAGCTCGCCAAATGAAGTACATAATTTTCCGTTAGAAGGGCTATATCAATTTGTTGTGTTGGTAAAAAGTACTGATGATCGTATTTCTTTTGTTGAATCTCATTAGCATTCCATAATGCCACTGTTGATGAGTTAGTACTGTGAAGTGTTACTATCTTGATTGGCATAGAATTGTATCAGTTATGCCACCGTGTACTTTATTCCCGCGGATTTAACGTTCTACAATTTAGAATTATTTTTATTATTAAACACACTCAGGAACGTATATTATGAGTTACTTTATTCTTCTCAAACTCTTTCATACATCATTCAATAACTGCCAACTGTATGAAGTTTGGAATACTCTTGCTTGAATATATATAAAACACATCATTAAAATATCGTAATCTAAATAATGCAACTGTAACCGAACGGTGGCTAATGGAAACTAATATAAGTTGTATACCTATCTCGATTCTCCGCAGGTTATTTGATACTGATGATATGGCGATGGTAATTTGTAGTCCAACATACAGGTCCTGTTCGCCTGTCGCTCCTACATGGGATTATGGATCCGGGAAATCTTTTCTATTGTTGATCGTATTTAATCGTATTATTTCACAAGTATTTTTTTTTTCTTTACTCTGCGATACCGTGTGGCCGAGAAACCTGACAGGAGGGAGTGTTTTTTATTCTCATGGGTCATTCGCAGAATGGATGGAATTTTTCTAAACTGTCTTTAACTAACTCCAAAATCCAACTGACTGCCTCCGTCCGCTGGTGGTTCCTAGAGCGCTTGCCTCCATGTTGCGTTACGTCATTCATGACCTACAGATATATCTCATTACTCCACCTCCGGACCGACCACTGTATCTCATGTATACGCATGTGCACATTTATTACACCTGTTTAAATTACCACTCGCACACCTTATGTACTAACTCAATTAGGTGGAATCTAGTTAATTTTTTTATATATTTATTTATTTCGTTAATTTTATTTCACATAATTATCCGTACTTTGAGCTCTTGATCCTTTTTGAGGTTGTTTTGGTTCAAAGTCACCTCCACACATGAATTTGCTGCCTTGATGATGAAATAGTTCTGTAAATTCATCATGCGGTAAGTAATGCCCTGGATGGGAATAAACTGATGTGACCGTTACTGTATCTTTGGCAAACGTTTTTATTTTTACCTCAACAGCCCTCTGTTCAGCGAAGAAAATGTAGATGATACCCGATGCTATTATCGATGAGTACAGCGACACCGCCTACTGCTGTGCCCGCAGGGCGTGTTCCATGATAGCATCTGTAATTTTATAAAACAAAGCTCGCCAAATGAAGTACATAATTTTCCGTTAGAAGGGCTATATCAATTTGTTGTGTTGGCAAAAAGTACTGATGATCGTGTTTCTTTTGTTGAATCTCATTAGCATTCCATAATGCCACCGTTGATGAGTTAGTACTGTGAAGTGTTACTATCATGATTGGCTTAGAATTGTATCAGGGATGCCACCGTGTTCTTTATTCCCGCGGATTTAACGTTCTACAGTTTAGAATTATTTTTATTATTAAACACACTCAGGAACATATATTATGAGTTACTTTATTCTTCTCAAACTCTTTCATACATCATTCAATAACGGCTAACTGTATGAAGTTTGGAATACTCTTGCTTTAATATATATAAAACACATAATTAAAATATTGTAATCTAAATAATGCAACTGTAACCGATCGGTGGCTAATGGAAACTAATATAAGTTGTATACCTATCTCGATTCTCCGCAGGTTATTTGATACTGATGATATGGCGATGGTAATTTGTAGTCCAACATACAGGTCCTGTCCGCCTGTCGCTCCCATATGGGATTATGGATCCGGGAAATCTTTTCTATTGTTGATCGTATTTAATCGTATTATTTCACAAGTATTTTTTTTTTCTTTACTCTGCGATACCGTGTGGCCGAGAAACCTGACAGGAGGGAGTGTTTTTTATTCTCATGGGTCATTCGCGGAATGGATGGAATTTTTCTAAACTGTCTTTAACCAACTCCAAAATCCAACTGACTGCCTCCGTCCGCTGGTGGTCCCTATAGCGCTTGCTTCCATGTTGCGTTACGTCATTCATGACATACAGATATATCTCATTACTCTACCTCCGGACCGACCACTCTATCGCATGTATATGCATGTGCACATTTATTACACCTGTTTAAATTACCACTCGCACACCTTATGTACTAACTCAATTAGGTGGCATCTAATCATTATTTTATATATTTATTTATTTCTTTAATTTTATTTCACATAATTATCCGTACTTTGAGCTCTTGATCCTTTTTGAGGTTGTTTTGGGTCAACGTCACCTCCACACATGAATTTGCTGCCTTGATGATGAAATAGTTCTGTAAATTCATCATGCGGTAAGTAATGCCTTGGATGGGAATAAACCGATGTGACCATTACTGTATCATTGGCAAACGATTTTATTTTGACCTCAACAGCTCTCTGTTCAGCGAAGAATATGTAGATGATGCCCGATGCTATTATCGATGAGTACAGCGACACCACCTATTGCTGTGCCAGCAGGGCGTGTTCCATGATAGCATCTGTAATTTCATAAAACAAAGCTCGCCAAATGAAGTACATAATTTTCCGTTAGAAGGGCTATATCAATTTGTTGTGTTGGTAAAAAGTACTGATGATCGTATTTCTTTTTTTGAATCTCATTAGCATTCCATAATGCCACTGTTGATGAGTTAGTACTGTGAAGTGTTACTATCTTGATTGGCATAGAATTGTATCAGTTACACCACCGTGTACTTTATTCCCGCGGATTTAACGTTCTACAATTTAGAATTATTTTTATTATTAAACACACTCAGGAACGTATATTATGAGTTACTTTATTCTTCTCAAACTCTTTCATACATCATTCAATAACTGCCAACTGTATGAAGTTTGGAATACTCTTGCTTGAATATATATATAAAACACATAATTAAAAAAACGTAATCTAAATAATGCAACCGTAACCGAACGGTGGTTAATGGAAATTAATATATGTTGTATACCTATCTCGATTCTCCGCAGGTTATTTGATAGTGATGATATGGCGATGGTAATTTGTAGTCCAACATACAGGTCCTGTTCGCCTGTCGCTCCTACATGGGATTATGGATCCGGGAAATCTTTTCTATTGTTGATCGTATTTAATCGTATTATTTTACAAGTATTTTTTTTTCTTTACTCTGCGATACCGTGTGGCCGAGAAACCTGACAGGAGGGAGAGTTTTTTATTCTCATGGGTCATTCGCAGAATGGATGGAATTTTTCTAAACTGTCTTTAACTAACTCCAAAATCCAACTGACTGCCTCCGTCCGCTGGTGGTTCCTAGAGCGCTTGCCTCCATGTTGCGTTACGTCATTCATGACATACAGATATATCTCATTACTCCACCTCCGGACCGACCACTGTATCTCATGTATACGCATGTGCACATTTATTACACCTGTTTAAATTACCACTCGCACACCTTATGTACTAACTCAATTAGGTGGCATCTAATCATTATTTTATATATTGATTTATTTCTTTAAGTTTATTTCACATAATTATCCGTACTTTGAGCTCTTGATCCTTTTTGAGGTTGTTTTGGGTCAAAGTCACCTCCACACATGAATTTGCTGCCTTGATGATGAAATAGTTCTGTAAATTCATCATGCGGTAAGTAATGCCTTGGATGGGAATAAACCGATGTGACTGTTACTGTATCATTGGCAAACGATTTTATTTTTACCTCAACAGCCCTCCGTTCAGCGAAGAATATGTAGATGGTGCCCGATGCTATTATCGATGAGTACAGCGACACCGCCTATTGCTGTGCCAGCAGGGCGTGTTCCATTGAAGCATCTGTAATTTCATAAAACAAAGCTCGCCAAATGAAGTACATAATTTTCCGTTAGAAGGGCTATATCAGTTTGTTGTGTTGGTAAAAAGTACTGATGATCGTATTTCTTTTGTTGAATCTCATTAGCATTCCATAATGCCACTGTTGATGAGATAGTACTGTGAAGTGTTACTATCTTGATTGGCATAGAATTGTATCAGTTATGCCACCGTGTACTTTATTCCCGCGGATTTAACGTTCTACAATTTAGAATCATTTTTATTATTAAACACACTCAGGAACGTATATTATGAGTTACTTTATTCTTCTCAAACTCTTTCATACATCATTCAATAACTGCCAACTGTATGAAGTTTGGAATACTCTTGCTTGAATATATATAAAACACATCATTAAAATATCGTAATCTAAATAATGCAACTGTAACCGAACGGTGGTTAATGGAAATTAATATAAGTTGTATACCTATCTCGATTCTCCGCAGGTTATTTGATACTGATGATATGGCGATGGTAATTTGTAGTCCAACATACAGGTCCTGTTCGCCTGTCGCTCCTACATGGGATTATGGATCCGGGAAATCTTTTCTATTGTTGATCGTATTTAATCGTATTATTTCACAAGTATTTTTTTTTTCTTTACTCTGCGATACCGTGTGGCCGAGAAACCTGACAGGAGGGAGTGTTTTTTATTCTCATGGGTCATTCGCAGAATGGATGGAATTTTTCTAAACTGTCTTTAACTAACTCCAAAATCCAACTGACTGCCTCCGTCCGCTGGTGGTTCCTAGAGCACTTGCCTCCATGTTGCGTTACGTCATTCATGACCTACAGATATATCTCATTACTCCACCTCCGGACCGACCACTGTATCTCATGTATACGCATGTGCACATTTATTACACCTGTTTAAATTACCACTCGCACACCTTATGTACTAACTCAATTAGGTGGCATCTAATCAGAATTTTATATATTGATTTATTTCTTTAAGTTTATTTCACATAATTATCCGTACTTTGAGCTCTTGATCCTTTTTGAGGTTGTTTTGGGTCAAAGTCACCTCCACACATGAATTTGCTGCCTTGATGATGAAATAGTTCTGTAAATTCATCATGCGGTAAGTAATGCCTTGGATGGGAATAAACCGATGTGACCATTACTGTATCATTGGCAAACAATTTTATTTTGACCTCAACAGCCCTCTGTTCAGCGAAGAAAATGTAGATGATGCCCGATGCTATTATCGATGAGTACAGCGACACCGCCTATTGCTGTGCCAGCAGGGCGTGTTCCATGATAGCATCTGTAATTTCATAAAACAAAGCTCGCCAAATGAAGTACATAATTTTCCGTTAGAAGGGCTATATCAATTTGTTGTGTTGGTAAAAAGTACTGATGATCGTATTTCTTTTTTTGAATCTCATTAGCATTCCATAATGCCACTGTTGATGAGTTAGTACTGTGAAGTGTTACTATCTTGATTGGCATAGAATTGTATCAGTTATGCCACCGTGTACTTTATTCCCTCGGATTTAACGTTCTACAATTTAGAATTATTTTTATTATTAAACACACTCAGGAACGTATATTATGAGTTACTTTATTCTTCTCAAACTCTTTCATACATCATTCAATAACTGCCAACTGTATGAAGTTTGGAATACTCTTGCTTGAATATATATAAAACACATCATTAAAATATCGCAATCTAAATAATGCAACTGTAACCGAACGGTGGTTAATGGAAATTAATATAAGTTGTATACCTATCTCGATTCTCCGCAGGTTATTTGATACTGATGATATGGCGATGGTAATTTGTAGTCCTGCATACAGGTCCTGTTCGTCTGTCGCTCCTACATGGGATTATGGATCCGGGAAATCTTTTCTATTGTTGATCGTATTTAATCATATTATTTCACTAGTATTTTTTTTTTCTTTACTCTGCGATACCGTGTGGCCGAGAAACCTGACAGGAGGGAGTGTTTTTTATTCTCATGGGTCATTCGCGGAATGGATGGAATTTTTCTAAACTGTCATTAACCAACTCCAAAATCCAACTGACTGCCTCCGTCCGCTGGTGGTCCCTATAGCGCTTGCTTCCATGTTGCGTTACGTCATTCATGACATACAGATATATCTCATTACTCTACCTCCGGACCGACCACTCTATCGCATGTATATGCATGTGCACATTTATTACACCTGTTTAAATTACCACTCGCACACCTTATGTACTAACTCAATTAGGTGGCATCTAATCATTATTTTATATATTTATTTATTTCTTTAATTTTATTTCACATAATTATCCGTACTTTGAGCTCTTGATCCTTTTTGAGGTTGTTTTGGGTCAACGTCACCTCCACACATGAATTTGCTGCCTTGATGATGAAATAGTTCTGTAAATTCATCATGCGGTAAGTAATGCCTTGGATGGGAATAAACCGATGTGACCATTACTGTATCATTGGCAAACGATTTTATTTTGACCTCAACAGCTCTCTGTTCAGCGAAGAATATGTAGATGATGCCCGATGCTATTATCGATGAGTACAGCGACACCACCTATTGCTGTGCCAGCAGGGCGTGTTCCATGATAGCATCTGTAATTTCATAAAACAAAGCTCGCCAAATGAAGTACATAATTTTCCGTTAGAAGGGCTATATCAATTTGTTGTGTTGGTAAAAAGTACTGATGATCGTATTTCTTTTTTTGAATCTCATTAGCATTCCATAATGCCACTGTTGATGAGTTAGTACTGTGAAGTGTTACTATCTTGATTGGCATAGAATTGTATCAGTTACACCACCGTGTACTTTATTCCCGCGGATTTAACGTTCTACAATTTAGAATTATTTTTATTATTAAACACACTCAGGAACGTATATTATGAGTTACTTTATTCTTCTCAAACTCTTTCATACATCATTCAATAACTGCCAACTGTATGAAGTTTGGAATACTCTTGCTTGAATATATATATAAAACACATAATTAAAAAAACGTAATCTAAATAATGCAACCGTAACCGAACGGTGGTTAATGGAAATTAATATATGTTGTATACCTATCTCGATTCTCCGCAGGTTATTTGATAGTGATGATATGGCGATGGTAATTTGTAGTCCAACATACAGGTCCTGTTCGCCTGTCGCTCCTACATGGGATTATGGATCCGGGAAATCTTTTCTATTGTTGATCGTATTTAATCGTATTATTTTACAAGTATTTTTTTTTCTTTACTCTGCGATACCGTGTGGCCGAGAAACCTGACAGGAGGGAGAGTTTTTTATTCTCATGGGTCATTCGCAGAATGGATGGAATTTTTCTAAACTGTCTTTAACTAACTCCAAAATCCAACTGACTGCCTCCGTCCGCTGGTGGTTCCTAGAGCGCTTGCCTCCATGTTGCGTTACGTCATTCATGACCTACAGATATATCTCATTACTCCACCTCCGGACCGACCACTGTATCTCATGTATACGCATGTGCACATTTATTACACCTGTTTAAATTACCACTCGCACACCTTATGTACTAACTCAATTAGGTGGCATCTAATCAGTATTTTATATATTGATTTATTTCTTTAAGTTTATTTCACATAATTATCCGTACTTTGAGCTCTTGATCCTTTTTGAGGTTGTTTTGGGTCAAAGTCACCTCCACACATGAATTTGCTGCCTTGATGATGAAATAGTTCTGTAAATTCATCATGCGGTAAGTAATGCCTTGGATGGGAATAAACCGATGTGACCATTACTGTATCATTGGCAAACGATTTTATTTTGACCTCAACAGCCCTCTGTTCAGCGAAGAAAATGTAGATTATGCCCGATGCTATTATCGA
This sequence comes from Icerya purchasi, assembly GCA_039619475.1. NCBI lineage: Eukaryota > Metazoa > Arthropoda > Insecta > Hemiptera > Monophlebidae > Icerya > Icerya purchasi. The sequence continues at coordinate 442,691,787 of CM077116.1, forward strand.
TGAGTACAGCGACACCGCCTATTGCTGTGCCAGCAGGGCGTGTTCCATGATAGCATCTGTAATTTCATAAAACAAAGCTCGCCAAATGAAGTACATAATTTTCCATTAGAAAGGCTATATCAATTTGTTGTGTTGGTAAAAAGTACTGATGATCGTATTTCTTTTGTTGAATCTCATTAGCATTCCATAATGCCACTGTTGATGAGTTAGTACTGTGAAGTGTTACTATCTTGATTGGCATAGAATTGTATCAGTTATGCCACCGTGTACTTTATTCCCGCGGATTTAACGTTCTACAATTTAGAATTATTTTTATTATTAAACGCACTCAGGAACGTATATTATGAGTTACTTTATTCTTCTCAAACTCTTTCATACATCATTCAATAACTGCCAACTGTATGAAGTTTGGAATACTCTTGCTTGAATATATATAAAACACATCATTAAAATATCGTAATCTAAATAATGCAACTGTAACCGAACGGTGGTTAATGGAAATTAATATAAGTTGTATACCTATCTCGATTCTCCGCAGGTTATTTGATACTGATGATATGGCGATGGTAATTTGTAGTCCAACATACAGGTCCTGTTCGCCTGTCGCTCCTACATGGGATTATGGATCCGGGAAATCTTTTCTATTGTTGATCGTATTTAATCGTATTATTTCACAAGTATTTTTTTTTTCTTTACTCTGCGATACCGTGTGGCCGAGAAACCTGACAGGAGGGAGTGTTTTTTATTCTCATGGGTCATTCGCAGAATGGATGGAATTTTTCTAAACTCTCTTTAACCAACTCCAAAATCCAACTGACTGCCTCCGTCCGCTGGTGGTTCCTAGAGCACTTGCCTCCATGTTGCGTTACGTCATTCATGACCTACAGATATATCTCATTACTCCACCTCCGGACCGACCACTGTATCTCATGTATACGCATGTGCACATTTATTACACCTGTTTAAATTACCATTCGCACACCTTATGTACTAACTCAATTAGGTGGCATCTAATCATTATTTTATATATTGATTTATTTCTTTAAGTTTATTTCACATAATTATCCGTACTTTGAGCTCTTGATCCTTTTTGAGGTTGTTTTGGTTCAAAGTCACCTCCACACATGAATTTGCTGCCTTGATGATGAAATAGTTCTGTAAATTCATCATGCGGTAAGTAATGCCTTGGATGGGAATAAACCGATGTGACCATTACTGTATCATTGGCAAACGATTTTATTTTGACCTCAACAGCCCTCTGTTCAGCGAAGAAAATGTAGATGATGCCCGATGCTATTATCGATGAGTACAGCGACACCGCCTATTGCAGTGCTAGGAAGGCGTGTTCCATGATAGCATCTGTAATTTCATAAAACAATGCTCGCCAAATGAAGTACATAATTTTCCGTTAGAAGGGCTATATCAATTTGTTGTGTTGGTAAAAAGTACTGATGATCGTATTTCTTTTGTTGAATCTCATTAGCATTCCATAATGCCACTGTTGATGAGTTAGTACTGTGAAGTGTTACTATCTTGATTGGCATAGAATTGTATCAGTTATGCCACCGTGTACTTTATTCCCGCGGATTTAACGTTCTACAATTTAGAATTATTTTTATTATTAAACACACTCAGGAACGTATATTATGAGTTACTTTATTCTTCTCAAACTCTTTCATACATCATTCAATAACTGCCAACTGTAAGAAGTTTGGAATACTCTTGCTTGAATATATATAAAACACGTCATTAAAATATCGTAATCTAAATAATGCAACTGTAACCGAACGGTGGTTAATGGAAATTAATATAAGTTGTATACCTATCTCGATTCTCCGCAGGTTATTTGATACTGATGATATGGCGATGGTAATTTGTAGTCCAACATACAGGTCCTGTTCGCCTGTCGCTCCTACATGGGATTATGGATCCGGGAAATCTTTTCTATTGTTGATCGTATTTAATCGTATTATTTCACTAGTATTTTTTTTTTGTACACTGCGATACCGTGTGGCCGAAAAACCTGACAGGAGGGAGTGTTTTTTATTCTCATGGGTCATTCGCAGAATAGATGGAATTTTTCTAAACTGTCTTTAACTAACTCCAAAATCCAACTGACTGCCTCCGTCCGCTGGTGGTTCCTAGAGCGCTTGCCTCCATGTTGCGTTACGTCATTCATGACCTACAGATATATCTCATTACTCCACCTCTGGACCGACCACTGTATCTCATGTATACGCATGTGCACATTTATTACACCTGTTTAAATTACCACTCGCACACCTTATGTACTAACTCAATTAGGTGGCATCTAATCAGTATTTTATATATTGATTTATTTCTTTAAGTTTATTTCACATAATTATCCGTACTTTGAGCTCTTGATCCTTTTTGAGGTTGTTTTGGGTCAAATTCACCTCCACACATGAATTTGCTGCCTTGATGATGAAATAGTTCTGTAAATTCATCATGCGGTAAGTAATGCCTTGGATGGGAATAAACCGATGTGACCATTACTGTATCATTGGCAAACGATTTTATTTTGACCTCAACAGCCCTCTGTTCAGCGAAGAAAATGTAGATTATGCCCGATGCTATTATCGATGAGTACAGCGACACCGCCTATTGCTGTGCCAGCAGGGCGTGTTCCATGATAGCATCTGTAATTTCATAAAACAAAGCTCGCCAAATGAAGTACATAATTTTCCGTTAGAAGGGCTATATCAATTTGTTGTGTTGGTAAAAAGTACTGATGATCGTATTTCTTTTGTTGAATCTCATTAGCATTCCATAATGCCACTGTTGATGAGTTAGTACTGTGAAGTGTTACTATCTTGATTGGCATAGAATTGTATCAGTTTTGCCACCGTGTACTTTATTCCCGCGGATTTAACGTTCTACAATTTAGAATTATTTTTATTATTGAACACACTCAGGAACGTATATTATGAGTTACTTTATTCTTCTCAAACTCTTTCATACATCATTCAATAACTGCCAACTGTATGAAGTTTGGAATACTCTTGCTTGAATATATATAAAACACATCATTAAAATATCGTAATCTAAATAATGCAACTGTAACCGAACGGTGGTTAATGGAAATTAATATAAGTTGTATACCTATCTCGATTCTCCGCAGGTTATTTGATACTGATGATATGGCGATGGTAATTTGTAGTCCAACATACAGGTCCTGTTCGCCTGTCGCTCCTACATGGGATTATGGATCCGGGAAATCTTTTCTATTGTTGATCGTATTTAATCGTATTATTTCACAAGTATTTTTTTTTTCTTTACTCTGCGATACCGTGTGGCCGAGAAACCTGACAGGAGGGAGTGTTTTTTATTCTCATGGGTCATTCGCAGAATGGATGGAATTTTTCTAAACTGTCTTTAACTAACTCCAAAATCCAACTGACTGCCTCCGTCCGCTGGTGGTTCCTAGAGCGCTTGCCTCCATGTTGCGTTACGTCATTCATGACCTACAGATATATCTCATTACGCCACCTCCGGACCGACCACTGTATCTCATGTATACGCATGTGCACATTTATTACACCTGTTTAAATTACCACTCGCACACCTTATGTACTAACTCAATTAGGTGGAATCTAGTTAATTTTTTTATATATTTATTTATTTCGTTAATTTTATTTCACATAATTATCCGTACTTTGAGCTCTTGATCCTTTTTGAGGTTGTTTTGGGTCAAAGTCACCTCCACACATGAATTTGCTGCCTTGATGATGAAATAGTTCTGTAAATTCATCATGCGGTAAGTAATGCCTTGGATGGGAATAAACCGATGTGACCATTACTGTATCATTGGCAAACGATTTTATTTTGACCTCAACAGCCCTCTGTTCAGCGAAGAAAATGTAGATTATGCCCGATGCTATTATCGATGAGTACAGCGACACCGCCTATTGCTGTGCCAGCAGGGCGTGTTCCATGATAGCATCTGTAATTTCATAAAACAAAGCTCGCCAAATGAAGTACATAATTTTCCATTAGAAAGGCTATATCAATTTGTTGTGTTGGTAAAAAGTACTGATGATCGTATTTCTTTTGTTGAATCTCATTAGCATTCCATAATGCCACTGTTGATGAGTTAGTACTGTGAAGTGTTACTATCTTGATTGGCATAGAATTGTATCAGTTATGCCACCGTGTACTTTATTCCCGCGGATTTAACGTTCTACAATTTAGAATTATTTTTATTATTAAACGCACTCAGGAACGTATATTATGAGTTACTTTATTCTTCTCAAACTCTTTCATACATCATTCAATAACTGCCAACTGTATGAAGTTTGGAATACTCTTGCTTGAATATATATAAAACGCATCATTAAAATATCGTAATCTAAATAATGCAACTGTAACCGAACGGTGGTTAATGGAAATTAATATAAGTTGTATACCTATCTCGATTCTCCGCAGGTTATTTGATACTGATGATATGGCGATGGTAATTTGTAGTCCAACATACAGGTCCTGTTCGCCTGTCGCTCCTACATGGGATTATGGATCCGGGAAATCTTTTCTATTGTTGATCGTATTTAATCGCATTATTTCACAAGTATTTTTTTTTTCTTTACTCTGCGATACCGTGTGGCCGAGAAACCTGACAGGAGGGAGTGTTTTTTATTCTCATGGGTCATTCGCAGAATGGATGGAATTTTTCTAAACTCTCTTTAACCAACTCCAAAATCCAACTGACTGCCTCCGTCCGCTGGTGGTTCCTAGAGCACTTGCCTCCATGTTGCGTTACGTCATTCATGACCTACAGATATATCTCATTACTCCACCTCCGGACCGACCACTGTATCTCATGTATACGCATGTGCACATTTATTACACCTGTTTAAATTACCACTCGCACACCTTATGTACTAACTCAATTAGGTGGCATCTAATCAGTATTTTATATATTGATTTATTTCTTTAAGTTTATTTCACATAATTATCCGTACTTTGAGCTATTGATCCTTTTTGAGGTTGTTTTGGGTCAAAGTCACCTCCACACATGAATTTGCTGCCTTGATGATGAAATAGTTCTGTAAATTCATCATGCGGTAAGTAATGCCTTGGATGGGAATAAACCGATGTGACCATTACTGTATCATTGGCAAACGATTTTATTTTGACCTCAACAGCCCTCTGTTCAGCGAAGAAAATGTAGATTATGCCCGATGCTATTATCGATGAGTACAGCGACACCGCCTATTGCTGTGCCAGCAGGGCGTGTTCCATGATAGCATCTGTAATTTCATAAAACAAAGCTCGCCAAATGAAGTACATAATTTTCCATTAGAAAGGCTATATCAATTTGTTGTGTTGGTAAAAAGTACTGATGATCGTATTTCTTTTGTTGAATCTCATTAGCATTCCATAATGCCACTGTTGATGAGTTAGTACTGTGAAGTGTTACTATCTTGATTGGCATAGAATTGTATCAGTTATGCCACCGTGTACTTTATTCCCGCGGATTTAACGTTCTACAATTTAGAATTATTTTTATTATTAAACGCACTCAGGAACGTATATTATGAGTTACTTTATTCTTCTCAAACTCTTTCATACATCATTCAATAACTGCCAACTGTATGAAGTTTGGAATACTCTTGCTTGAATATATATAAAACACATCATTAAAATATCGTAATCTAAATAATGCAACTGTAACCGAACGGTGGTTAATGGAAATTAATATAAGTTGTATACCTATCTCGATTCTCCGCAGGTTATTTGATACTGATGATATGGCGATGGTAATTTGTAGTCCAACATACAGGTCCTGTTCGCCTGTCGCTCCTACATGGGATTATGGATCCGGGAAATCTTTTCTATTGTTGATCGTATTTAATCGTATTATTTCACAAGTATTTTTTTTTTCTTTACTCTGCGATACCGTGTGGCCGAGAAACCTGACAGGAGGGAGTGTTTTTTATTCTCATGGGTCATTCGCAGAATGGATGGAATTTTTCTAAACTGTCTTTAACTAACTCCAAAATCCAACTGACTGCCTCCGTCCGCTGGTGGTTCCTAGAGCGCTTGCCTCCATGTTGCGTTACGTCATTCATGACCTACAGATATATCTCATTACGCCACCTCCGGACCGACCACTGTATCTCATGTATACGCATGTGCACATTTATTACACCTGTTTAAATTACCACTCGCACACCTTATGTACTAACTCAATTAGGTGGAATCTAGTTAATTTTTTTATATATTTATTTATTTCGTTAATTTTATTTCACATAATTATCCGTACTTTGAGCTCTTGATCCTTTTTGAGGTTGTTTTGGTTCAAAGTCACCTCCACACATGAATTTGCTGCCTTGATGATGAAATAGTTCTGTAAATTCATCATGCGGTAAGTAATGCCTTGGATGGGAATAAACCGATGTGACCATTACTGTATCATTGGCAAACGATTTTATTTTGACCTCAACAGCCCTCTGTTCAGCGAAGAAAATGTAGATGATGCCCGATGCTATTATCGATGAGTACAGCGACACCGCCTATTGCTGTGCCAGCAGGGCGTGTTCCATGATAGCATCTGTAATTTCATAAAACAAAGCTCGCCAAATGAAGTACATAATTTTCCGTTAGAAGGGCTATATCAATTTGTTGTGTTGGTAAAAAGTACTGATGATCGTATTTCTTTTGTTGAATCTCATTAGCATTCCATAATGCCACTGTTGATGAGTTAGTACTGTGAAGTGTTACTATCTTGATTGGCATAGAATTGTATCAGTTATGCCACCGTGTACTTTATTCCCGCGGATTTAACGTTCTACAATTTAGAATTATTTTTATTATTAAACACACTCAGGAACGTATATTATGAGTTACTTTATTCTTTTCAAACTCTTTCATACATCATTCAATAACTGCCAACTGTAAGAAGTTTGGAATACTCTTGCTTGAATATATATAAAACACATCATTAAAATATCGTAATCTAAATAATGCCACTGTAACCGAACGGTGGTTAATGGAAATTAATATAATTTGTATACCTATCTCGATTCTCCGCAGGTTATTTGATACTGATGATATGGCGATGGTAATTTGTAGTCCAACATACAGGTCCTGTTCGCCTGTCGCTCCTACATGGGATTATGGATCCGGGAAATCTTTTCTATTGTTGATGGTATTTAATCATATTATTTCACTAGTATTTTTTTTTTGTACACTGCGATACCGTGTGGCCGAGAAACCTGACAGGAGGGAGTGTTTTTTATTCTCATGGGTCATTCGCAGAATGGATGGAATTTTTCTAAACTCTCTTTAACCAACTCCAAAATCCAACTGACTGCCTCCGTCCGCTGGTGGTTCCTAGAGCACTTGCCTCCATGTTGCGTTACGTCATTCATGACCTACAGATATATCTCATTACTCCACCTCCGGACCGACCACTGTATCTCATGTATACGCATGTGCACATTTATTACACCTGTTTAAATTACCATTCGCACACCTTATGTACTAACTCAATTAGGTGGCATCTAATCATTATTTTATATATTGATTTATTTCTTTAAGTTTATTTCACATAATTATCCGTACTTTGAGCTCTTGATCCTTTTTGAGGTTGTTTTGGTTCAAAGTCACCTCCACACATGAATTTGCTGCCTTGATGATGAAATAGTTCTGTAAATTCATCATGCGGTAAGTAATGCCTTGGATGGGAATAAACCGATGTGACCATTACTGTATCATTGGCAAACGATTTTATTTTGACCTCAACAGCCCTCTGTTCAGCGAAGAAAATGTAGATGATGCCCGATGCTATTATCGATGAGTACAGCGACACCGCCTATTGCAGTGCTAGGAAGGCGTGTTCCATGATAGCATCTGTAATTTCATAAAACAATGCTCGCCAAATGAAGTACATAATTTTCCGTTAGAAGGGCTATATCAATTTGTTGTGTTGGTAAAAAGTACTGATGATCGTATTTCTTTTGTTGAATCTCATTAGCATTCCATAATGCCACTGTTGATGAGTTAGTACTGTGAAGTGTTACTATCTTGATTGGCATAGAATTGTATCAGTTATGCCACCGTGTACTTTATTCCCGCGGATTTAACGTTCTACAATTTAGAATTATTTTTATTATTAAACACACTCAGGAACGTATATTATGAGTTACTTTATTCTTCTCAAACTCTTTCATACATCATTCAATAACTGCCAACTGTAAGAAGTTTGGAATACTCTTGCTTGAATATATATAAAACACGTCATTAAAATATCGTAATCTAAATAATGCAACTGTAACCGAACGGTGGTTAATGGAAATTAATATAAGTTGTATACCTATCTCGATTCTCCGCAGGTTATTTGATACTGATGATATGGCGATGGTAATTTGTAGTCCAACATACAGGTCCTGTTCGCCTGTCGCTCCTACATGGGATTATGGATCCGGGAAATCTTTTCTATCGTTGATGGTATTTAATCATATTATTTCACTAGTATTTTTTTTTTGTACACTGCGATAGCGTGTGGCCGAGAAACCTGACAGGAGGGAGTGTTTTTTATTCTCATGGGTCATTCGCGGAATGGATGGAATTTTTCTAAACTCTCTTTAACCAACTCCAAAATCCAACTGACTGCCTCCGTCCGCTGGTGGTCCCTAGAGCGCTTGCTTCCATGTTGCGTTACGTCATTCATGACATACAGATATATCTCATTACTCCACCTCCGGACCGACCACTGTATCTCATGTATACGCATGTGCACATTTATTACACCTGTTTAAATTACCACTCGCACACCTTATGTACTAACTCAATTAGGTGGCATCTAATCATTATTTTATATATTGATTTATTTCTTTAAGTTTATTTCACATAATTATCCGTACTTTGAGCTCTTGATCCTTTTTGAGGTTGTTTTGGGTCAAAGTCACCTCCACACATGAATTTGCTGCCTTGATGATGAAATAGTTCTGTAAATTCATCATGCGGTAAGTAATGCCTTGGATGGGAATAAACCGATGTGACCATTACTGTATCATTGGAAAACGATTTTATTTTGACCTCAACAGCCCTCTGTTCAGCGAAGAAAATGTAGATGATGCCCGATGCTATTATCGATGAGTACAGCGACACCGCCTATTGCTGTGCCAGCAGGGCGTGTTCCATGATAGCATCTGTAATTTCATAAAACAAAGCTCGCCAAATGAAGTACATAATTTTCCGTTAGAAGGGCTATATCAATTTGTTGTGTTGGTAAAAAGTACTGATGATCGTATTTCTTTTGTTGAATCTCATTAGCATTCCATAATGCCACTGTTGATGAGTTAGTACTGTGAAGTGTTACTATCTTGATTGGCATAGAATTGTATCAGTTTTGCCACCGTGTACTTTATTCCCGCGGATTTAACGTTCTACAATTTAGAATTATTTTTATTATTGAACACACTCAGGAACGTATATTATGAGTTACTTTATTCTTCTCAAACTCTTTCATACATCATTCAATAACTGCCAACTGTATGAAGTTTGGAATACTCTTGCTTGAATATATATAAAACACATCATTAAAATATCGTAATCTAAATAATGCAACTGTAACCGAACGGTGGTTAATGGAAATTAATATAAGTTGTATACCTGTCTCGATTCTCCGCAGGTTATTTGATACTGATGATATGGCGATGGTAATTTGTAGTCCAACATACAGGTCCTGTTCGCCTGTCGCTCCTACATGGGATTATGGATCCGGGAAATCTTTTCTATCGTTGATGGTATTTAATCATATTATTTCACTAGTATTTTTTTTTTGTACACTGCGATACCGTGTGGCCGAGAAACCTGACAGGAGGGAGTGTTTTTTATTCTCATGGGTCATTCGCGGAATGGATGGAATTTTTCTAAACTCTCTTTAACCAACTCCAAAATCCAACTGACTGCCTCCGTCCGCTGGTGGTCCCTAGAGCGCTTGCTTCCATGTTGCGTTACGTCATTCATGACATACAGATATATCTCATTACTCCACCTCCGGACCGACCACTGTATCTCATGTATACGCATGTGCACATTTATTACACCTGTTTAAATTTCCACTCGCACACCTTATGTACTAACTCAATTAGGTGGAATCTAGTTATTTTTTTATATATTTATTTGGTGTAAAGTATGGAAAATCAGAGTAAACGAATCTAAATCTACGCATGTCTTGTTTACGCTAAACAGAATTAAGGGAAATACACCAATCCGCTTTAACGACGAAATAATTCCTGAGTCCTGTTCCGTAAAATATTTAGGACTGCACCTGGATCAAAGGCTAACTTGGAAAAACCATATTTTAGCCAAAAGGAAACAACTTGAGCTCAAACTACGGAGTATGAACTGGCTAATGCATACAAATTCATTCTTATCAGTTAAAAACAAACTGTTAATATATAAAGTTATTTTGAAGCCTATATGGACATATGGAATAGAAATCTGGGGAACCGCCAGCAACTCCAGACTGAAAACTATCCAGCGTTTCCAGTCTAAGGTATTGCGCAACATCGTTGGAGCACCGTGGTATATCTGTAATACTGATTTACATAAGGATCTCCACATGCCTGATGTAAAAGAAACGGTCAGAACACACAGTGGTAGATATATGCAGCGACTCCAGAAACATGTCAATCGACTGGCTGCCAACCTCAAGCGAAATCCCACAGAATTCAAACGTTTAAAAAGATATGGTCAAATGGATCTACAACATCGTTATTAATTAATATATACAGAGAATGGCTGCTAATGGGCAGCATCTAATGATAATACCGTAAAACATTAGTGCTACTTATTGACCCGTTCAGGGACAGATTGTACGCAAAAATAAAAAAAAAAAAAAAAAAAAAAAAAAAAAAAAAAAATTTATTTATTTCGTTAATTTTATTTCATATAATTATCCGTACTTTGAGCTCTTGATCCTTTTTGAGGTTGTTTTGGATCAAAGTCACCTCCATACATGAATTTGCTGCCTTGATGATGGAATAGTTCTGAAAATTCATCATGCAGTATATAATGCCTTGGATGGGAATAAACCGATGTGACCGTTACTGTATCATTGGCAAACGTTTTTATTTTAACCCCAACAGCTTGGTAAGCCTCTGCTCAGCGAATAAGGTGTAGATGTTCCATGCATGGCGATGTCATTTTAAATGCCCGTGCAGTGCGCCGTGCGGTCCGCGGATCATATGACTGTCAACAATTTCAAACAATTCTGGGTCAATCAATGGATCCGGGATTTCCGCAGAAATTATTTGATCAATTTCTTCTGGACGGATTTTTGTTTCTAACCAAATCTAAATATGAGCCTGAGGCAAACCTCGCTTTTGTCACTCAATAGAATACAACTAGCAACGTGAGTTATCGAAAGCTGAATATTTTACAATTATATCAGCTAAGGATTTTAATTTTTGTTTGAACGCACGTGCAGTAATATCATGACGAGTTATTGATCGTTGGCCTGAAAACATGAAATTTTTTATTTCGTCCCAATTCGGATTACATGTAAATGTAATAAACATATCAGGTCGACCGTAATTACTTATGTATGTCATCGCGTCTTGTATGTATTCCTGCGTATTCTGTGGACTGCTGATGTAGCTTGAAGGTAAAATAAATGCAGTGTCGATGTCATTGGCGTTTAAATTTTCATCGACGTTGCCGATAATGGCATCTCGTAAATGGATGTATTCCTCCGACCGTAATTTATCCTGGTTATATCTAATAAATCGTAACCGTTCACTTTCGATCTTAGCGAACATATCCACAACGTACTGATGGTATAGCTGACGATATCGAAGAATATAATTATCTTGATGATATCTAATCATCAATCGGTGGGCAAAGTAATGCATTGAACTAACTTTTTTATTCGTTTCATTACCTAAAAAAATAAGTCAAAAATGTTTAGGAAATTATGAATAAAAAATTGGAATCACCAAAAGAAGGAATTAAATAGTTGATTGTTAAACATACCAGTGATTGGAATCACTTTGTTCGATGTTGATGTGATATTCATCCTGCCCTTGCCAGACTATTTGAGGATACTGAAGTTCGTCATACGAGCGATGTAGGTCTGAAATTATATTAACAGTGCTGTCTCGACGTGTGATTTTGATGTCTATGTTGTCAGCTGGATCGCCAACCATAATGACCGCAACTTCATTTACGGTCGGCGCGTTGAACCTGCCAGCGTGTTCTCCTGATGGTACTTTGTCGGCTTTGATGACGTTTTGACAATTGTCACTTCTTAATTGTGGTGACACTCTTTTAAACAACTCGATAAGTTGATTAAAATTATCCATAAACATTTCCAACTATTCAACAATTGATATTTCTCGTGCTTCTTCGATAAAACTATACATGCACCGAGTTCTCACGCATTCTTCACAATTGCCCATAAAATAAATTTGGAGAAACTTTAGTTCAACATTAGGCATCGACCCAATTTTGTGATATCCTTGCCTTGGATCTTGAATGTAGTTTCAAAATTATGCCCATCAGATGAAAAATCACAAATTCTAATTGTGCCAAAGGACGTCATTTGAAAGCAAGAATTGAATTTACGTGTCTTGCGTAAAAACAATTTTGAAACGTCTGATTCGCCAGCAAGAAGTGATTTCAAAGGTTCCGGTGGAATACAAAGCGGTGACAGTACAACTTTTCCCGATGCACAGCACATACCGGGTACTCCATTGCGAAATTTGAATGCTTGACAATATTGGCATATTTTGTCCATTGCACCAATTGCAATTTTAGAATGTGTAGAGTAATCAATATCTGGTGCATACTCGAAGGCAAGGCGAACGAAAGATGCACGTGTTAATGTACGGATGGTTTGGTGCCTCTCTCTGTCGCGTTCTCTGTATTCAGCCATGTGCCGTTCTCGCGCCGCTCTTGTTCTCGATAAATTTTGTCGCAGACGTTCATCACGTTGTTCTCGAGTTTCCTCCGCGGCATTATCTTATACTGAAATATAAAGCAACTTAGATGCCCAAAAATGTCAGAGAGTTGTATCGATGAATTAACTTACACAGCCACAATATTGTTGTAGGAGTATTAAAATATTTTTTTTTTTTTTTTTTAAGTTTATAATGGAGTGTAAACTTTTATCAAGGCGGACGTTTATTAAATACATTAAAATATAAATTAAATGCCGCACAATATTGCACAATATTTTTTTTTTCATAAACAACAACTCCGTAATAACACGAACTTTTTTGTAAACAACAGCGAAAAAACGTTTATTTTATCATTCATTGATAATAACGCCATACGCCAGCGATAAACATGGTTGCATTTCGATTAACATCGCACGATCTGTATTAATGGAAAACATTATACGGAAGTAATGAAACCATATTTCAGTTTCGTAAAAAAACTTTCAAAATTTGCGACGAGTTTAAAAAAACTTTAAAAAAAATTATTTCCTTAAGTACAAAATAAAACTGTGTAAATAGTGTACAATCATAATATCAATAAAAGAACAGATAAATAGAATTTTTTTAAAATAAAAATGTGAATTGTATTAGCTTTCAAATAGATCATGCATGGGTATTTAATAATAATTTCATTAATATTTAATTAAGTATTTATTAAATTTTTTATAAATACCAATAATGGAAGATGTGTTAAGGGGTGATATATTTGAAAGCGGAGAGTATACGGATCAAGCAAGTGATAGGAAATATTACTAATTTGTTTAATACAAATGATAAAAAAGAGGGAGATTAATTTAAAGTCGAACAAAATTTACATTTAATACAGGTGTCAAAAAAAAAAATAAACAATTAAAATAAATAAAACGTATATAACCTCTATAAAATAACGTTAGTAAAATGTTATTTTGTATTACTTCGTAATAAACTGAAATATAAAAATATACTTAAATATGAAAGGAAAAAAAGTAAATCAATTAATTAAAAATAATTACAAAAAAATGGGCTTAGTGAATACATAAAAAAGAATTGTATTATAGATACATATAAACAGTGATTACAGTGGTGGATCCATGGGAGAAGGTGATAGGAGACATTTTCCATTCCAAAGAACCAAAACCTTGATGAAAAAATTTGTTACAACTGAAAAATTTAATTTATACTATAATTTAATATTTTTAATTTTTATTTTATAGCGTAAATAAAAATAGTTTAACGAGAATTTTTTTTACTAGCAAAGACTTCGGGTCGGATTGACCAAAATAAAACAGAAGTAAAGTCTAATCTAACAATTTTTTATACTTATTTCATTGCCTCTGGTAATTTAAATAATTTTTTCAAATATATATTTGAAAGAAATGTATACATATATATGTTATAGGAATTATGTAAATAATAGATTGAGAAATAAATAAAAATTAAATTAAAATTTACTTTTATATAAGCAATTGTAAATAGTACCAACCTCCATAATTCTTTTCCGGTCGATACTATAATCTTGCATTTTCGAAATTTGTAATTTAAGTAAAGAAGAAGCACGTTGTTACCCTTTTCACTGAATATTTTAGTTAAGACCGTGATGAAAAATTTACAGCACGGTATAACAAACACAAACCGATTGGAAAACAAACTATCAATGATTAACTGCGTTAAGAATTGTTCGAATAGCTACAAATTTTAACCGGAAATAACGATTTCCAGTTTTTTTCTTTTAACCTTTGTCGAGAGAATGTAGGTATCTTTCTATGAATATTCGCAAGAATTTTACTTTTTTCTTATAATATTTTATCTGCTTGGTGAAACATATTTCAGTGTTGCTTCTAAGAATTACTTTTTTATTCTTATAAATAACCTAAATTTGAGTTTAAACTTCTGCTTCTTTATCAACCAAATGTGCGCAAAAATATCTATTATCTAGAGTAGAAACTATTTAATTTACAATAAACTACAAATTATAAAAACTTGACGAAGGAAAATTATCTTGTTAAATGCAACTAACATTTAGGTAGTAGTACTAACACTATTTATTTACGTAATTATTATCATTGTAAGTTTTATTATTAAATTGTTTTAAATAGGATTTTATTTTAATAGTAAATTTTTGCGTTGTCTTTTTTTTTTGTGGTGCCGTGTACTGCTACTGTGGCCAAAGACACCAAATATTAAGATATGATTAAATTAAGCTATAGATATTATTTTGTTTGAGGAAAGATAGTGTTTTTCTGATTTCATGGGGATCATCGGATAAGGTAGTTTGGATAGTAGTATGGGGATAGATTGAATGTTGGGTGCAGTCGGAAAGGATATGCTCTATTGTTAAAGGACCTTGGCCACAGTATTGGCAGATTGGAGCGTCGGCGCGATCCAAAAGGTGCTTGTGCGTTAGTGCTGTATGGCCGATGCGCAGTCTTGTTAATACAACGTCGTCACGTCTTGATGCCATGATGATGTTCCAAGGCGCAGTAGTAGGCTTGACTCTTCTCAACTTATTTTCAAGCGACAATTCTTCCCAGGAACGGCTCCATTGTAGCTGAAACTGGGTTTTCGTAACTTTGTAAAGATCCTTCCTTGGGACTGCAACCGATAATAATGTGGATTTCCCTATTGCTTGTTTCGCAGCTAAGTCGGCTGTGGTGTTTCCACTTATCTTTGAATGTCCTGGTAGCCAACATATTACTATGTTCATAGTCGAGCTAATACCCAAGTAATGTATCTGTTGAACAATCGGGTTTTTCAGGGTAGCATGCCATTCATTAATCGCATTGACGGCCTGTAATGAGTCTGTAAATACGATAATACGATCATAATTCTGATCTATGGCGGATTCGATGGCTAATTTGATCGCAATTAATTCGACCGACATTACCGACAATTCCATTGGAAGCGCATAGCTGATGATTTGCTGTCGATGTACAAAGGAACATCAAGTGCCTTCGATATTTTTTGCAGCATCTGTGTAATACTTTCCATATGCACTGTATTCTTTCAATGCGTTCGTATATGACAAGAGTATGTCAGATTTTGAGCTCTTGATCAACACTACGTTGTACCGTATTTCCGAATTATGTGTTTGTGGAAGAGCGGAGATTCTTTCATGATGGACATTATTCGGTACATTACGATTTCTGGTGTCAACATATGCGCGATTGTTTAGAAGTTCTGCTAAATGACTAGAACGGTACGAGACCTCAGGCGTCAGTAGAACATCAGGGATATTATTTGTACTTCTTAGGTAAATTAAAAACTTCACCGCTAAATAATCTCGACGAACGTTTAAAGGCCATTCGCGTTGGCTTCGCATAATATGCTGCTTATTGGACTAGTGCGAAATGCGCCGATCGCCAGTCTGATGGCGGTGTGGTGTATCGAGTCCAACGAGCACAGTGTCGATTTGCAAGCTGAGCCGTAAATGGGTGCTGCGTAGTCTAGGCGAGGTCTAATAATAGTACGATATATTTTGAGTAGTGTGTGTCTGTCTGAACCGAATGTTGTGTGGGATAGTTTCTTCAACAGGTTTAAGTTTTTTAAGCAGGACTGTTTTAATTGATTTACATGTTGTTTCCATGATAAGGTTTGATCAAACAACAAGCCGAGATATTTAACAGTCGGAGATTTTGGTATTCTTGTGCTTTGTAATGATAATGATAGCGATTTTTGACATGTCCGTAATCTGCAGAAATGGATGCAAGTTGTTTTCGCGGCTGAAAACTCTAGTCCATTTTGTGAAGCCCATCTTTGGGCTTCGTTTACTGAACTTTGCAGTAGTGCAGCTCCTGCTTCTACATTTTTGCAAATGATGAATATGGTGAAATCATCAGCAAACAGCGCCGAAGATATTAGTGGATGGATGATGGATACTAGATCGTTTATCGCGGTGATGAACAATGTGGGACTAAGGACGGAGCCCTGTGGGACGCTATTGTCCAACGTTTTTTCCGATGAAAGCATGGAGCCGATTCGAACGCGAAAGACACGAGACGATAAGAAGTTTTTGATGAAGTACATTATATTTCCTCGGAATCCCCATTTGTATAGCATGGTAAGCGATTTCTCTTTCCATGTTCTATCGAATGCCTTTGTTATATCAAAAAATACTGCAAGTGTGTGGATTCGTTTGTTGAAATTTTTTAAGATTTCTGACTGTAGGTAGAATAACTGATCTATGGTTGAACGCGATGGACGGAAACCACACTGTGTTGTTGATATAAGATTTCTGTTTTCTAATTCCCATAGTAATCGTCGATTTACTATTTTTTCGAATACTTTACATAGTACGGATGTCAGTGAAATCGGTCGATAGTTGTCTAGTTTCAGTGGGTTTTTATTTGCTTTATGTATGGGTACTATAAAATAGCTTCTCTCCATTGCTGAGGAAAAGATTGATTAGTCCATATGTGGTTGTGTATCAGCATGAGTTTGTTAATTATTGATTCTGGGGCGTGTTTCAAGAACAAAATGTGAAATCTGTCGGCGCCACAAGCAGATATTTTTGTCTTCTGGATAGCATTATGGATTTCGTGTAAACTTATGGGTGCATTATATGTTTCTGAATTTGATGAGCTGAGGTCAAGTTGTTGGTTTGCTAAACGTTCTTTGTTTACTAGTGATGTGGGTGTTAATTGATTATTACTTGATATATTTGCAAAAAACGATGCGAATTCTTCTGCAATTTGTCCTGGGTCTGTATATAACTGATTATTTCTTGAAATCGCTGTAGGGATTGGTAGGTCAACGTGTTTATATAACGCTCGTATTTTCTTCCATAACTGATGAATCGGTGTTTTGTAAGTTAGTGTTGACGTGTATTCGTTCCAAGATCTCCTTTTTTCTTGTTTTAGTATCCATCTTGTTGTTGTTCGAGCCTGTTGAAAAGCTGTATAGTTTTCCAGTGTAGGGAATCTTTTCAGAAGTTTTAATCTCTTTCTTCTCTCCCTTATTGCTCGCGAGCACTTTTCTGACCACCACGGTACTAGAACTTTGTTTGTGGATAACGGCCTGTTTCTCGGGATTGATATTTCGGAACATTTTAGAATTCCGTTAGTAAATGAGCGAACCATTGTATCCGTGTTACTGTCATCAATGTCGACCTCGGTCTGACATAGCTGCTGGAATATTTCCCAATTTGCTTTTTTGAAATTCAGGGCTGGCCGTCTTATATGTGAGGCCATGTTTGCTTTCATGTTTATGATTTGTGGAAAGTGATCACTGCCGCCCATGTCTTCATGATGATGAACCTCAGTGAGATGGGCAATCTGACTAGAACTTAACGTAAAATCAATTGTGCTCCACGTTCTGTGCGTGGTACTGTAATGCGTAGGTTCGCTTGTATTATGGACGGAAAGGTTATATTGCTCTATTATGCGGGTTAATAGTTTTCCTCTACTATCAGTTTTGTTGCTACCTAGAATCTCATCATGCGAATTGAAGTCACCGGTGAATATGAACGGTGTTGGGAGATTATTTATTATTGATATGTAGGTACTTTCTTCTATTTTTGTGTACTGAGGAATATAGATAGTACATATTGAGACCGGAGGTGTTATATTAATGCGTACTGCTAGTGTTTGAATGTGGTCAATGTTGAGTTTTATTTCCGTGTACGTAATATCTTTCCGTATGGCTATAAAAACGCCGCCATGCGCTTTTGGTTGAGCATTTAAACTTTTACATATTATATTATACGAAGGTAAAGTTAATGTTTGATGCGGCTGAAGATGTGATTCTTGTATACATATAATAGATGGATTATATGTAGCTATTAAAATTTGGAGTTCTTCAAGATGCCTGAAAACCCCATTACAGTTCCAGCTTATTATTTTTGTATCTCGTTGAGTAGCATTCATTATTCTGGTTAATCTTCTTGTTGGGAGGAAGGATAGTCAGAAATTTCTTTGTCTGTGTTATTACATTTTTGTAATTTTTTGATTATTTTTGTAAATCTTGCTTTCATATATTTTTGTTCAAGTGACGGTTTAAGTAGCTGTAGTATGGTAACTAATTCGGACACATTTATGTCCAATATTTGTGCCACTTGGGGTGGATTTAATGACTGTTTTGTTCCTTCGAGAAACTGAATGAATTTATCGAATGACAGTTCATTTCCATCAGAAGTTGTAGAAAAGTCTTTTTTCAGCGAAGATAATTGCTGATGTATTGTTGATGTAGTTTCTGAGATGTCAGCGGTTTTTATATTCAAATGAGGCAATGGCGGTGTTTTAAAGTGATTTATTTCTGATTCTGAGTCCGATGAGGAGCTTAATAAATCATCTGTTTCCATTTTTCCTTTATTTTGATCAAGCATAGTGAACGTTTGTTGGGATGGAGTTGTAGTTTTCTTTTTCCGTCTCTTTTTTTACTGTTTTGGTTTGTCTACTATCTCTGTTTCGGCGATAGTTTCGGTTGTCTTTGATGAGGTTTCTGAACGTGATCGTTTTAAATTATCCTTCAGATTTGATAAATTCGTGATTAAGTGGGGAGTACCATGTATTTCGTCCGATTCCTCTGAGACTTTGGTTTCTGGGTTGCTTATGGGAGTTTGTTCTTTTTTCGGGATGGACGGTTCTGCGGTTGATATATTTGTTATTATGGGTGTTTCATTGATATTCGTACAGTTTTCGGCTTTATGATGTTTTGCTTTGCATATAAAGCATATGGGGGGTCGTCTGTATTTATAAAAATCCTGTGATCATGGTTACGATAGTTTAGTAAAAAATTTGTAGGAATGTTAACTTCGTCGAAATTGGAAATGTAAACTTGTCTCCACCAACTAATTATGTGTCTAAATTCGGTATCAGTTGGGTCTATTCTTAAAATGGAAATAGGTGAAGCGAGTTTAAGCCCTAACTGTTGTATTAGGTATTTTCCAATTTCAGAGTTTGGAATAGTTGCTGATACGTTTGAAAGAATAATCTTCGTTGCTGGACTTCGCAGACGTCTTGCTTTAATTTGTCGTTGTGAGATTTCTATGGAGGCACCTGCTGTTGTATATTTTTGAGAAATATTAAAACACGGTTTTGACTAATGCGTGATCCGGCTATGATGTTCGATGCGGTTCCTATTTTTTTGTTTTAAAGCGATAAAATAGTCCTTTCAGGGGGGTGTCCGGTATGTAGGGAAAAATTATTCCTTATTCATCGGATGGGTGTTCGAAACTTGTTAGCGGAATGATCTTGTTGTTATTATTTTTTTTTCATCAAGTGAGCGAAAGAATTATTTGGTACGGCGTGATTCGCATTAGAAATTAAAGAATTATTACCTGCAGCGACGGTAGTATAGTTACTTGTTTGTAAAGTTGATGTTTCCTGATAAGAAGATAAGCCTTTTGTGACGACGGTAGATAACGGCGGAAATTCATCTGGTTTGATTATATTCGACGTTTGTTCCATTGGTCGGTGGTTATATTCGTTATCTTCATCGTCGATGTTGTCCATCTTCCTCGGTGAAGGGGAAGAGGCCGAAATTTATATGATTACGTTAAACTTAGACTCTAATTGTACTCGTATGATGAAAGAGAACACAGAAATAGACTTCTTGACTAAACTCTTTATACACGTTTTAAAATTCAAGTAGAATACTATGTATTGTTTGATGGTACACTAAATGAAAAAATTACGATTTTTAACAAATTTGGTTTTAATTCAAATGACAATTTATAACTGAGACTGAACACTGATTAATGGATAAAATAAAATCTGAACTGAAACTTTCCCGAAACTCGGTTCCCTCAAACTCGTAAGTAACTCGTATATTATAACAACATATTTAATTTGTCAAACTCAAAAATTTTACATGATCACATTAAGATTTTATGTACATTAATCAGTTGATATGAAAGTATTTTGTATTAATGTGAAATAGAAGCTTCATGAAACATAATATGCCGTGCGCTGAAAATTCTACATATTCAGTTAGAAATTATCGTAATTTACGTTATTTTATATAATATTCGTGCAAAAATTATTCTATTTTATGCAACATTCCTTAAATTAAAAATATTTCGAATAACAATCGTACTGCTAACGGGATAGGAGCCTATTTTTCGCAAACATTAAAGGCTTTTTTAATCGACTGAAATGTAGTTCGGTTATTATTCCAAATAGTAAACGTTTCATTATGATAACACATTTTGGAAGTCACTGAAAGAGCGACTTTTACTCATTTTTTAAGTCCTTCATCGATTTTATAAAATCAGAGTATTTTTTTTAAAGGCGATGCGTAATTCGAGTTGTCAGCGGGTGGGCTATTTCGGGTTTGGTGTGCAATTCGTGTGTCCCCGTCAATTTGCCCGGATCACACGGCCGAAAAACTGCCCAATTCTGGTAAGTATTTCTGTTAATAGACATTTTGGTTCGTCAACCTCCATTACTATTGATTCGTTGGTTCTCTTGACCGCCTATGGGACCCGTAACATTCGTCTCCAGCATCATAGCTCGAGAGATTCAGTGTGCCTACTTTCAGTCTGGTGTATCGTCCAGGTTCCAGCGTCATATAAAAAGATCGAGAATACTAATGATTTTCCTAGTCTAAATTTCACATTCCTGTTCACTGTTTGATCGCGAGAAAATTTTCACTAATCGACCCATCGCGCTTTTAGTTATTTGCGTGCGACGTCGTATTTCTGCTTTGTAATTTTATTTTAACTTTGCATGTTTTAATTTACTCTTTCACTAAATAAAAAATCAAAAAATCAATATTAATACATTCGACACACATCAGCCGAAAACGTGCAATCGCCGATCAGACACTTTATCAAATCTTCCTTATTACTTTAACGAGTTCATCGGTGCGATAAAGTGCCGGTGAGCATAATTTATCCCTATCGATCTTCTATTAATTTTTCATTATCACATATTAAATTATTATTATCACGGAAAGTGCAATTCGGTCTATCTATATAAAAAATATATTATTATATTTTCCGTTACATGCTCCTACATATTGTCATGAGCCTACAGTGAGTAACGTGAATAAAATATTGATTTTGTGTTCGAAATTCTGGCTTTACTATGCTGTGGGAAATGAAAAACATAGATTAAATTTTATATTCTTTAGTTTATTTATTATCGATCAACACAGCATAGTATTTCGTATATATTTCTCTAGTAATGTTCGGACCGAGTAAAGTAAAGTAGCTGATTAAATGGTTCGAACGGTTGGGAAGTTGGAATATAATTCCGATGCCGTACCAACACAATTATAATAACGTAAAATTAACTAAGGCTAGACGTACTGCCCGACTAGAGCGACGTAATTTTGCCAAAAATTACACGTATGATAAGTATGATGTGTCGTTGCGACTGGTCGGGCAGTACCGATAGCTGATCGACTACCTGGGTTTTCACGAGTCTTTCGGTCGTTCGGCAATTAATCAGTTTTTACTTTGAAAGAGTTACTGTTATCGAAGCGTTGCGTGATCGGCGGACTATTATCAATTTTAAAATTAAATTTATTGTCCGTCGACATAACAATTAATACGTGTGAAGAATTTTTAATATTTTTATATTTACGTTGTTTATCTGTTAAATGTGTCGATCACTTGCTTTTGTTCCGAAGTACTCTAGTCACCGACGCGTGGTCTAATTGTGTCTGAATATATCTTTTTTTTTAATAATTTGAATTTATTCGCGTCTATTACGCGACACATAACGCGAGCCTCCAGGCGTGGTTAATAGTTCGGAGGACACGGCGACTCGAGCCGCCGTGCGATAGCTATTTGTTTAGCTTGGGTGGTTTCTCCGTCCTTTTTCTTGATCTAATCGTGAAACTGGAGGAGTTTGGAGAAGCCAGAGTCACGCGATATCAGAATTGAGCACACGATAAATTGGCTCCAGCGAACGGGGACACGATTTATCCAGAAAAGACCCCTGACAAAGAAAAGGATTACGAAAGAAAATTTTGGTCTCCGATCGAACGGAGTGGCGCCCGATACAACCAATTCATCTCATAGTTAATTACAAAACATCGTATTAAATTTGTCACTGGGCCACTGGGAGAAGAAGGCGGTTCAGTAAGTCTATAAAAAAAAAAAAAAAAAAAAAAAAATAGTTATTCGTTGTTTTGTGTGTCGATGTATCATAATTATTAATCGTTGTTTTTGTCGTATTTGTAAGCACTCGCATTACTAGTTAACATCAATTTTGATATTTTTATTAGTCAGAAAAAGTATTAACGTATATTTGTAGAAAATTATTAAAAGTAGCGGAATAATCATATTACTAGATAAAAAAAAATAAATAAATAAATAAATAAATAAAATTAATAATGAGCTATAACAACATAAATATACAAAGAGGTACCGAGTTTCCGGAAATGTCGGATATCGAATTAGATGTTCCGACAACTCCCTCGCCGGAACCCAATTGCGAGACTCCTACAAGAAGGCAGTCTATTAAAAAAGAATTAGAGGAGTCCCGCATGGAATGTATGATGAGGTTACTACTGAATCTGAAGGACTCGAGTGAGAAAAACTTGAGATCGAGTGAGCAAAATTTGAAATCAAGTGAAAAAAAATTAACGGATATTAGAGATTCGATTGATGGAATAAGACTGTCGAATGAGAAGAATTGGAAGGAAATAAAGGTGTTAAGGGAAGATACTCTCAAAAGATGAAGGAGGAACTAGTCAGGAAAATGGTGACGAAGGAGGAAGTGGTTGCAATGAGAAAACTTATTAAAGAAGAAAGGCAGATCGATATAGTACGAGCCAAAGCGGACCCCTGTTACAACTGGTAAAATATAAGAAATTATATTCGTGACCACTCATCGAGGAGAAAATGAGTTCACTAGTTATTGTTATGACGTATGCAAAATCCGGAGTATAAAAGATAACATAGGGAAGAATCGTACTCGTTCCTTGATGAATCGTATAATTTTAATGGTCGGCACCGCGTATTTTTTGAGTAACAAAACAGGTGAAGAAATTTTTCAAGACGTATGCAGTTTAATTGGAGTTTTGAAGAGTCGAGGAGTTAATGATATAGTCGTCATTGCGTCTATTCCTCTTCCGAGTCGACAGAATCTTACTGAACATTGGGAGAACCTGAATATTTATAATTCGAAGATAAAAGGACTGGGAGATCCGACTATCCGGATTATTGATCTAGTTGAGAGTTTTGTTGTTTCTAAAAATTATATAGGTACTGATAGTGACTCTAAATGTGATCCGCAATTATTCAGAAAAACTCCGAATTGGTCAAGGAGCGGAGCTATACTTTCTGATCGTGGAGTAAACAGTGTTCGCCGAGCAAATGGAATCTTTTTTTGTGTGAGCCCGAACCCGCAGAAAATTCGTGTGGTTCGGGAAAATTCTAACCACCGTCAACCGTGCCTTATTAATTACCAACAGTATGTTAATCGTAATGATAATCCAACTTATAAGAGTAGATTTTACTATAATCGAAATAAAAATAAACATGAAAATGATCAAAACCGAGATAATATTATCAATAATAATAATACTGATAATGTAATAAATTATGCCAATAATAGGAAACTCGCGTGCGCTTCTAAACGAATAAGTCAGATAAATCGTGTGGCTACGGAGAGCTTGAAAAAACCTAAATGTGATGGTCAATATATTTGATATACGTGAGAGAGCCATAATTGATACAGGGTCTGAGATTACTGCGCTCGATGAGACCGTTTGGAATAAAATTGCATCCGTCCATACGGCTAGGCATCTTCCTACACTTCCGATAAGTAATATAAAGATTTTAGGTGCATGCGGAAAACCTAAGAAGGTAGTGAAATTACAGGCCTGGATTCCGTTTGTGATAAATAACGATAGTTACACAGGTAAAGTAATAATAATAAAAGATTTAAACATACCGATTATTCTCGGAAGCGATTTTCTCCAAGAGTATAATGCGCGCATAGACTTTCACAATTTAACCATAAATATAAATAAAGAAAACGTCTTACAAACTATTCCGTTTATAAATATAGATAACCAATTAGAAAGCTTAAATTTACAGCATTCCGAAGAGAATAAAAATTATCAGTCACTCTGTGTTATACAAAATGAAGGAAATGTTACCGATGCAGACATTTTAGAAGATAAAATAAAAGAAAGTATACTGTCTACGGAAGTAAAATTCAAAATGAAAAAATCTTTGCATCCGTTGCATGATGTCTTTCAAGATTATCCTGGAAGATGTAAGTTAAAAAGAATGGGCAGCTCAGACTATGTCTGGATGCCAGAGATATAAATAAAATAAAGAATGGGCAGCTCAGACTATGTCTGGATGCCAGAGATATAAATAAAATTATTATTAACGAAAATGATCAACCACAGCCAATCGATGAGTTATTGTATAAATACAAAAATTTTAAATACATTTCCAGTCTGGACCTTGTATCCAGTTTCATGCAAATTCCTCTAAAGTAGGAATCGAGGAAATATCCGGCGTTCGTGTTTGAAGGAAGAGCGTACGAATACAATGTCGTCCCTTTCGGTTTAAACATCAGCACCAGCGCATTTGTTAAAGTGCTGGATACGGTTCTTTTTCCGGACTGTGAGATATTCGTTTTGACATTTGTCGACGATATTATTATACTATCGGAAAGTGAAGAAGAGCACGTTGCGCATCTCGCGAAAGTATTAGATAAGTTAAGGCAGGCCGATATGACGGTGAATGCGAGTAAATCGGTAATCGGTAAATTGGAAGTGGATTTTTTGGGTTACAAAATATCGGGCTCCGGGATCTCTATGACTAAAGAAAAAGTCGAAAAAATTAAAAATTTTCCTAAACCCATAAATAAGTTGCAGGTGCAGTCGTTTCCTTGGTACGTGTAATTTTTATAGGAAATTTATATCTAATTATGCGACACTATTACAGCCGATATCTAATCTTGTGAGAGGTGATACGCCATTTATATGGAGTGAGAAGTGCGAAAAGGCGTTTAATAGTTTTAAGAGTGCGTTCGTGGATCACATACGGTTACAACAGCCAGATTACAGTAGACCTTTTTATATTAGTTGTGATGCCTCTGACTTCGCTGTGAGGGGTTGTTTGTTTCAATATGATGAAGAACAACATCCCAAACCCATTATGTTTGTAAGTAGACTTCTGGTAACGGCGGAGAGAAACTACTTCACCGCAGAGAAAGAATTATTAGCATTGATTTACTGTTTAAAAAAATGCCGTATTCTTATAGAGGGATACCGGACCATAGTTTTATCCGACCATGCGAGCATTTCATTTCTGCAGGAATTTAAGTGGCGGAATGCGCGGCTCATGAGGTGGATGATCTATCTCCAAAACTTTCAGCTTGAAATTATGCATATACCAGGTAAGGAGAATATTGTAGCGGACATGCTCTCAAGAAATTGGCCTCTAGATGGATTACAGAAGGACAAAGATTGTGTGTCATCATAGCCAAAATTTCCTTGTTACCGGATACAGAATTTCAGGAAAGGATGGCAAATTTACACAATTCGCAGAAAGAGGATAAATCATGGGGAATTGTCTTTAATACGATCGCAGACAATGAAAAACTACAAAAATACTATTCAGTTTATAACGATATTTTATTTTTTTTAAATCCTGATATCGATGAGGAGTGGCGGTTGTGTGTGCCGGGAAACGACGTTGAATCGCTAGTTTGGGTCTATCATGAGAAATATGCCCATCCGGGGCAAACTCGGCTTTATCAATTAATTAAGCGAACGTGCCACTTTCCCAAAATGAGAGCACAAATTCGTAAAATAGTAAGTAGTGAAATTTGCAAACGAGTAAAACCGTATAATGCAGTTGGGGGGGGGGGGTAGTGTGCTATGAACTGACGTGTCCTCTGGACATTGTTACCTTGGATGCCTTTGGACCTTTGCCGATATCTAGAGGCATGAACCAAATTTTGGTCATACATGATACGTTTTCGAAGTATGTGAAATTATATCCATTGAATAAATTTACTACACGGAATATTTTGCATAAAGTAGGAGACATTATCACCACTGTCGGAAGAATGAATACGATCGTCTCCGACAATGCGTCAGTGTTTTGAAGTAATGCCTGAACGGAATATTTCAGTCGCAGGGGAATACAGGCGCGGCATATCGCACCGTATTGTCCGAAGAACAACCCCACCGAGCGAGTTAATTTAGAACTCGGGAAATTACTGCGAATACTATGCCACCAGAGGCATACGGACTGGACGCAGCACATTGGCGGAATAGAAAACTGCATGAATATCTTACCTAGTACGATTACGGGATATACTCCTGATAAATTGATCCATAAAGGGAGGTATTCGGACGTGGTCAGGGGATCAGTTGAATTTCCAATACCCACTTCTGAGTACGATTATGAAAAACTCA
This sequence comes from Icerya purchasi, assembly GCA_039619475.1. NCBI lineage: Eukaryota > Metazoa > Arthropoda > Insecta > Hemiptera > Monophlebidae > Icerya > Icerya purchasi. Next base: position 442,719,068 of record CM077116.1, read on the forward strand.
TGGATGAGGTGAGGACAAAGATCCGTGATAATAATGAAAGAAAAAGAAAAAACAACAGTGTAAAGAATTCGATCACTTACTCCGCTGGGGATGTTGTGTTTATCAAGAATCGTGTTCTTTCGAGTAGATCTAAAAAAAGAATGAAGAAACTTGAATTATTATTCAAAGGGCCTTATAAGATTGGGAAAGTGGTAGGAAAAATTACTTACTTGATCTCCGATTTAGAAAGCGATGCTTTTATAGAGATTCGGAATGCGGTGGACCTCCGACCCGGTTAGATCTGATCTAGATATCATGAAATAAAGTTATTTTTTTCATTCTTGTAATAATTACTTGTCTTGTTGTTTTGGATATTATATTATTTTTCAGTTCGCCACCGTTGTTGTCCGTGCGGTGCCTGTACTCCACGGTCACTGCGGCAACGGAAAAAATAAACAAATAAATAATATGAAAAAAAAAATATATATATGTATACATTTTTGTTTGAAATTTTCACGGGCTCGTGACTGTTTTCATCGTATCTTGTAGTCAGTAAGTGTGATATATTGGTAGTGAAAACGTTTCTTTTTTTTTTTTTTTTATACGAGTAGTTAGTGCCTATATGGCTATTACTCGATTAGAGGTCATTTATATATCATTAATTATTTTTGTTTTAATAATAAAATCAGTAAGCATTTGGGGGTTGTTTATGTCGAGGATATTTGTTTTCAGTTGATTATCGCGATAATGGTTGTACTTTTTGCAGGTTAGGATAATGTGATGAACTGTCAGCGGTACGTTGCAAATGTCGCATATGGGCGGTGGTTGATTACTCAGTAGATATGAGTGAGTAATTTTTGAATGCCCAAGGTATATTCTGTTAACCACCGTTTCCAGCTTCGGTGAGCAGATATTATCAATGATTAGCGGCCAAGCGTCCACGCTTTTCTTTGAATATTCAAGTATACTTGGCCGGGCCTGGAATCGCTGATTCCACGAGTGTAAGATTTCCTGACTGTACCACTGTGTAAGGTCTTCCCCCAGCATTATCGGAAGATATGTTTGAGTTGGCCCTCTTGCTGCATGATTCACGATGTCATGGCCATCTATTCCTCGATGGCTCGGGATCCAAACGAAAGAGATACTGGTGTTTCGTTTATTTAATTCAGTGACGATAAGCAGTATTTGGTCCGCCGTTGCCACAGTCGAATTCATCGCTTCAATATACTTCAATGCTAAGACTGAATCGGTCAGGATCGTATACTGGTCAGATGGCAATTCGGATATCTGTAGCAAACATTGAAGTAAGGCTAACATCTCGGCCGCAAGGACTGATGTCATATTCGGCAAGCTGAAGGAATATATCCTTTTCCCGATGGAAAAGGCACCTCCGACATGTGATGATGTTTTGGGCGCATCGGTGAAGCATAGAATTGAATTAGGCTGTTGGCTCAAAACGTTCTGAAGCCTTTTACGGATGTCCATATTCGGTTGCGTTTTAACGTCGGCTGTAAGTAGATCCCAGCAGATATTTGGGGTAAATTGACTCCATGGCGGTGACACTGTTACGATTCTGCTCATGATACCACGTAGCAGCCTCAATGGCCTTTGCAGTCCAATTTGTTGTAGCTGTTTTTGCATATGAATGCGATTTGGATGACGCTGATGAACAGCGACCTTCGTTGAATACTTCTTTATACCTCTCAACTGTGAGCTGATAACGTTTATCAATCAATTAAGTAGCGCTATCTATGGTTTATTATTATTATTACGCGTTCTAGTCAATTAGGTAGATTCATAGGTATTAATAAAACAAAAAAAAATCATATGTATTTTGCGAAATTGGATGTTTTATAAATTTAAAATTTATAGACATTGCGTTAGAATTTTTTTTTAAAAACTTTTATTTTCATGCACAAAAATGTAAATGTACATTTGTTCAAAATCTTAAATCTCTGATAGTTCTTCAGCAGTTATTTTGAAATTTTGATACAATATCACATTTGAATACATGCGGGTTTTTATATTGTTTTTACCTGCTAATAATACAGTTAAAAATAATCAGAGTGGGATTATTTTCAGTTAATATTCTATTTGGTCTATTACAGCGCCATCTGTTGCATGTAAAAGTAATACACACTATACTAATGGTGTTTCTACACCTAGAGCTAACATGTTAGCTCTTAAGTACCTTTGCATAAATTTGCTACGTATTTCATCCTCCTTGTGCACAAAAGTGTTTCCATAACATGTCAGTGAACATGTTAGTTAATATGTTAACTTTAGCTGTGGAAGTACCCTAAACATTGCTCATGTCAAACAGAATGCTTTTTAACAGCTATTGAATTTCAAAGGCGTTACACATTCCACTTTTCACAGTGTATGCAGGCCTGGATTTAGGGGGGGGGGGTAAGGAGGCTGCAGCCCAGGGCCCCGCCTTATAGAGGGACCCCCAAGAGACACCCACTTCCGACATGTAATAAAAAATTAATCTATCATTTGTCATATACATCAACTTTTTTTTAAATAAATAGAATTAACTTTATGGGACCAAGTGCATTTTTTAATACATTTATTTGTTAATAATTTTGTATCCATTTTTATTTCCTCCTAGAGGAGGAAACTTCGTAATAGTAAAATTTCGAGTTCCATAAAACGTCGTAGAAATTTGTTTTAAGGTATAACGAGTCGGAATCTACGTTTTTAAGAAATGTCTATATGAATGTGTGTGCGTGTGTATACGCGCAACACACGTACACACACTATCCTTTTATGCAAATCTTTGGTTAAAATTTGCTGAAAAATTCATTGTTTTAAATTGTATATTGCTATGATTCATTTATTGAGTACCCGATTAATAAACACGATGGGCCTCGGATAACCCTGGTCCTTTGATATAGCTCTGCCCCCATTGCAATATTAGATGCATCTGTTCTTACATAAAAGGGTTCCTTATAATTCGTCATTTGTAAACTTATATTCTTACTTAATGCTAACTTAAATTCTGCAAATGCTTTGTTTTGCTCTTTGCCACAAATAAACGGTCTTTTAGCTTTTAAAAGTTCAAATATAGGATGTAATATATGAGCAAAATCTTCTATGAACCTCCGGTAGAAGTTACACAGGTCTAAAAACCTTTGAACCTCTTTCCGATTCTTTGCTTGTTTAAATTGATTTATGACATTGATTTTTTCAATTTGCATTAAGATGCCTCTATTTGACAGAGTATACCCTAAGAACTTTGTTTAAGATTTACCTAAATTGATTGTTAAATTCGCCGTTTGTAGTTTTTTAAATACCATCTCCAAATGCTGGATATGATCTTCCTTGTTATTTGACAGAACACAGATATCGTCTACGTAATTTAATATAAATCAGTCACACTAAGTACCTAGAACCATTCTCATAGCTTTTATAAATGAAGCTGTGCTGATCGATAACCCGAAAGGCACTACCGCGAATTCATAATTTTTCTCTTGAAAGTTAAAAATCGTATACTTTCTGGAGGATTCCTCCAGTGAAATTCTTAGAAAACTTGAAACCAAATCCAAAGAGCTGATAACTTTGAATCCTCTAAGCTTATATAATAATTATTCTATACGCGGCGGAGTCTCATTGTCTTTTATAATAATTTTATTGATTTCTCTTGAATCGACACACAATCTCATGCTACCGTCCTTTTTCATCGCTGCTACGAGGAGATTACAGTATGGCGAGTTGGATGGAGCAATGGCCTCCTCCTGTAACATTTTCTCTATCTTTTTTTCTACCAGTAACCTCTTGCTCATCACTATAGGATTAGGATTGGTGATTACTTCGTGTTTAACCGTTTTAATTTCATATTTAAACCTATTACACTTACCAGGGCGATCCGAAAAAATCTTCTTATAACACTCTAATAGTTTTTTTATTTCATTGTTTAATGATTCACTTATGGCAGTATATCTTACAATGTTATGGACCTCATTCGTCTCAGGTACTCCATCTTTTTCTATTGTTGTGTTATTTAATTTATTTAATTACCTTTTTACAATGTTTGGAGTCTTCTTATTTTTCACTGTTCTTACCTTTTGCTCATAGAGTACATGTAGCTCCTTGCTATCACTACATTCATTAAACAAAATTTTCAGATCTTTATTTGCTTCGTCAGCATGGAGCTTTACTAATCTCTCTTCAAAATCAATCGTTCCCCGGTTTCATTCGAGGAAATCGTTACCCAAGATAATTTCTACATTAAGAGGAGGACATAAAACACACATGGATTAATCATCACTAGCAATAATAACTGCATCACTACTTTTTGTTTTTTGTTGCCACACGCAACAATAACGTAGATATTGGTTACCGGTAATTTTGGTAGGGTTGTCTTACTGAAATCAGAACAAATTTCTCTCCATACTTTCATAGATATGACCGTAATTTCACTTCCCGTATCAACTAGAGCAGAATACTTTTGGTTGAATAACTCTACTTCAATGCGTGGAGATACACGTCTTTTTTCTAAGTTAAATTTTCCGTTTCCTCTAAGAACTTTTCTTCATACATGTTTAAAATTTCTTTATTATTTCTTAAATTTACCACTTTTTTCCTGTAATCTCTCTCGCCATTCTGTGCAAACGTCACAGGTAAAACGTTACACTGGCGTATTAAAAACACTCTTGCAATAAATTCTCTAGAATGTCAAACCCATGTGCACTTAGATGAACTCCATCTCTGCGCGAACCAATATATTTTTCGAACATCCTATAATCTGCTCTTTTTAAGTTAGTATTTTTTTTTATCGCCTTTGTATAAACAAACTCCCGTTAAATCCACAATTCGTATATTATTAGCCCGAAGAGATTTTATATATTGATTCATTTTATTTAGCCGTTCCCAGTCTTCATAACGGTTCTTCACAACTGCCGGAGGAATTGTTATCAGAATTAGTTCCTCTACACCTTTTCTTCTTAATTCATCTATTAACTCTCTATATTCTGCCATTATACTCGTGGCTGGTTGATCTCTAAGCCAATTATTTGTGCCAATTAATACGATTACCTTTTTCTTAATATTTTTCTTCCTTATTCTTTCTGCCAGCTCTTTAATAGCCACACCCGGATAACATAAACCAATATTACCCCCCCCCCCCACCCCACCTCGGTTTCTCTTTAGTACTAATTTGTATTCTGCAAAACGAGTAAGATTAAAAGCGACGACCAGCGACAGAACTAATTCCGCGATAAGCGCGTATATTAATTCCTAGGAGCGACAATATCGAAAAACCCTTAACAGACCGACAGTAATCGCTGTTTTCTATATAACCCGGGTTATTACCTATGCATTACCGTCGTTTAACAGGGCACAGCCATTAGTGGTTCGGTACCAGCTTCTTTTATTTAATTTATTATCATTATTATTATTATTTCTTAAATATCCTGATGAGTGTACCACGACAATATATAATTCTACCCATCGTCTATGTGATATTTAGTTTTGTTTACATTAATAATTATATGCTAATTCTTGAATTCAAAATAATATAATTAAATTAAATTAAAGAAAATTTAGTTATTCTATAAAACTGATAATTTTGTCACTTCCGAAAAGGGTCCCCAATATTTACGTAGCCCCGGGCCTATCATACACTTAATCCGAGTCTGAGTGTATACTTAGCTCTCAATTTATTGAAAAACGACTAACACTGGGATAGCTAACATGTTAGCTTTAGGAGTGGAGGCACCACAAGGCACGTTGCCCATTGCAGCGAGAAATGTGAAATGTGTTTTTTTCGACTGCTCATTGCAGCGAGTTTGCTGAGCGAGGAAATAACAGTTTGCGATTAAATTATCAAATTTTTATTCGGTCTTTTACTTTTATCTCTAATCGTTTGCTTTCATTTTAATATAGGTTTCTGTGTTAGTAAAGTTTATTATATAATGAAGTGTCACTCATTTCATCGTAACAAGTTAAATATCTCGGATATTAATATAGACTAAAAACTAAACTCTGTATAAATATTACAAATATTAAGACAACAAAAATGTATGCGTATTAGATTTATAAATAACGCTGAACTTGTTCCAAACTTTTTTATCACTTTATATAAAACCTAATGGTACGTTTATATATTTATGTAGGATTAAAATTAAATATCTTGTATAAAAAATTAAATAATTAATTTGTTAAAAGTATAATAATTTTTAGATTTTAGGTTGGATTTTGTAATTAATTGTAAATTGATTGACTTAATATCCTAATTAGAACACTACAATATAATTATTACTTTAAATTTTATCACTGCACATTATTAAATTGTAATAGACATTTTTCTAAAGTTCAAAATTTTCTTAATAAAAATAAATTATAAAACTAATAAAAATTTTGCAAGTAATATTTCAATTCTTCTATATAATAATAAAATTCAAAACAACAGATTTTATAACTGCATGTAAAGTTTAAACATAGAAGAAAAATAATTTAGCGTCTTTTATTTCAAGTTTTTGGGTAATTACAGACTAAATATGATCTTTCATGTATTTACATTTTTAAAATCTTTGTATTCTGTATTATATAAAAATTGATACTTCCTAACCATTTCAATTAGTTTTTCCATTAGTATATAGAAATTAAATAAAAAAAAAGGACAAATATACAAATTACAAACAAACAAAATATTATATATATATATATATATATATATATATGTATATATAATTAAAAATGACAAAGAAATGTTATATAAAAAACTACTATTATATCAAATATATGTATATGGAACACTTCAGATGGGCGAAATGGGTTTTGAAAAACTCGCTTAGCGAGCGATCGGAGCGAGGAATTATTTTTCCTCACTCGTCTATTTCGACTATTTCTCATTGTAATGGGCAGTGCTACATTTAAATATACAGTAATTGATTTTCAGACTAAAAACATTACACATTTCACATTCTTCACTGCAATAGGCAACGGTTCTAAATATTGTTCATGCCGAACAGTTTGCTTTTTGATAGCCATTGTCTGTCAATGGCGTTACACATGCCAATTTCTGCAGTGCATGTCAAGCTCTGAATTTATTGGAGAACGACCAACACTGGGATGTATGCATTAATAATGGGAGCAACATGTCACATCCAAATCAAATTTGTGCACTGTTTGTAATCATAATAACCGCTTGCTCTCCTTCATCTCCAAGAGAGTTGTAGAAGAAATATAAATCGCATATAACTGCAGGTATTGTACATTGAACAGAAGAAGAAAATTCAAATAGGAACATGGATTTCATAGCAGAAATATATAATGAAACGTTGGTAATGATTGAAGATTTGTGTTTAGAAATTGCGAACAAAGTTCTCAATAAATTGGGAATGCCATCATTAAATCGATTTTATTCAATGTAGAATTGTGTCATGAACCGAATTTACAACACAGGTAATCTTTTATTGTATATGCAATGAAATATTCCTAAGTTAATGCTTAAGCAAAAGGGCATTTACAATCAAATAATGCAAACTGTAAATAACAAGGTTGGAGAAATTTTCTTAGATGTACCAACAGGAACTGGTAAAACGTTTCTAATTAAATCGATTCTGGCAGCAGTTAAATCCCAGGATGATATAGCCTTAGATTTTACATCGTCTAGAACAGCTGTGATATTGCTACCAGGTGGAAGAACTGCTCATTCTGCTTCGAAGCTGCCATTGAACATACAATCCATTGAAATTCCCGCATGCAACGTTTCCAAAGCATCTGGCATAGGAAACATATTCATAAATGCAAACTTATTGTTTGGGATGAATACACAATGGTACACAACAAACCACTTGAGACTCTTGATCAGCCATTACACGATGTGTATAGAAACATCAAACCATTTGAGAACACATTAATATTGTCGGCAAACATTACTTGTAATTCCTCAATTGATACTAGTAGACGAAATAAATGCTTACCTGAAATACTCCATTCCGTGGCGACATGTAAAGATGTTGAAATTAACTACAAATATGTGTGTATGATCGATGAGCTAAGATATTCTTGTATCATTTGCTGGAAATTGGAAGCAGAAAGGTGCTGGTTCATCTGACTTCAGGATAAATTTCATTACTTTATAACTTCTGTAATTTCGTGACATCAAAAGAAAAATTGCTTGAAAAAGTATTTCCCAATATTCAAACTAATTTTTAATATGGTTGAGTGAATGAGTTGTTCTCGCCGTCCAGGACAAAGATGTCTATGAACTTAACAATATTATTCAGTCTGACAATTAAAGCAAGGCCATCATATACAAGCTTGTCAACACTGTTGTGGAAGCAGATGAAGCGGTTAATTATCTTAATAGAATTTTTGAATTCACTCGATTTGCCAGGAATTCCATTGCCTATACTGCAATTGAAAATTGGCGTAACTATTATCATGTTGCGAAATATCAACCAGTCAAAGCTTTGCAACAGCACACAACTTGCAATAAACAAATTAATGAGCAACATCATAGAAGCAACAGTCTTTACCTGAATGCAAAAGCGAAGATGCCCTCATTCCATACATTTCTATAATTCCAACAGGTATGCCGTTTCAATTTAAGAGATTGCAATTCCCAATTCAATTGGCGTTTGAGATTATGATCAACAAAGCTTAGAATCAATCTTCAAAATTATGTGGTTTAGATCTGTAGGGACGGAATGAGACTCATTCTGGTACTCGCTCAATACACAACGAGTAGAGTTTGTGAGAGTATAGTTTTCTTTCTTCGTTGTAGCTAGCAGTAAAGAAACTAGTTTTTGTCTTCCCTTTGAGCGAATAATAATGATATAACCTATTTTTAGAGTAGACTCGGTTATCCACGAATACTTGCACAATGCATACATATAATTTGAATAAATATTTGAAGTATAAAGTTTTATCTTTATTTCAGTCACATAATCGATCATAATTGTGATAGACACAGATTGCTTCTCAAATGGGCAATTATATGTTACATGTCCTAGAGTTGGCAAACCAGTCAATTTCTGTATTTTCACGAACAATAAATATTGTGAAATTAAACATATTAAAAATGTGAGATTTTTCTTTTCTTTTTTTTTTTTCAATTTAACAAGATTGAGCCGCGGCAATGACCGACAGTCATAAAATATATACACGTTAAAAAAAACTGAAGTTTCAACTGAAATTCTTAATAGTTTGATGCGTAATAAATGAAATGTAATGATTTCAATTGGCTTTTATTAAAATTAATTTCATAAGCCAAAAGTTGAAAGCTTGAGCTGTATTTCAAATTTAAACAGCCAAAAGCCGAAAGCCTAAGCTGTATTTTTCAACGACGTAAGTCGATTTAAGTTTAAGCCGTATTATTATTCGGCTTTCAAGCCCCGGTGAAAATAAACATTACTCATTATGTACGTTGATATATACTTTCTTAAATTTAAACAATCTTTGTTAGTGGCGTTGGTGATATTTTTGATGCTGGAAAAAAAATTAGGATTACATTAAGTGCGAATATCAATACTATTTCAGCTACCTTAAAAATAATTATCAACATTTTTTTTTGCCGGCTCAGTGAAAACCTATACGTGTAATAATAGCCTTACTTTTCAATCAAAATAACACATTTACATACCTTAACGCGGATAACGGGATAATTTTCCTTTTGGTTGTGTTGACATGTTAAAGTTGTTAGTAAACTGTTTCGAAGTTAAACTTGGTCGGATTTTCATGTTCTATTGAAATCTTCGAGGTAACCTGTATTTTTCATAAAAGTTTGCATTAAACTGAAAGTATTAACAGTAATAACAATTGACTCTTGTAAATATTCTTTCTCTTTCTGTAGACAATTTCCATAATAATAAACAGAATAAGTAACAATAATCAGATGTGTATTATGTAATTTAAAAAAAAACAACAAAAAACTATACTAATGTTTCGATGTAGCTATTGATATGAAACGTTTCGGTACAGTTTTTTGTGATTAAATAATACATTTCTGGTTATTGTTTTATTTCTCGTATTATGAAACATATAGAAATGAATAATCATATTAATTATTGTTTTTAAATAACTAGAGGGAGTTTATTGATAAAAAATGATTAATTACTTATTTATAGAATTATGATACTATATTATTTTAAGTAAAATTATGTTTATCTGCTTCAGGATATTAATTATGGGAATAACAGATTCAAAAAAGTTTATCATTCTTTTGTTACTCGCTTATTTTGTAAGTGGGAAGGAAGAAAGCCTTGGTACTGTTATTGGTATTGATCTTGGAACAACTTATTCGTGGTATGTATACTATTTAAATATTTCGAAGTGTATTTTCAGATATTCTGAATAATATTAATTTTAGTTGAATATATTACAAAGCTCGGATAGCAGAAATTAGGGTCTTCATCGAATGTTTTCGGAAAATAATGATTAAGCATTATCTATGCCAGATATTATAAGCAGTAAAACGGTTCTTAAGTCTAAGTTCATTTTTATTGTGTTGGTTAATAATTTCCCTTAACTTTTAGTATATATTTTCCTGATTTAATGGAATCTTGTAAATGCAGAAGTTGTAGATCGAAGAAACAAAGTTAACTTTTCTTAAAAAAAAAAAAAAAGTCACTTCGTACCACTAAGTTAATTTTATTATGTGTTAGTGTTGGAGTTTTCAAAAACGGCAGAGTTGAAATAATTGCTAATGATCAGGGTAATCGAATTACACCGTCATATGTTGCATTCACGGCAGACGGTGAAAGACTTATCGGTGATGCCGCTAAAAATCAGTTAACTACAAATCCGGAGAACACTGTTTTCGATGCAAAACGTCTAATTGGCCGTGATTGGACAGATCCTACAGTGCAGTCGGATATAAAATTTTTCCCGTTTAAAGTAAGTAAATCGCTTGAATTAGATTAAAGGTATTATTTTGTATATAAATACATGTGCATAAACTTTCATAATTAATCTAATATTTAAATGAAGAAATTATATATGTTTTATTAATTACTTTGCTCAAATTAATTATATATTTATACGGTGTTTTTTATTTTAAAATATTTTATATATCTGCTAAATGAATGGCCTTTCTAAACTTTTATTAATACTATGTAAGACTTATAAAACTATACCATCGTCTTCTAAGTATGTACAGTTTCCAGCAGGTTTTTCTTACAATCTGACAGTAATATATGAAGAGTTATTAAACTGTATTACGCGGTTAAATTATCACCGTATAAAAGGTTTGATCGTTGGAAAAAGAAGTGCGCAAGTAGATTTTGAATAATTTTTATAATGGGCAAAATTATTAACGCTTTAAGAAATCTGAATTTTGGATTTTTTTAAGAACAATAGTTTTTAGTTAAATGGAAGCATTGTCAAGAAAACGATTCTTCATAAATATTATAACTAAATTATAAAACGATCGGAAGAATACTAAATATACATATATAGTTCCCAATGACCGAACTTTGCTCGGATTTATTCCGAACTATATAATATTCATAAACTTCTTAAATATTTAAAAATATAACTACGCGTGCAATACGAAATTTTCAGTTGCATCGGTACTCTCTTTTTCAATTTTGCAAGTTTATTTTAGTTTGCGTAATGTTTAATATCGCCATGTAAATCGTTAATAAATTTTGTATACATTGCATTATTTGTGTCGAAGTATTTTCGCGCTACAAAAAATTAAAAAAGAATCCAGGGTTTATAAATCAGAAATATTATATCCCTATAACAATATCTTGTGTACTTTAATTGGCATAATATTTAAATTCGTTATGTAAAGTGTAGATAAATATGTTTCATTGAAAAACAAAAATAATGTAGTAATGTCTATCTATTTTCACGTTTTGCTAACTTTTTTATAAACCCTAAAAACACGATGTTACTAAAACAAACATTGGTCGTGTTCTCTTTACAATTGATCGTTTTGTAAAATTTTCTCGACGATAAGATTTAGGCCAATCAATTCTTTAACTTTAAAAATCCCTAATTCCTGAATTTCATCAAAATTATTAAAATAATTTTCAAAAACCCAATTTTATATATATATATATATATATATATGTATACATATTAGAGATGCGCAAATCAACTCCGCTAGATGAGTTGAATAAATATGCGTCCTTTTCGACGCGGATACATATCCGCTTCTCAATTCGAACTCCGCTGGAGTTACGTATTTCTTACCCAGTGCATAATCGCAATCTTCGGCTGCATATTCAACTCTAACTCCGCGTAGTACTCGGAACGCACAAAGCAACAGAACGTTCTTAAACATGATGCGCATTTTATTTGCGCAATTCTGATTTACCAGCACTTTTTTTGATAAAATAGCTAGTTCACATCGCGTTAAATAAAACATAAAAGCATTAAATTCGTGGATCACATTACTCATTCAGATTTGAAAATGTTAAATCACACCATCACTATTATCTCCTATACGGCAATCTATGAACATGACGTCATCCTGTGAAACAGTAATGACAAAGCAAATTTTGACAGGTATGCGCGCAGCTATCATCTTGCGGAGTTAAGATACATTAAATCACCTCGACAGAAGTAAATCCGACTGTTCGGAATGACATTTGTTGGTTGTGTAACATCTTCCGGAGTTGAGATATATTAAATCAAATCGTCGGAGGTATGTCCGACTGTGTGTCCGAACGCGGATGTATTTCCGAGGATATAACTGTGTCCGAAGTTACCTATGCCTAATACATATACATATACATATATGTATATAGTGCTTGAAGGGAGGAACATTTAAAAATTTACAAAGAGATTAGAAAAATATCGAGATATTTAAGAAACAGCGTCTAATTGAAAAAGCTGAAATTAACACAAGAGAAAAGGTTAGTTAATATAAATAAAAGGATTGATTGATGGCAAAAAAAATACGTATCGCCATGTATAAATACTCTATTTCTCAGTGGAAAAAAAGTGAATACATTGTTTTAAAAAAAAAGTGTAAATGAAAAATAGTAACTGTAAAAATAAACATCCAGTATGGAGAAATTTTAGGATGGAATGAAATATTGATAACGGGATTACAAAACGTAACACAAGTCATTTATTAAGTGTGAACTATGAAACTTTTTGAGAATGATTTTGGGATTTCGTATGAGCTTTTGTACGTAGATGCGTTAAAGGGCCATTTTTGCGTACTCTGATGAAAATATATACCACAAATAAATTATTCTAATGGAAATATATAAAATACTAGCTAAATTTCTGCAGATTAAAAAATTTAAAGGTAAAAAACGCTGTTATTTCTTACATTGTGAAAAGACCTCTAATTATCTGATTTACCAAACACTGCTATTTTTTATTAACCGACTTCAAAAAAGAAGGAGGTATTCAATTCAACTGTATTTTTTTTTTTTTTTTTTTTTTTTTATGTGTGTTACCACAGAACTTTCTTCTAGATGAACCGATTTTGATAATTCTTCTTTTATTTGAAAGGTGGTGTTTGTCATGTGGTCCCATTTAAATATGATCAAGGTCCGACCGGTAGTTTTTGAATTATCGTTAATAATGCGGGAGATTGAAGCTTTTTGGATGCTTTTCATTCATGATTGTTTTCACCGTCGGATTAGATTTTTGACTTAAAATACTATAAATTTGCCAAATTACCATGGAAATGTAGCTTTTGGTGTTTTTACCGTGGAAATAAATGTTTTAATTTAATTGAATAAAAATGCACTAAAAAGTAAAAAATAAAATGCTTTTTTACAAAAAATAAATACCGATACTTGAAGGTTTATTATAAAAATTTAAAAATGCACTAAAAAGTAAAGAATAATTACTCCCGATAAGAAAATATATATGAGAGTTATATGAAACTTAAGTGGTGATATCGTAATTCTTATACAACATTAATTTTTTGGAGTTGGCATCAAATTCATATTAAAAGAATAATTAAAAACTGCATTAAATGTTGATTAAATTGTTCCTAACATGAATTTAATTCCAACTCAAAAAAGTTAATGTTGTATAAGAATTACGTTATCACCTTAAGTTATATCACTCTGATATATATATTTTATCGGGAGTAATTATTTTTTACTTTTTAGTGCATTTTTAAATTTTTATAATAAACCTTGAAGTCGGTATTTATTTTTTGTAAAAAAGCATTTTATTATCGTTTGCCGCTGATCAATTTACTAACATGGTTTTAGTTAATCATAGTGTGTTTTAATGTAGTATTTTTTGAATCTTTTCTCTTCTTTTTAACCGACTTCAAAAAAGGAGGAGGTATTCAATTCGACTGTATTTTTTTTTTTTTTTTTATGTGTGTTACCACAAAACTTTCTTCTAGATGAACCGATTTTGATGATTCTTCTTTTATTTGAAAGGTGGTGTTTGTCATGTGGTCCCATTTAAATATGATCAAGGTCCGACCGGTAGTTTTTGAGTTATCGTTAATAATGCGGGAGATTGAAGCTTTTTGGATGCTTTTCATTCATGATTGTTTTCACCGTCGGATTAGATTTTTGACTTAAAATACTATAAATTTGCCAAATTACCGTGGAAATGTAGCTTTTGGTGTTTTTACCGTGGAAATAAATGTTTTAATTTAATTGAATAAAAATGCACTAAAAAGGAAAAAAATAAAATGCTTTTTTACAAAAAATAAATACCGACTTCAAGGTTTATTATAAAAATTTAAAAATGCACTAAAAAATAAAAAATAATTACTCCCGATAATATATATATATATATATCAGAGTGATATAACTTAAGGTGATATCGTAATTCTTATACAACATTAACTTTTTGGAGTTGGAATTAAATTCATGTTAGGAACAATTTAATCAACATTTAATGCAGTTTTTAATTATTCTTTTAATATGAATTTGATGCCAACTCCAAAAAATTAATGTTGTATAAGAATTACGATATCACCTTAAGTTATATCACTCTGATATATATATTTTATCGGGAGTAATTATTTTTTACTTTTTAGTGCATTTTTAAATTTTTATAATAAACCTTGAAGTCGGTATTTATTTTTTGTAAAAAAGCATTTTTTGCGTTCGAATGATCAATTTAATTAGCTGCTATCACTTTTTTGAACTTTACGGAGGTTTTTTTTATAAATTATAATCTTATGCCTAGTAAAAAAAAAAAAAGTAAGCCAATTGAATCGAAAAAGTTTAATATATGTAAAAATGACGTACATGTATTAATTTTTCATATAACTACCCCTTAAATTTAAACATTTTTTATACCGCGACAACAGCTTGTGTTTTTTAAAAATAGTTCCGTCAAAATTAATAACTTCTTTAAATTTGTCGCAACTTTTAGAATTTCGAACAGCTAACCAATTGTCTAATTTTGTAAGTAAATTAAAATTAAATGGCGCTAATTCCAGAAGTAGCCAAAAGTCTGCTATTTAAACTCGTTGGTGTAAACCGAAGTTGTAGGGGAATGAGGCTATGCAATACTATGTTTTTAACATAATTTTGTATATTTTTTGGTTTATTCCTTAATCTTCATTATTAATTCTTTTTCAATTATTTTCTTTCAAAATTGTCAGCTGATATCGCATATTTGATGTATTTTTTACATCAGTACAACACATTATTTTCGTAGCGTTAAATTTCAGAATTTATTCAATTTCCGTATATACGTTTAAAAACTGTAGCAATCAGTGTGTATCTTTTTATCGGAAGTTTTAACTGGCAAATAATTGATTATAATTTTATTTTTATGAAAGTTTATTGTTAGATGAATAAGTTTAGTGTAGTAGTTTAATTTCTGTCAGAATATTAATTAAATTTTATCAGTTGCTTCTAGATAGTTAATAACATGCAAATATATTTTGATTTATTGAATTAATTTAATCTTCCGATTATCCGCCTAATGTTTAATTTACGCATTCACATATATCGGATTTTAATATATTGTGGCGTACGAAGTATTGAATTACTTGCGTGATAAAGCGCTCCGTGTATTTAGAACTTTTGGTTTTTTACCTTTTTTATGTATTGGCACAAAAAATACAGATGTTATCTGTTTAATCGGCTTGTGCTCGTAATTACTGAATTCAGATTTAGACAACTGTAATAAAAGTGAAATTAGTGTGTTATACCATACTAAATAATTTGACTTTTTCTAGGTGAAAGAAAAGAATGGCAAACCTCACATAGAAGTAGAAACATCACATGGAGCAAAAGTTTTTGCTCCGGAAGAAATTTCTGCCATGGTTCTTGGTAAAATGAAAGAAACAGCAGAAGCATATCTAGGAAAAAAGGTATCATTGTGTTTCGTCCTTTACATTTTGCGAATACGTATGTATTTTAATATAAAAGAAATAAACAAGAAAATTATATGAGTATAAAATATTTACTAAATATTTTTTTTTTTTTTTTTTAAGTAACTGCATTAGCGTTTAATCAGTTATCATACTGATAAAATATTAAAAAGTTTACTTGAGGTGTTTACCTAAGGTAGAAATACAAATGTTTAATTCTTTATATACTAAAGTAAGTAACTTTTAATTCTTTATATACCAATCTCTAAAATTACGTTCAAAACTTCTTTTTTTTTTAACATACTTTTATAATTCATAATGTGTTGTGCAATTGCCCATTCTGTGCTGCTATAACTTTATGATTTTTGTCATGAAAAGAGATATCGATGAGGAGTGTATTTTTAATTTTATGTCGCAGGTAACGCATGCCGTGGTTACGGTGCCGGCTTACTTTAACGATGCTCAAAGGCAGGCAACTAAAGATGCAGGTACGATTTCTGGATTAGTCGTGATGAGGATTATTAATGAACCGACAGCAGCAGCTATCGCGTATGGGTTGGATAAAAAAGAAGGTGAAAAGAATGTTTTAGTATTCGATTTGGGAGGCGGTACTTTTGATGTTTCTTTATTAACTATCGATAATGGAGTTTTCGAAGTAGTATCAACGAACGGAGATACACATTTAGGCGGAGAAGATTTTGATCAACGAGTAATGGATCACCTTATTAAATTATATAAAAAAAAGAAAAACAAAGATATTAGAAAAGATAATAGAGCTGTGCAGAAATTACGACGAGAGGTTGAAAAAGCTAAACGAGCTCTGTCGTCTAGTCATCAAGTAAGAATCGAAATTGAAAGCTTCTTCGAAAGTGAAGATTTTTCCGAAACTTTGACTAGAGCAAAGTTTGAAGAATTAAACATGGATTTATTTAAATCGACGATGAAACCTGTACAGAAGGTTCTAGAAGATGCGGATATGAACAAAAAAGATGTCGATGAAATTGTTCTCGTTGGAGGAAGTACTCGGATACCAAAAGTAAGAAATTACGTAAAATTATACAAATGCTTATCGTTATTGTGTAATTTGTAAACATTACATTTATAATGATTAGTGTAGAGTTCGATTCTAGGCCGTGACAGAAATTACAGAATAAATAATTTAATCAACCGCTAATAGTCACGTACAAGCCAATGGCAAACATGCAGAGCCACCACATGCGTGCTAATTGATGTGCGGTGGGCAGACATAAATAGGACTGCATTTGCATGCCAATAAAAATCAAATATTCACAATATCAGTTCCAAGTGTAGTTTTTTGCGAGTATACTCGTATTGCATATAACAATTGCCTAGTACACTATGCCTATGTCTGTACACCAGGAATGTATGAATGGGTAGTCGTCTACGCTCGGAAACTGAGTATGGCACGACAAAGAAGAGGAAGTAGTTGTTTACATTTTAATTCAGCATACTTGATAGTTTCCTATAAGTGTTTAAAACAATATTAATTTTTAAGCAACGAGTTCTTAAAGTTCAGAACATTTTTTAGATCTTTTATTATTATTATTTTCAAATAAATTATGTATGCTGATTTATCTGCTTTTTTTAAGGGTTTTTTTTTCTCAAAACAACAATAAATAATTTTTTTTTTAATATATATATATAAATGTGATTGCGAAAAAATATATTTCAGATTATTCCAATACGAATAAAATTGCGAGTAATTCCTATTAAAGTTAGAAATGTATTGTGAGCGGTACGAACCACGCAAATAACCTCTCAATTATATACATATTTGTCATAAAATTATCTGTGCGGTGGGAATATATCGACATCTGCTCAGATACATAACCTATAAACTGCTTTTTAAATTTTGTTTTACCCTTTTGTTTCATAATTACACCGTGTATACTTGGTGTCAAAACGTGTAAGTTTATATTATACTTAACTTCATATTATAATTAGTTTTTATAAAATAATTAAATTATTTTTTTGCATAATGGTCTCAATTTTGTATCAGTATGCATCGAATGGCACGAATCAGAAGAAAATAACTGTTTTTTCACGCACCGTGTTTTAAAGTGATGTCTTTGGCATATTCTTTTTCTTCTTTGTCGTTGTTCGATTCCGAACGTCGTGACCTTTCATGCAGCCCCATGAACGATGTTTTGCCACGCATTACGATGCTCTGCTGCGTGCATTATGTCAATAACCGGCATGTCTATTGAATACTTTATTTGGTCAGTAAAACGATATGGAACACGACGCCCCCTCTGATATTTTTTATTAACTTTACCCTATAGAACAAGCTTCTCGATGCCATCCCGTCTAATTATATGATCAAAAAATTGTAGCGATTGCTTCCAAATGGTTGGTAGGAGGCGAGCGTTTGTATCAATACTTAATTCTCTTAAGACGGAAATATTTGTTCTTTTTGCTACCCACGAGATACGGTGCATTGTTATCATACCTACATATCTACAAGCACGTATGCACGCAGATACTTGCATGTATATATATACATATATATATATATTGTAAAAATTTCAGCTCCATTTTTTAAAAGTATTTATAATAACTTTTACCTTTGGGGAGGTAATGATATAAATAAAATTTATTTATTTATGCGTGTCTAAATTTTGTTGCTGTTTGTGGTTCTTATAATAACTTGTAATTATTATGCCGACTATATATTTTAATGTTATCTGTATGTTACGGTTTTGATCAAATACAATTATATTTAAGGTTTTAAAAATATTTTTTTTTCTCTATTCTGGTGCCAATAGTTACGGTTCTTCCATTTTTTCCTTTTTTTCATGTTCCGATTTTCTGGGTTTTTAATGATTTAACAAAGGAGAATCGACCATATGACAACAAATAAATAGTGTTCTTTGATCATTTCTTTAAAAGTTTTTTTTTTTTTTTTTTTTTACAACGGAAGCAGAGATTATTATAAAATATCGAATAAATTCAGTTGTAAAATTGTAACATTTGTAACATCAAAATGATAAAGTGTGGATTTCGAAAAGAAGGAAAGCAGTAACAATTTTTCGCGTTAATATAATAAAAAAAGAAAAACGAGGTAGCACAGTAATATATGTGTATAATAATTCCTACTCTTACTATTGCACATCCCGCTGAAAAGTTAATGATTTTATTTTTTATTATTTTTTTTATTTAAAAATAATTTACAAAACATTGGCACAAATGAAACTAATTAGTTTTAATAATCGCGATTGATGATTTAGTATTTTACGAATTTTACTATTACTATATTATAAAATACACAGGTATTCCGTTAACGCAGAAAAGCTAGAATAATTGTTTACTACTGGGTATTTTTGTTGATATTCTGAAATTGATGTAGCACTTTTGTGTTAAAATGTATTACTTTTACTGTAATAAAAATGTTAGTCATGTTATTAAATATCACGTTTGTAGATTCAGCAGCTGGTAAAAGAGTATTTCAATGGAAAAGAACCAAGTCGTGGAATTAATCCGGATGAGGCTGTTGCTTATGGAGCTGCCGTCCAGGCTGGTGTTTTGTCTGGTGAACAGGATACTGACGCAATTGTTTTGTTAGACGTTAATCCATTAACTCTTGGTATTGAAACAGTTGGCGGAGTTATGACTAAGTTAATTCCTCGTAATACTGTCATACCAACAAAAAAATCTCAGATATTTTCAACTGCTTCCGATAATCAACATACTGTTACTATTCAGGTAATTGCGTTTTTAACATGTGTTTTAGAATGGTCTACGGTTAGTAAAATATACGATGCAGATGTATGACATGCGAAAAATACGATGTTGAATTTAAAAAAACATTTTTTTAGACGAGTATATGCATATACATGATGTCGCGATAGCCTAGTTGCTAGAGCGCTTGACTTCCGATATGGAGGTCACGGGTTCGATCCCGAGCGACGACGAATTTATTACAAGAATTAAATAAATAAATGAATAATCGCTAATAATCACGTGGAAGGCAATGGCAAACCACCACGTTCAACATCATATGCGCGCTAGGTCAGTACACAGCAGACCCACACCGGACGGACTGCACTTGTAGCACGATAACAAGCGGCTACAATCAGTTCCGAATGTAGTCTTGCGTGTGTATATCTGCGTTGCATATAATAATTGCCTGGTACACAACCTACATCGGTACAGCTAAATATACGAGTAGGTTGCGCCAACGCGCTATGTAGCGTACGGCACCTTAAGAAGAAGAAGAATGCATATACATTATATATATATATATATATATATATATATTTATTTATATATATATATATAAACTCGGTCATTTTGGCCTCGTAAGGAGCTGTGCCTCTTGACCCTTCTTGCTTACATTTCTGTCTCTTTCTTTTCTATTCTTCTTCTTCGTGCAACCCGATTCGGGTATAGCTTAACCGCTTTTCATGGATTCAACCATACGACGAAATGCGTCTCGATTTCTTACAATCTGGAACAATTCTTCTACTTTTGTAACTCCAGTCCATTGCTTAATATTTTGGAGCCAAGAAATACTTCTTCCTCGTCCCCCTTTCCTTTCTATCGCTCCCATCATAATTGTGTGCAGAAGGTGATATGTTGATCCTCTCATGAAATGTTCAAAGAAATTAATTTCGCGTTTTTTAATTATATCCATTAATATCAGATTCGTCTTCATCAATTGTAATACTTCCGCATCTTTCATTTTTCTAGTCCATGGTATCTTCCAGATCCGGCGATAACACCACTTTTCAAATGATGAAATGCGCTATACTTTGTATAAAATGATCAAAATTTACAATGTAGTTCTAAATCGGTCCATATGAATATAATTACATAATCACAAAAAACAACAAATGTTACATAAAATTGGGACATTTTTTCTAATGGGGGGTAGCCTAAGAATTACGTTGTAATTAATTTATATATATATAAGTAAAACAAGTCCCATATCTTTAATAAGGCGTCGGGGGTTGTAAAGTTAAGGTTCACAATGCACTAAGCCTAATGGCACTAATGAGAGGAGGAGGGTCAGTTCCTCTCGGCCGCCTTTAATTTCCCAGATTTCTCTGGTACCCAATTATTCAGGCTGAGTAAACCTGGAAGCGATTTGGATCCGGAACGAGACAAGTCTCGAACTCGTGACCTCTGGTTTAGTAGCCAAGCACCTTAACCACTAGGCTACCGCGCTGTCTAATTATATTCTTCTTCTTCATAGTCGTTTGCGCAATAACTGCTTATCGTGACCTCTATTTTAATCTACCAAGTACTAGTGTATATGTATATATTAATTACAACGTAATTCTTAGTCCACCCCTCATTAGAAAAAATGTCCCAGTTTTATGTAACGTTTGTTATATTTTAATTTTTATCGATTTGATATATATTAATTACAACGTAATTCTTAGGCCGGCCCCTATTAAATTTTGTAACAAAAAATATCACAATTTTATGTAACGAAAAAATGTCCTAATTTTATATAATGAACGTTAAATGTTAAAATAGGATTTTTGTAATTGTGTTTTTTTTTTGTGTATCGATGACAGTAAGAATTACGTTGTAAATTTTGATCATTTTGTACAAAGTATAGAAGAAAAAGAGACAGAAATGTAAGCAAGAGAGGTCAACGGGCACAGCCTCTTGCAAGGCCAAAACGGCCGAGTTTATATATATATATATATATATTAACGACTACTCATTTTTGCGCTGGGTTTAATAAGAAAACCTATTTATACTTGTTTTTATACGTGCAAATATGATAATAAAAAAGAGCAGTATATCAGTTTTTAATACTAATTATCAAAAAATAGACTGGAATATTGAAAAACAGTTAACTAAACGGAAATTTATCTCGAATGACTTGAAGTTAGTGAACTATTAGTTAACTGAAAATTTAATAATTATTTAATAACTTGATATGGAATCCGTATATATTCTTTGATAATGAAATTGATCACTTCTAATTACCGAGAGCATTATTACGAGTTAATCTTATTCATTTTTTGTTTTAATTGCTTTTATGACGTACTTAAAAATAATATAAAGTGGTTTTACAACTTTAAAAAATGAAATAATAAAAATAATGTATAATAATGTCCAGAGAAAGATTACGAATCGTAAATATAATATAAGTAAATACCTCAGTAACAAACAAAAATAAGTATAAATTAATTTATATTTTAATAAGAGATTAAAAGAGCTCAATTTAAAGAAATATTTTCGGGCATAGCCTACCATCAGCTAACAATACAGAGTGTACTCAAATAAAATTAAAATCGCATTTTTTAGTATTATTCGAGTGTACCCTATATTATTAGCTGATGATGAGCTGTGCCCGAAAACGTTTTTCTAAATTGAGGTATTTATTTTAATTTAATAGAAAATTATTTTGATTTTTGTTTGTTATTGAGGTATTTATTATTTTATATTTATAAATATTAATAAACATTAATAAACAGATATGGATTTATCTACATTAAGAATCATGTTTTGCTAGCTAAGTACTATCCTATTGTGTGTTTAACTATACTCCCGATGTTTCCCATAAATGGGTCAAGTAATGCGTTATGTTACAAAAAATTAAATGTTTTTCTATTAATTATACTGACATAAGTTTATATAGTTCATAACTGATTCGGGAAAAAAGTTTATTCTGAATCTGTGGGGAGTCTTACTTTTTTACTTGAGTGCAACGTATTTCTTATAGTGTTTGATTTATGTTTTGAGTACAAAATCATCATCGCAAACGTATTACGTCTCAGTGGTTTCATTTTTTTTTTTTTAAATCTAACTTTTGTTTGCGCCTTTTAGCTCTTTGTGGACGCCAGCTTTATGTATAATCAAATGATGGATGAAGTAAAATTTGGGTTATGTGAAGAAATCAGAAATGATGACCCGCCTTTTTTTTCGTTTAAAAATTGGAAAATTACCTCTTTGTTTGATGTTCAGCTATGAATTATTATCATCTAATAAAAAATTTTCAATTTTTTCCCCAGTGCATATGTTGCTTTATGGATATTCTTCTCAGTAATGTAATATTTTTTCTCAAAATGCATAATCTCGTTTTTGTTTTATCTTGAACAATACAAAAACAATAAACAACCGTATATTTGATCACACGTCTATTTAGAAATAACACATTTAGATTTTGTTTTATCCGTACCGAAAACGAAAGTTTTTTATCGGATAGGAGCAAGTCTGTTATAAATTTACTTATTATTACATAATTAAATTTAGTTTGTGGAAAAACAATAAAAAAACCTGATACATGCGCAAGTAACCCTTCCAGAAAATATAGGGAGATTTATACTGATTTTCATTTATAACGAATATTACATACGAGAAATCTAAATCCGCAACTTACTTTGTATAACTTTTAGACATTATGCAATCGACAGACACAAGAGTTTCATAGAATTTTGTCAGTAGTATGTGATTTATCCTTCCGTGTTTATATTTTTTGTATCTATGCTTTAGGGTTTAATAATCATGGGAACAACCTATATTATTTATTAATATTGAGTCTGATGCACTGCACGTTTCAAAAAATGTCTGCGTGTTCTTTGTAATTATTTCCTGCATGTATGGTATTTTTACATATTTGCGCATAGTGTGTTGATGGTTTATTTAGTACTATTCGTAGACAGTGATTCTGAATTCTTTGGAATTCTTGAAAAATAATTTAACTGGTAGACGACGTAATTATTATTGCATATAATATTTTGGGAAGGATAATTTGTTTGTAGATAATACGTTTGTTTTCAGGTGTTAAATGCGATTTTCTATTAAAGTATGGCTATAGACAATAAATTTCTTTCTGAGTTTTATAACTTTATTTTGTTGAATCTTTTAGCGAGTGTTAGACCTCGGTACACACTGGATTTCACCCTTCCATTTCACCTGTCTTGGATATTTACTTCCTTTCTTATACATGGTCGTCTTCTAGTAAATAAAATGACTTCCGTTTTATTGCTGTTTATTTTAATCTGCCACTTTTTAAAATATCTTATTATCGTGTCAGCTGCTCTTTCCAGTTTATATGTTATTGTTTTTGTTCCATAAGATGATGCTACATTATTGCAGTATCGTCTGCGTATAGGTATATTTAGACTCTTTGATTTTAGGAATGTCGTTTGAATATAGTATAAATAAATACGGTCCTAAAATGCTCTCTTACGGAACACCAACAGTTATGTGCCGTTTGGGTGGCTCATAATTATATTCAGTTTAACATAAAATTTTCTGTTTAGTAGATATGATTTTACTATATACATATTAAAGAATAAGGACACTTAAGCTGAATTAGTTTAAATATTGTACCTTCTATCCATGTGGTGTCAAAAGTTTTTTCGATATCTATCAGTAATACTCCTGTATGTTTATTTAGATTGAAATTGTCGGTAATTTTATCACAGATTTTAGTTAGTTGTATGGTTGTACTAACACAATAAGTTTAGGTGGGAAACCAAATTGATTATCCCGTATTATACATATTAATTTCGTCACTGTGCTTTCTTAATCTTGTAAGTAAAATATCTTTTCGAATAATTTACTTAAATTACTTCGTAAGCTCATGAGGATCGAATGTTTTGAGCCAGAGAAGCATCCTTACCGGGCTTCTGCGAGACTTCATTGTAGCGGAAAGTAGCATAATCTCTAAAACATGAGTTGAATAAGCCCACAAGAGGAAAAAATTGCTCTTGTTGGTAAGTTCTTCATCATTTTAATGCTAATTTTATCGTATCCTACAGAATTTTTGTGTTTTAGGCGTTTTATAAGTATATTTAAGTTCCTTGGGGCTAGCTACGTAATTATTTGTTGTGTTATTTACTTTTGTCGCGAAGTACTTATTGATACTTCTTTTATGCTCATAAAATGATTATGAATAAATCTTCTTTGATTTTTGTTTCTTGTATTTTGCTCAAGTGTTCTACTAAGATTTTTGCCTTACTTTCGGGATCATACGCATATTCATTGTTTTTGTAATTTTTGATCGGGGTGGCAGTTCCGCATGATTTCTACGAAAGTATTTATCAGCTTCCACAAAAAGTTATACATATACTCCTTTGAAGAGTCTAAAACAAGAGATATCACGAATTAAAAACATGCCGCACGCGAAATATCTTTTTTTTTGTTCGGCATGTCAATTATGGACATAATAACCCAGCGCAAACGGAATTTTTGGCAATGTCAATGTGCGGCAGCGGGATATCATGTTTGAACGAAACACAATTAAATAATCAACTAGGAGGCCACGTTAGCTGGCTACGCGAAATGTCTTATTTTTTAAATTTTTTCAGCAACATAAATTTGTATTTTTTTAAAAATTGAACACAAAAATGAGACGTAAAACTTAAATTAATATTTTTTTTTTTTTCACGGTACTCACACACATGTAGTTTATCTCTTGCTAATTTAACTGTTCGGCATAAAATTTATGATTAGATAGATTGATATTTAGCTGCAGATACATTATGTACTACTCTGTTTTAGATTTTGAATTATTAATTTTGTAAAATATCGTATCCTGATATTTATTTAATTATATTGCAGGTATTTGAAGGTGAAAGGCCGATGACTAAGGACAATCATCCGTTAGGTAAATTTGATCTTACCGGAATCCCACCAGCACCTCGAGGAGTACCTCAAATCGAAGTTTCTTTTGAAATTGATGCAAATGGAATTTTACAGGTATGTTTTGCGAATGTATATGTCGTAGAGTTACGCTGAATGTGTGTGTGTGTGCGTTTTTAATGACGTCTACAGATACAGATTTTTAAAATTGACATCTACAAATTAGAATAGAAATGTCGAGAAAGAGTTAAATTATTTTGAAATATTTACATATTTTACATTGTAAAATAATGACACGTGCGTTTATTGTAATGTTGCTAAAAAAATTACATTTTTGAATAAATTTTAATACAATTAAAAAATTTTCAAAAGCCTAATAAATGGAAGTCAGGAAATGGTAAATTATTTTTAAGAATAATAGTTTGACAAGTTTCTTTGTTTTAAGTAGATTACATAAAGGGAAAAGTACAAATTAATCCCGTTCTATTATAAAATTGTTCATTCGGATCACTTGTCAATGTCAAACTAGGGAATTTGAAAGAAAGCTATCGCATTTTTGGTTTTAAGTGTTACTTTTCCATCGAACTAAAGGGCCATTGAAATATTGATTCTTTTTAATAATCTACGTACGTGAACTCAAAATAATAAAAATTCAACAAGAATGTATATAGAGTGAGAATAAAAGTAAATAAAAAAAATCGTTAAAAATTTATAAATTCAGATCATCTTGTAAACTTGAAATTCGGAATAGTATTATTATAATACCCTCTCATATAACATTTTTTTTTTTTTGTCTTTCAATAAACCAATTTAAAATTACCACTTTTACAAAAGCAGCCAAAAAATATTTATCCCGTATAGCTTGAAGGATAATTAAATCTACAATTATATATTACATTTGAATGAAACATTTTTATTTTAATTAATGCGCGTCCAAAACGCTAAGTAATGTTACTACAAGCCGTGACAAAATTTTTCCCAAAAATTTGAATTTTCAAAATTTTAAAATACAGACCATAGAAGCCGTTTACATATTTTAATTTAAATCTCATCAAAACTTTGGTATTGTTAATAATAATAATAGTAATCTAATCAAATCAAATCAAATACTTTATTATTATTATTATTATTATTATTATTATTATTATTATTATTATTATTATTATTATTATTATTATTATTATTATTGTTATTATTATTATTTAAAGGTAAAAAAAAGAAATAAATAAAATATTTCTTTTACGATAGACAGACATAATTTAAAAATAACAAGAATACATCATTTAAATATCGGACTTTTAGAAAACTTGAAGCAGGTTACTGGGGAACAGTGTTTACCTTTCGCTTTTAAATTAATAAGAACTGATATTTTAAAAATGTTAATTCTTAAGGCGCATCTCTCCAGAAGGAATGGGAAACGACTGGAATATTTTCTGAAGTATATCGTGTATATAAGCAAGATATTAGAAAGATTTACAAGAAATAAATATAACATCGGAATATGGAGTATTCGAGGTTTACTCCAAAATGGGTGGTTAAAAATTATACAGTTGGAAATATGTAGACACCGACTGCTCAAAATTCTTAATCATCGTTCAAGACACTTTTTGATCGAAACATAATTTACTACTCTAGTAATGAGGAAAATATAATATATAGAGATCGGTGAAACTACAGGAGATATTACTTATTGTTAAGAAATTTTGACTTGATAACTAAAATAGTTTCCATAGATAAATAGAAAATACGTTATTTCAAAAACTACGTCTATCGAAACGTGATTGATTTTTTTCTTATCTCTGGAAGATAGAGGTCATCGTGCAAAAAGGATAATTATTTAGCTGGTAGTAGGAGAACAACGTGGACATATATTGTTAGCTATAAATTTCCGAGATAAGCGAAATGGAACTAAATCAAAATTCAACATAATGTGAGTAGTGAAAATAACGGACGATCGAAAAAGAATATGGTTCTCAGATGAAAGGATAAAATTAATTAAAGAACGAAGAGAATTACAAATGCCGAAAGATCAAATTAAGATGCGAAGGTAAAAATGTAAATAAAAAAATAAAGGAACATTGTCGAAGAGATGGGAATGAGTATATCAGTTTAATCCGTAATAAAGTATACGAAAAAAATAGGTAACAATGAATTAAAAAATATTCGTGTAAAAATTTCAAAACGGCCCTTACAATTTCAAACGTAATCGTTAGTGGACCAATCTGAATGAGGTTGACGAATGTTCTATGTTTGAACAGAAATCATAAAACAAGAGGAATACAGTAGTGTATAATGTCTCTACAAATTATAATACTCGTAATACATTTGTAAAATTATACATTTATTTAAAAGAGACAAAAAAACGAAATTCAAACATTATACAATTATTTCTCTTCTTTGATGCCGTTTAATAAAATGAATTTAAACAAAAAATAACAAAAACTCGGCGTCATTATCACACAGAAGGTTATAAATAGATTAAAAGACACATTAATGTTCAAATAACATACTTCGGTAGTGTTTATATTTATTGTAGTGAAACAGCAGATGGTTAAGGCCTTTTAAGAAATTTGTTATGCAATGATCGTTGTATTGCACTTCGTAACTTTGGCTTGAAAAATTCAAACTTACTCGAAAATGACTCATACGCAACTGGCAAAAAAACACAAATTTACGAATAATTCGACCAGGAATATAGGTTCTGGAATCAAATAATGTCAAGGGTCAACTGTACCATACGATAATATTTGCCTTGGGTCGGATTATTTTTAAAGTTAATCCACTCAACACTATCAGTTTTAAATTAGGAAGTTTGAAGAAGGAATAAATAGCAACATTTCACGATTTAAAGCAATTAACATCTTTTCTTATTTTACTAACTTGATTTTTACGTTTCATTAAATTTTCAATTTATAATTTTCACTTTTCAGACTTCTTTAGTTGTACTCTCTTCTCCATTTATTGTAGGTGGAAAATGCAATTCTTGCTCCCTCTCTAAAGTTGTACTAATTACAACATAATCTTGCAAATAATATTCTAACTCCGAGAATTACCATTACTGGACTTCGTTCGAATGTCTATGTGGCGTCCTTCCCAAATCCTGACTCTCATTACCTGACAGCCTAGCCTAACCTCCCAACCTTCCCATGGTTTAATGACTTTCCTTTTCTCAGGCACTCTGCAATCTCAGCAATATGTTCCCTGCGCTTAGGCAACACTTTGCTTCCATCTTCCCGCTATCGTTTTTATTCTAATTCCGTAATGTCCACAATATCCTTTGGATCCTTCTTTCATTGGCAGTTTCAATCATATTTTCTCTTTGACCGCTTGTTCCTATTAACCGAACGAAATGTTTTTTATACTCGCTTGTTGAAACTTGGACTTCCTACTCCCAATAATGCTTCCTACATTTTAACCTTTCATTCAGTACTAATTATCCTAATCCTTTATGTTTTTTTTTTTTTATGTCACTATCTGATCGAATTAAAATTTAAAACCAACTAACCTATAGCTCTAAGTCTGGGTAAGAGCTATTAGAGAAATAAACGAAAAGGGATATAATCATACATATTAACTTCATCCTCTGTATATTTTAAAAATCTTATAGTGTCTCCAGTTTTCTTGATTTTTCTTTTGCTTTCCCCGATATATGGTTCTTCATAACTGTCAAAAAATACTGGACGGCACCTTTGGCATTGACCATATTTATCCTTGGCCAATCTTTCAGCTACGCATCATCATTTTCAAATTATCCATATTTTCCTGTGGTACTTTCTGAAAATAGCCCAGTGTAATTATTATTTTTATCAGCGGTACCGAGCGCCCTGGAAAAGTCGGCTGGTTTTGCCTTTATTATTCTACATTCGAAATCCTTCAAGCTCTCTTCCACCTGTTTCATTTTCATCGAAGAATTTGCAGCTATTTTTCGTGCTCTCTTGTACACTTTTAATGATATTAGTAAACTTTTGTCAGCTTCCGACTCTCAAATTGTTCAACGTAATATTATTTTTTCTCGTCTTTTTCTCACAATACTTGTTATTTGAAATTCTTGTTTATACACTATCCCTCTTTCAGCTTTAAACACAAATTGATTTTTAGCGAATTCCGAATCAAGCCGGTATTGATGATAATCATTAGCCTAATTTGTTGGCACAATCTGTTGTTCAAACTGGCAAATTTCTTTAAAAATTCCGATCTTTTAATATTAACAGTAACTGTTCTTTATTCTCTTTTAATTCTCAATCTCATTACTTATTTTCCCAGTCGAATCTACTTTCTTTGTTATTACGACTTTCTCTATCTCTCCACTGTTCTATTACTTGTTTTATCTGGCATTTTCGTTTCGATCATAGTTTCTTTTCGTTTTAGTTCATCTTTTTCACAATTTCGACATTTTCGTTCACACGATTCTGGTCTGATCTGTATTATCAATCATATTTTATTTCAATGTTTTTCTATTTCCTTGAGTTTCAACATTAGCTTTGTTTTTTTTACTCATTACGATAACATTTTTATTCTTTTACTACTTTGTCTATCTGCATTCTCCAATTTTTAAATAGATTATTATTTTTTTCTTTTTTATATGGCTACTACAATGTTAAGTGAGGTAAATCGAAATAAAATGACAAAAAATCTTTAATACTTTTAAAGAGATCACATTTGAACTTCAATAAATGACTAATTTACTTACACCTATGTTTCACTCAGGTCTTACAGCTTGTTAGAATTTTCTAGACTGTAGCGAATATACACTTCTTTTTAAATAATTATTTGAATGTAAGTTAATAATAATAAAAAAAAATTAGCATTGTTTTTCTTGGACGGGTGGGATATTCCGGAGTTAGGATGGTAAAAGGTATTCGGTATATGATGCATTCTTTTTACCAAATTCAAACATTTTAATATGATGATCTGGTTTGTATTGTTAAAATTAAAAACTCCGTGTTGCACTGAAAATAATTTATTGTATTATAATGTTTTGCCGCAGGTTTCAGCTGAAGATAAAGGCACCGGTAATAAAGAAAAGATAGTAATTACAAATGACCAAAATAGGTTGACACCCGATGATATCGATCGAATGATTAAAGATGCAGAAAAATTCGCAGATGATGATAAGAAACTTAAAGAACGCGTCGAAGCTCGTAATGAGTTAGAGTCATACGCTTACTCTCTTAAAAATCAAATTTCTGATAAAGATAAACTCGGGTCGAAGGTAAACTTCATTGTCAGTAGCATAATTAATACAGAGTACTTTTTTCACTGTTACCATCATACGCAAAATTTTTACATACATTTCCGGGTGTAGTGAATATTGATTAAAAATATTTGCTTTTGTAAATTCAGTTCCAGTTTTAAAGATTATAAAATTATCATTATGCGGTATTACTAAAAATATTTGAATAAAATAGGTACAAGTTAATTTTTTTTTAAGACCGGCAGTCTTCAACCCGCGGCCTACTAACAATTATTATGGCCCGTCGTCGTTGTTTTATAAATAATGTATTCTCGAAAATAAACAGATTTAAGAAATATTTCCTCTCTAACAAATACGGTTGTTTATTAGGAAGTTCCTGTTCTTCTATGGATTAAATGAAGTTTTTATCGTTTTCCAGAATGGTACGAAATCTGTTTAGAATAAATTATCACTAATGGCTTATCAGAATTTTCCGAATACTCATGGGCATTAGGCATCATGTTTTCTTTGTTATTTGGATCGTTCAATTTTCGTATTATCATTTTCAATTTCGGTTGTTTGTGTGAATATATGACTTTTTTATTTTATCATGGTGTATATACTGTTGGTATGAAGCGAAGTGGTCTTAATCTGAATTTTTGGCTGCTTAGTTAAAAAGTGGCTCTTCGCTTTTTGACTGAATTAATTGTTGGGACTTTTTAAATTAAATAAATTTTGAATTTTACTATGTCCTGTTCATAATTCGGTACGGCGGCTTTTTGGAAAGAAAAATTTTACGACTGCTTGAATTGAAAGAAATCATTATCTTTTGTTCTCTCCACTCTTTTATCACTTTTTTTTTTATATGTGATGCTGACTGTAAGTTGTTTGAATGTTCTCTCGTCGCTGCTGAGCGTACTCTATTCACCACGTTTACTAATACACCTGCTTCTTACAGCATGTCTTTCATTTTCTCCTTTCCTTGTTCTTCCGTTATACTTGTATCTTTTTTATTTGCTATCTTTGATCGTATAAAGATCTAATTACACTTTCCTTTCCTTCCCTATTTCTTAAGCTAATGCCCATGTTACTATGCTCTCCTCGATGGCATCACTTTCAAAAAGCGTTGTCGAATAGTTGGGAAAATTTCTTTCCTAACATATTTTATTATAAAATTCAATTAACCCTAAACCAAGTTTGTTCTTCAAATTTCAATCT
Source organism: Icerya purchasi (assembly GCA_039619475.1). Taxonomy (NCBI): domain Eukaryota; kingdom Metazoa; phylum Arthropoda; class Insecta; order Hemiptera; family Monophlebidae; genus Icerya; species Icerya purchasi. The sequence continues at coordinate 442,751,230 of CM077116.1, forward strand.
GTGTGTCATTAATTTAATAGAAATTCACAGACATATGTTATATTTAATTAATATTTATTGTTAATTTACTTTTTCTTTCTGAACTACTACTTTCATATTCTCACGCGTGCTCTTCGTCTAATTTCTGCTATCGCAATTATTTTTGGCAGTTAAAAATGGTTTTGTGGTTCTTTATTTTTGTTGCATAAACAACTTCTTTTGTAGGGTTCTACAAAGTCTGGAAACTTAGTAGGCACCATGTCAACCTATATATATATATGTGAGGGTCCTCCAATAAGTAAACAGAAAAATCGCTATAAAATTTTTAATTATTAATATACTTACAATTTTTTTGGAACGAAGTTCTTTTACGTAGCTTGTCGGTAGGAGAAAACTGGCAGAAATGGTTAGATAATGAAAAAGCTTATGCGTCATCCTCCAGGCTACCTTCACTATCTTTCTCTTTCTATCATATACGGGTGGGTGTGTGTGCGTGCGAGTATCGAGATTCAAGCTGCAAGCACTGTGCGCGGTCAGCTGTATAAGCTAAATTCTAAACACGCGTACATTTTATTGAATTTAAAAATTGGCGCGGTTTTTTTAATTATTTAATTTTACGCCGATTTCTTTCATCAAGTTAAACGCTCGTCGACAAATTATCTTATATATACGTTCTAACATCAAGCATGTAATTAAAAATTTGATGTTTTCTCGGTTAGACTAAAATTCTGTTAAAATTTTGCCTCTTCTTAACTTCGCGAAGTACAAGTAGTGTGTTTTTTCTTTTAAACTGTTTTATTTTATCATATACTTCACGAGTGACTTTATAGCTGATAATATCTATCAAAAACGAAAGGAACTTCGTTCCTACCAAATATCCCTAGACATTTTTTTTTTTTTCACTTTTCAATGTAATCCCCCTCTACACGAATACACTTATCCAATCGGTCTGTGGGGCTTCGTATTCCCTTGGCGAAGAAAGCTTTAGGTTGAGTGCGGAACGACTTTAGGGCATAGCAAAAAATTACTGCTCATTTCGAAGAACTATCTCGGCAAATCACCTCATTCCCTTGACTCTTCGACTGCTGATTATCGGCAACTGAAGGGTTACTTTGATTACGATTCTCTTCAATAGTGTAGCAATGACCTTGATTCCAAAATAATTGAAATATTCGACGACGCTCTTTTCTTTATCGCGAACCTATCTTTCAATATGTGAGCGAATGTGACTCTTAAGACGGAGAACGTTCGATTCGAAGATTGATGGGTACAATCTTTTATACATGTTCGAGCGGAGGATCTTTTTCTTTTACCATCGATCTTTATCCACTTTTCAATCACCATTGATTGACCTGCTAGGATTTCTTATCGATCTTCATTTTCCCCCTTCCGATCGGACTCGACTGCTGAAGGAAGATCCACGCTTCGTAACGATGGTCCTTATTGGACTATTCACCCCCTCGTTAGACAACGGGATTTCAGGCACGCGTACATTTTCACTCGCACGCACCACGCTTTCCAATTTATTTTTATTTTACATATTCCATTTACTCTGTAATGGGCATATTACAATATATATATATATATATATATGTATACTCGTATGTATCATATATTCTAGTTGTTTGTAAAGATTTTGATAATATATTAAGAAATGTGGAAAAACATTATTGAAATTTCTATACCTATTTAGTTGTCGGAGTCGGATAAAAATAAACTCGAAAACGCCGTTGATGAAAAAATTAAATGGTTGGATTCTAATCAAGACGCTGATGTTGACACATACCAGAAGCAAAAGAAAGAATTAGAAGATGTTGCGCAACCAATTATAACTAAATTATATCAGAATATGCCTCCTCCAACCCCTGGCGCCACTGAAGAGAAAGATGAATTATAGTGAAAAAAGAAATCGTTTTCAATTTACTTTCGATACATGTTTATAGTTTTAATTTTTAATTTTAGTCTTGTGCTGTTACTTAAATTATTAATTTATGAATACACATTAATGTGTAATCATTAAACGCTTTTTAAAGCATTTATTTTTTTATAATTATTGCGGATAATTTTTATATTCATTTAAAATGATGCGATGTTTTCCTACGTATTTTTAAGTTTTTTTTTATAAATATAATAAATTATTTTCATACGCGTAAAATTTTAAATTTTAAAATGCCGTTCATAAATATTACCGATACATAATTTAAATATAAGACTTAGAGTTGAATTTTTAATTTTTATGGTTGTCATTACTTCTTCTTCTTCGTGCAAACCCGATTCGGGTATAGCTTAACCACCTTTCACGGATTCAACCATTTAACGAAATGCGTCTCAATTTCTTGCAATCTGGAACAATTCTCCTACTTTTATAACTCCAGTCCATTTCTTAATATTTTGGAGCCAAGAAATACTTCTTCCTCGTCCCCCTTTACTTTCTATCGCTCCCATCATAATTGTGTGCAGAAGGTGATATGTTGATCCCCTCATGAAATGTCTAAAGAAATTAATTTTGCGTTTTTTAATTATGTCCATTAATATATCAGATCCCTTTTCATCAATTGTAATACCTCCGCATCGTTCATTTTTTTAATCCGTGGTATCTTACAGATCCGGCGATAACACCACTAGGGTAAATTAAAAAACATACAATTTGAAAACTTGTATTTTAGGAATATTTTTAACTGATGGAAATATCTCGAGAACGCAAAGAGATACAAAATTGAAAAAAATATATTTGAAAAAAGTATTTTCATAGCAATAGATTCGTAAAAAAAATTGTTCGAAATGGCCTCCTTTCGCCTTCACACATAACTTCAAACGGTTAACAAAGTCGTCAATGCTCGCACGCAACGTTTCGAGCGGAATTTCAGCTGCAGCTTTTGTGATTGACGCTTTCAAAGATTCCAGGTTGCGGTGTGGCTTTCTACACGCTTTTTCCTCCAAACTCTGCCGTATTCCATAATCAAAGGGGTTTAAATCCGGGCTTCCAGATGGCCAGTCGGAATGACGAATAAATTCCGGAACATTTTCTTCTAACTACTTTTGGGTCATCTTCCGCCTATGGGCTAGCGCAGAATCCTACTGGAAAACCCAGTGCTTATTTTTGAATAAGGTTTGGTTGAAAGGCTTCACAACAGCATCCAGCATCTTTTGATGAACTTTAGCCGAAGTTTTAACACCAGTTTCACAAAAATGAATGGAAGTAGCACCTCGATATTAAACCCCCGACCAAACTGTCACATAAGAAGGGTGGTGGCCTCGCTGCACCCTGAGAACTTTGTCTTTAGCTTCATATGAGCTTCTGGCGTTTTGTTTGTTAAAAGTTGCTTCTACCATGAAAATTTTTTCGTCAGTAAAAAGAATTTCCCGGTAGCGTCCAGAACCAAAAACACTAAGCATATTTTTCGATCGTTCGAGCCGAATTGCTTTCAATTTGTCCGTCAACAGGTGACCGGTGCACCTCTTACACGCTCTCAAACGTAAATCTTCACGTAGTATGCGAGAGACGGTGCATAGCACGATATTCATCTCACGAGAGAGTGTTTTTTGTTTTCTTTGCGGGTTCCTTCGTATACGAGCTCGTATAGCTTCGACAACATTCGGTGTGCGAGCGGTGCGGGTCAGCCGGTCCTAGGGCGGTCTACCACATCACCTGTCTCGTTGAAACGTTGAATAGTTCGATAGACGAACTTCTGACTAATCTTAAGCGGTTTAAGTAGTGAGAATACCTCCTTACCGTCCCTGCTCGCCTTGTGCAAGTCTATCACTGTAACGCGCGTATGATATTCGTACCACTCCATCCTCGGAACTAACAAGCAAACTTCGTACTGTGTGTAAAAACAAGCAACATTGACGATCTGAACGTGAATAACTCACTCGAACAGTATTGCTATTGTAGGGGACTGAAAAATCCCTCGTTTGCATGGTGGACAGTATTTATGGCTAGACTGTGTAGATGGGGAAGATACGAACTAAATAATTTACTAAAAAGCTAGTATCAAAGTAAATTATTAATAGTGAAACGTAAAAAGTAAAAGTAAGTAGGATAAAGCTAGAAATCAAAAGTAATAAGTGAAATTTATGAATATTAAATGAGAGGTAGGAATAAACTTATTATGTGAGAGATATCAGTTAAAGTTGACCTAGTATTGTAAGGTAATGAATTTAACGCATAAGAAACTTAAATACACCCTGTCAAGAAAGTATCGGGAATTGTCAATTTAAATCTCCCGGGTAATAGCTAGGCAGATAATTTTTTTTTTTCCAGGTTGGTACAACTGTTTTGTATTATGATGCCTATTTTTAGCGCGATCTGTCAACCAGTGTGTTTACAGCAGCTGTTAAAATCAGTCGACCTTGAAGTGTTTTGTCGAAGTTTTACAATGAGTGAAAATATTGAACAACGTACTTGTGTTAAATTCTGTGTTTCGAACGAAATTTCTTGTGCCGATACACTGAAAATGTTACAGAAGGCTTTTGGTGAATCTGCTTTATCAAAAACGCGGGTTTACGAGTGGTACAGAGCGTTCAAGGATGGTCGGGAGACGGTCGAAGACATGCCTCGCTCTGGACGGCCTTCAACGAGTGTGACCGATGATAACGTCGATAAAATCAAGGAAATCGTTGCTGAAAATTGTCATGTGAGCTTGAGAGAGATGGCTCATGGATTGGGCATGTCACACGAGAGCGTACGTACGATTGTGCACGAAAAATTGGGTATGCAACGCGTTGCGGCTCGGCTTGTTCCGAAAGACCTGAATTTCTTTCAAAAAAAGTACCGAGAACAGGTAGCTGCAGACATGCTGGATCGAGCCAATTTGGATCCTACCTTCTTGGAAAAGATAATTACTGGTGACGAGACATGGGTGTACGAGTACGACACGCTTACGAACCAGCAATCGTCCGAATGGCGGCCAATTGGCGCGCCAAAGCCGAAAAAACCTCGCCAAAGCCGATCGAAAGTGAAGATCATGTTGATTGTTTTCTTCGATATTCGAGGCGTGGTACACTATGAATATGTGCCAGCCGGACAGACAGTCACCAAAGAGTTTTACTTAAGTGTTTTGAGACGTTTGAGAGAGGCTATCCGTCGTAAACGTAACGATTTGTGGGTCGACAATTCTTGGATTCTCCATCACGATAATGCGCCGTCTCACAAAGCCATAATTGTGAATGAGTTTTTGGCCAAACACTCGGTAAATATCATCGAACAACCGCCGTATTCACCAGATTTAGCACCCTGCGACTTCTTCCTATTCTCAAAACTCAAATTTCCGCTACGGGGAATGCGCTTCGAATCGATTGATGACATCAAGACGAATGCGACGCGAGAGCTAAAGGCCATCCCGGAAACCGCCTATCAGAAGTGCTTTGCCGAGTGGAAAAAGCGTTGGCATATGTGCATCGCTTCGAATGGATGTTATTTTGAAGGTGACAAAATAAATTTGGATGAAAATTAAAAATTGTTCGTTTTATTTAACAATTCCCGATACTTTCTTGACAGGGTGTACATAAACACACTACAAATAAGAGCAGCCATCACAATTAATATAATGGAAAAAATAAAAGCAGTTAACCATTAAGTAATGAAAAAGAAATAAAAAAATATAACAATGTAACATTAAATTAGCTTGTTATCGATTGAAATAGTTCAATTCTAATGTAAGTGCTACATTGTAATATATCGATATATCTTCTTCGAACAGCTCCTACCAGCGAAATATAAATTTATAGAAAGTATTACTGATTTATAAATGAAACAAGAATTTTTTTTCCCCGATTCATTGTATTACAAACTGGCCATTTAGACCATTTAGCAATATTCTTAACTAATGAAATATTGAGCATGGAGGGAGAAGTACCCAATGGTACCTACCCGACAGTCTTTACCTTAAACAAGGTCATGAGGTTGCTTACGCTTCAGCCGCCTCCTATTACTAACAGTATGTAGCAGTCCAGCAGCAAGTTTGTTTGGATGACTTTCAAGTCTTTCTGCGTGTCTTCTGGCATTAGTTTTAATAACATCTGCCACATACTCTATCCCTAAATCCTGACGCAAGATTAGATTTGATACATACCATGGCGCCTAGCCTAAGGATTTTATTCTGCATGGTCTGTATTATCTTCAGATTTGCAGGTTTAGCACAACCCCAAAGTTGTACTCCGTAGGTCCAAATAGGCTTCAAGATACTTGTGTATATCAAACGTTTATAATCAATACTTAAAACGCTATTTCTTACTAGAAGCTAGTACATTTTTTTAACACGAATATTTATTTTTCTTTGTCTGAATGTGCTGCTTCCATGTTAAGCGACTATCTAGGTGTAATCCGAAGTACTTGATTGTTGTTCTCACAGGTAACTCCAGTTCATTTATCTTGACAGTTGGTGTCATGACTTTTCTATTCGTGAAATGAACGTTCACCGATTTACTTTCGTTGATCTGAACTTTCCACTTTTTAAACGAGATTTCCGCCTTGATAAGGGCCTTCTGAAGATTGTCGCTTGCTATCTTCGAAGTAATGCTGTCAGCAAATGTAGCTACCTGTACATTTTCCGTTACAGGAAAGTCTGCTGTATATATCAAATACAGCGTGGGTCCCAGAACTGATCCCCGGGGCACTCCTGCTAGAACTGGATATAGTTTTGAAAACGTGTGTTCATAGCACACTTGGAAATATCAGTTATGCAGATATGAACTTAATAAGAGATATAACCTAGTTGGTAATAGAATTTTTAATTTATATAATAGACCATTATGCCAAATTTGATCAAAAGCCTATTGGACATCAACGAAAGCAATTGTACATATCTTTTTAGTCTCCAGACTTTTTTTCTATTACACTTGCCACTCTGTGCAGCTGATCCACCATGGAATGCTGTTTTTAAAGAAAAGTGACATACAAAATATAAATTTTAGATTGTAATCATTGAATAAGAGAAATTTTATATTTAAATAAAACTTGCTTTTAGACCCAAAGCCGAGTGTTATATATGTTTTTGTAGATGAAATAGTTAATAAATAAAATATATTTTAAGTGCAAAAGTGAGATGTTAGTTAAATTAGATAACTCGAATTTTGGCAATGTTAATATTTTCAAAGTGGAGAATAATGTGTTCTACTCGTTAATCTGTTAGTGATTCGGATGTATAATCGGATAAAATTTTACGTTTATATTTAAAATTTTTAAAAGTTCTCAAAGTAAACTTTAAAGATTCCGGTATTAAGTTAAATAATTTAGCACCAGAGTACCTCGCCTGTATTCCACTGTGATATTTATTGAAACAAGGTATGTTTGCTTTCTCACTTTGCGAAGTTCCAGTAATTGCCGGATAGATTTGAACATTGAATTTTTCCTTATTTTTTAACACATACAATAATAAATGCAAGAAGTACAAATTCTTAATACCTAGTAATCTTGTAACGCCATAAGATTGCGTATGTGGACAAATTTTTTTACACACGGATTCTGGCAAATAAATGACAATTGCCGCATTGCCCCAGTGTATGATTCCTAACGCTGATTGATAAAGCGCGAAATATAAAATTTGGAGATTAATGAGACAAATAAAACTGTATATTCCGGTTTTCTATTGACTTATTTAGCGTACGAGTGGTGAAAATTAAACATAACGCTAACATATTACACGAATTCCCTTTAAACGCTGATGTTGTGAAAATCTTAAAATTGAACTAACTTGTTGACATACATGTGAACTGAATACGTTTACGTAAAAGTAACCGACTGAGATATTAAGATGCTTAATTTTAGAAGTGAAAAAATAAATAAATTGAACTGCACCTAATGTTTTAAAAAGTAAAATTGTCATTGATCGTAACAACTACAAACGACCGAATTAAAAAAATTCAAATAATTTCATTATAAATTTAATAGATACACCATTCTTGATACGGACAAAAAATCATAAATGTAATTTTCGGTAAGTATGGATTACGAAATACGGATGCAGATCGCATTAAAAATAGTAAAACTTCACAGCAAGTACGCGAATATCGAGGGTTTGAAAAGAATCATTCAAATCTTAAGACTTTTTTTACTTTTTATATAAAATACGATTAAAAAATCATAAGACCATTATAACAACGATATTATTACAAGTTAATATCGATGCTGTGATTGAAAGAAGGTAATTTGACGAAAGTAATGGCTATATGGCTCGAGAATACACGTATCTTACTAAGTATATTTTATAATATTTGTCGGATACACATATGTTTACGTACAATTGGTCTCTTACTATAATAGAATTCTTTGCGGATCCCGATTACATTCTATAAACTAGAATTCATTATCCAACAGAATAAAATGCACTAATCACATTTAACAGGGTAACCACCCAACCGAGAACTTTGTCGTAAAACCAGGGAAAAAAGTACAAATAACTAAAAACGAAATTTTTAATAAGACAAAAAATCATTCGAAGCGAATTATGAATGCATTTTTTAATGTACTTTACTCGAAATAAACTACGAAGAGTTCTGTTTTATTCATATAAAATGTGCTGCGTGCTCAAATATTATCAATAGTAACAAAAAAATTCCATTCTTCTTTTTGTACAATTTTAGTAATCAGGAAATCGGGGGGATTTGAACCGGGAAAACTGGGAATTTAAAAATTATATTTGAGCGGACACCATGTTTAAGAAATTATTAAACAATTTCTACTGGAAAGTAATATTCCTAAATTAAGAGAGTCAAAATCGTTCTTATGTTACGTTTTAAAAAGTTCTTCTGTACAACACGCATGTTGGAATAATGGTGGATTCTTAAATCGATTGTTTTTATTGTTAGGCGAAGTAATGATGGATCTAGGAGAATTCAGCGAGGTCAACGAATCACGAGTCCTTGTGTACTCCAAAGTAATTAATTTTGCACGGTAAAGGATTGTTTTTTAAAATGTTACTTTTGGATCAAGTTAAAAAGAAAAAATACATAATTATTTAAGCTGTTTATTTGTTATTTAAATGGAAAATAATTATTAAATTATACCGTTTGAATAATTAAAATATAATTTGTGAAAAACATTTTATGGATGTCGAAATAAATTTACTTAAATTATTTATTATAAAATACCGTATAAATACATTAGGGTAACTGAAAATGTCCTAAAACAATTTAATAATAAAGAAAATTAAATTTCTGACTTTCATGGATTTACACATTAAATTTTTTTATCAATAAATATGTTCATTACACAGTACTTAAAATGACTATGTAAAATTTAAAAATATCAACTTTTTCCATTGAAGAAAGGATTAAAACGTTTAAAGTATTGAATAATATAACTTGTTTTTTTTTTGCATAAAAAAAATGAAATATTTGTTTAGTTATTTAGGAAGTTGCGTAAAAATTCGTGGAAATTCTGTTTGGCTTCGGAGGTCTACTAAAATTACATAAACATCTAAACAGTTACATTGTATAAAGAAGGTACATTCCTATTAGCTTTAAAAGTGACATCACCGGTTGTGTATTAGCTTTTGATTCACTAATAACTATCGCTGTTATAATGCGTCCAATAATGAAAAAGCTATCGCTGGTTTAGTTGAAAAACATTTTAAGTTAACGATTGATTAGTTAATCGTATTAAATTAATGTTAACTCAATTGAAGATTATTTTGGCCACAATAAAGTATTACAAGTTAAAGGTGTTTCCATTAATAAACGCCCTATTAAACGATGCAGGAATTTAAAATGGTAAAAGTTTATGAAGTTACTTAAAAAATAGTTAAGCAATTTCGATACGTTAAAAGACTAGTTAGAAGAAACAACACTGTATTTTACAGATATTTTTGTGAGAAATTTTACCTTCCAAAATACAAAAAAATGATTTACGAATTGGATTTGTAAACTTAGTTAAAGCGAAACGATTGGGTTTAAATCATAAAAAAAAACAAAAAAAATAGAGGAATACGATTTGTTTAGCGTCAGAATTAAGAATATACTTTGTAAAAACTGCAGTAATCTTTAATTATAAATAAAATAAAAAATTTGACGCAGTAATATGCGTTCATTTACGTTTGTTTTCGCAAGATTTCAAATAAAAAGTAAAAAAAATAGATGATACGTTATAAAAAATATTAGAATTTGTATACAACTCCGCCACTTTTTTAAGGTTTCGTAGTTGAAAAATATATAATTAGACACAAATAGGTTGCAGTTTTAAAAATATTTATAATCTCCGAGGGGAATATACAAAAGCTAATTAATTATTTACCAGCTTAGTTATTTTGGGAAATAGTATTGAAATGTGCAGCACGTGACACGCAATATAAATGCAAATATTTTGGCTCAGATGAAAAGTATACAAATAGTAAATATCGAATTAGCGTTTAATTTTAAAATCTATTTCTGTCACAAAAAATACTTTCTATATATTTGAAATTGCGTGTTCTCTTTTGTAAATGTAGAAAATTTTTATGGAAACTTAATTATACACATAAAAACTAAATACCCGAATGAACTTGACGTTTTTAGCGAATAACATTTTAAAGAATTTGTACTGTCGGTAAAAATGCATCACACCTTTAGGCTTTCTCTAAAGAGTAGTTGTTGTTCTTTTGAATAGTGCATCATGCCTGCGAAACAACAAGTTGATGAGTGCAGATATAAAAGAGATGTTTTTGCCGACGAATTGTATATTTTCATGCTAATCGACCGATCAAGAGAAACTTTCAATGTAGCATTGAAGGAAATTAGCTTAAAAGACGTAGTATTTTGGACTGCCTGCGCCTGTAATACTGCTGTTTTTCCCATTTTTTAGTTAGAATTTTATACAGAATGTTTTTTAAAAATATTTCCGATGTGTTGATCAAGTTAATAACAAATTGCACTCTGATATTGTAAACTTAGGATAAAGACAATATTTTTAATAATGCAAACATGTATGCGTGTGTACATTCGGCCCTTTAGAGCTAAAAAACACCCTGGATCCCCAGAATTAGTTCTGTAATATTAATAAAAGAACCGATTTGAGTCAACTACATTATGCCTGACAAAAAAATTAAATAAATGTCTTAGGAACCCTTTTATTATTTGTAGCGAAAGAATGAAATAAGCATACACCCACATATATATATATACATACACGCACCATAATTCGCATATGTTTATATACATTTTTTTTTTAGAAATAATGGTTGCGTAATGTATTTTTTTCATTGTATGACAAAATTTACAATTAAAATTCCTCCTACCCCACGAAAACACTTGAAAATAAGTTTTAAGTTACATTTCTTATAACACAAAACCAGTTCTAACTTAATAAAAATGTGAAACACACAAATGAAAACAACACACATACACATACACATACACATATACACACACACACACACACACATATACATATATATATACACACACATATACCTACTAATTCATTAATTAAATCGAATGTATTATTTCATTTCTTTCTTTCATTTAAGATTTTGACTTAAAATTAGTTAAACAGCAAAGATAAAGGAAAAATAAAATGTTTTACCCAGAATGTTTACTTATTAAAATCTATTTTTTTTTACTTTTTTAAAAATAAAAGAACGTTAAATAAAAATCGAAAGATTTAGAAAATTATTTATTTCAATTTTTTTAAAAATTTCAAAACTTATTCTTGAAATGCTTTAATTAGTTGAAGAAAATTATATCGAAATTCTTGCAACGATTTTTGAGACTAATTTGGACAGATGTAATCAGAAAACCAGATAGCTTTGATTCTTAATATGGCGATGGATTTGTACACGCATTAATTAATTAATTTACTTATTTTATTAGCCGTTACAATACTATAAACAAAGCGTGTAGTACTTATAAACATTTGTATTAATACATTAAAAATAAAAAATTAAAATGAACTAAAATTAAAAGCCTATATCTTGAGCAAAGGCCTCCCTCTACCTTGCCCATTCCCTTCGGGAAATTCTCTCGTATTGTTTATGTAAAAATGTTGTTAAACCATCTTCTCATCGTAGAAACTGTCTACCTCTATTCCTTTTATTTCCTTTATATACCAGTTTTTTATTCTGTATGTCCATCTATCGTCCGTTAGTCTCGCTACATGTCCAGCCCAATCCCATTTTTTCCTTCTGCATTCATTGACAAAATTTATTGCATTTTTAAGTTTGTCCTTAATAATCGTATTCCTGACTCTATCTTTACGTCTGATGTTTAGCATTGACCTATACATTGCATTATTTTTACTCTCCATTTTCCTTTCATCCATTTTTGTTGCGGACCACGTTTGGGATCCGTACCTACATACAAATAGATAACACATGCACGCAGATTAGTTGCCAAACGTTTTATGTTATTCATTTCATCATAATAAAAAAAAAAGCGACATCAAAATAAATATATATTATTATAAACTTCGTTCAGTATTTAAACTAACAAATATTGTAAAATTTTATGAATCATGATTTTTCTTAACTTCCCCATTCATTATGAGCTGTAAAAATTCGGATTTCATATGAAGAGAATATTTTAACTTACTGCGCATAAAAACTGGCACGGAACAGCTTTTTCATTCCTAAATCATTTATAAAATTTTCTGTTTATTTTCAATGATGTTAACAGGGTAGGAAGGACTAAGGAAAACTTGGAACTAGTGAAACAATTATTATCTTTTTTTTGTACTAATTTTAAAAGAAAGCTTACGTTACAATCTAAACTAATGCCACATACTATCCAAGAATGAAAGAATTTAACTTTACAGGCTAATTAATATACGTAAGCTTTTATTAATTGATTACTGCAGTTGTTGGAAGGAGCATGAATGAACTGATAGTTTTTGCATTTTTAAAATTAACCTCAGTTAATATGCTAAGCGGATCTATTTGGAATTTATTGGTGTATTTAATTCTTAGTGTATGGAATACGAAAATTATAATTCATTCGCTCTGTCGAATGAAAATTATTATTATTTTTTGATTTGTAGGTCTCACTCTAATTCAAAATATATATTATTCGACGAAAACCAAGATTTTATAGGAAAAATGTTTCTAGAATTATTGTGTCTTCGAATAAAAATAACTATTTCGTTGAACCGCGCTCATTTCTGACAACGCAATATAATCGACCAATTTTTAAAAAAATATAGAAGATTGTAAAATTAAGAAAAAAGTAAATTATTAAAAGTGTATATAGACATAAAGCTGTGAACTGTCTTGATTAATTTTAAACAATTAAAGAATTTTTAACAAAAAAAATATAATCAAGTGAAATTTGTAACTTTTTTTCGCGTTACAATTTCAGTATTTAAATTGGTGACGACTTATTATGAATTCGTTCAACAGCTTCATTTTTATGTGAAAATAAGTGCTTAATTTACGCACTATGAATTTTGTTACATCGACTATATTGCAGAAGTATGAATTTCCTTTTTAAGTTGCACGTTTTCGTAATGCTTCAGATAAAGCAAAAATTAATTCTAGTAAATTCTTATTTCTAATAAAACAGATTTTAAACTTTTATTTTATTTAATTTTTTTTGTTCCGGTTTCTTCGAACTGATAGTTTTTGCATTTTTAAAATTAATTTCAGTTAATATGATAAGAGGATCTTTTTGCAATGTATTAGTTTATTTAATTTTTAGTGTATTGTAGGTGTATCTATGCATTTTACACGGATTACTTTGATTTTGTGCTCTTTGGGCTTCAGTTTTTATGTAAGTTCTTCTTTTGATAAATACAACAGCACAACTGTGCACTTAAAAAAAATTATTTTTTTTTACGATAAAACATAAAATGATACAAAATGGCTTCTAAAATTTTATTATATTTTAACACAAAGTTTGTCGAATTGGTTTTGTTCTATTTTACTATGTTCGACCTCTCACGGAGATAAAAAATTACATCTAACCTTTTACAAATTTTCCAAACTGATAAGTACGTAAATATCATAACAAAGTTATTATTAAGTTTCAAGAAAGTTGCTTGCAATTCTGTTCTCAACTACGGAATGAAAATAATAAGAAAAAGTGATATAAATAATACGTAATTTATTAAAAATATAACTAATTTTTATATTAATCTACTTAACGATTTCATAATTTAAAGTACGAAAATAGTATCTTATTTAAAAACATGTTTTATTCGGATGCATGCGAACTACAATTCGTTCAATGAAAAAGAAGAAAAAAAATTTATAAATATTAAGACATATTTGCCAAGAATAATTATGTAAATATATAAAAAGAACTTTATACGTATTTATATTACCAATAAAATTTAACGTCTTCCATTATTCAGTGTTAATGTTCGCATCGGAGCTTTAAAATTATTAGAAGCTTGCTGTTGAAGCTGATACGATAAAGGATGAATTTTAAAACCGTATAACCTGTTAAAAAAAATACTCTTTAATTTCGTCACGTTTTTACAAAATAAAAAAAAAACAACGCAAATATAAATTCGAATTATCAAGAATAGACTGATATTCTAAAAGCATTATACAAATAAAGCAGCACGATGATAATTCTCAAATTTCGGTCGATTTGTAATATGTGTACGTGCATCTAATAAGGGCCCATTTGGTCGGTATGGAGTTGAGACCACTACGGGAAACTAAACAACACTCCCAGTCGAATGAGACCATTCCCAGCCCTTTACGTCGAAAATTAACCGAATTATAGCGTTTTAAAGTTGCAGTTTCAAAAAACCTACTTTTGAGAAAAACGCGTTTAAAGTTTAGCAACTTGTATTTTTGCATTCAATGATCATCTACAACCTGAAATGGCCTGTAATATCACAAATTCAATAATTATTATGATCCATATACGTTCTGTCAATGGTAAATCATGATTCAGACCACCCACTGGGCCAATGAAAGAATGACAAGAAAGCAAGGTTCAGAACTTTGTATTATGTATCTACGAGTATTTACAAAAAAAATCAAACTTTTGGGCACAAGATTTTTGCGTATTTTTTCCTGTCATGCGACAACCCTATAGCTGAGAGTGTAGCCGGCATGGAATCGAAATATTTTTTCAGGGCCGGAGTCCACTTGAAGATTGTCGATTTCTGCGTCTCGCTTGGTCTCCATTCTCTGTACTGCATTACGCCTAGTTCTTCATCAGAAGTCGAAAAATGGTGTATTTTAGTAATGCCTGGCACTGTCTTCAGCTTCGCCTTCTGAAAATAGTCCATCCAGTTATATGTCGGTATGAAGGCCATACCATCCTCACTCCCGGAGTAATGGCGTTCGATCGGGATGTTGCTTTCACAGCAACTTCTGCAACATGCTTCAAACAGTGAACGTGCGATTTATGATATTCCCTTTTTAAACAGTCCAAAATAAATATCGGGCGCGAATTTGGTATGCCCTACAGGCATGAAAAGGGTACACACTTCGCTCAATGCGCTATAACTCGAGAACGAAACGTCGTATCCATATGCGGTAAACGGCATTGTGTAGAGTAGGTTTCTACCTAACTTTATCAGGCATAAACGAAAAATCGCGATTTTCTACCTATTTCACTTAAAATCGCTGTAGCGCCGTTTCTGTGATCGACCAAGTGGGCCCTTATTAGATGCACGTACACATATATTAAAAATATTAATTACCCAGCAATGATCAATTTGGTTTTGTTAACAGTACAACATCAAATTACGCATCTCTTTCATCGGTAAAAAAATAAAAGCACTAAATAGAAACGAATAAAATAAAACGCTATTTATAACATATTAGTTTTTCACATTTCGCGATGTAAATTTCTCTCCACCGAAAAAATGTATAATTTGAAACTAGTTGGTGATTACTATATGATTTTATTTATTTTTAATTAAATATCAAACTTTGCGCTTTACTTCATTCGTTTCTATTTATTCGTTTAAAACACACATATAATATAAAAGAATTATTACTTAAAAAATTAAATGGTATTAAAAAATTTCATAAAAAACAAATCATTAAAAATTGAAATTTATAAATGAACTTCAATTAATATTATTTTGCATCAAATTTCATTATAATGAAGTTGAAAAATAGTATTTTGTCTTTCCTATTTTTATTTCTTCTTTTAATTCTACAAAATATCGGACTGTAATTTACAATGATACTAAAACAAAGTTAATAGCAAGTAGACACGACGAATATAGAATAACCAATAATGAATTAATAGCGAATAATTTAGGCAAGAGTTTAAAAAATTTGAGAAAAATTTAGATGGATATCCTTTCTCGGTTTAGTTAGCATCTGGTTCTCATTTTGGCCTGTTTGAAAAGCGAACTTGGCGGTAAAAAGTACTCAAGAGTAAATTAAGTGTAGGCGGAAGTTGCTCATAACGGGTTAACAAATTTGATAACAAAATGGTATTTACGAGAACTTGAAAAATTCGTACATGTTACAATACTTGTTTAGATTGCGCTTCAGTGATTATGTTGAAAAATAGGACGTGTAATTTTAAGCAGTAAACATATTTTTTACATTTTTTTCTCATTATTTATGTTTTGTACGCCGTTGAAACTTACGTTTTGACTG
Organism: Icerya purchasi; assembly: GCA_039619475.1. NCBI lineage: Eukaryota > Metazoa > Arthropoda > Insecta > Hemiptera > Monophlebidae > Icerya > Icerya purchasi. The sequence goes on from CM077116.1 coordinate 442,767,693, forward strand.
CCCCCCCGGCACAAATATAAATAAAAATACAAAAAATTTGACGTCTGTAACAATAAATTAATGTATTATTAATATTAGTTGATCATAGAAATCGGCAAACAGTGAAATATTAAAATTCCTGAAGTGGTAAAATGGGTATTGGAAGGAATAATGGAACGCAAACTACGATATTTCAGATATATACTCCTGAAGAAAAAAGTAAAAACTTATCAAATTAAAATGTTGTTTTAAGTAATTAAACAGAAATTATGTTATAATTTTATATAATCACACACTGAGATAATAAAAGAATTGGACTAACGTGTTTTCGAGGATAGCTTCAATCATGCAAGAAAAATGCGAAAGATCGTAAAAAGAGAGGAAAAAAAAACAACGAAATTGGCTAATATAGCAGGATAGGCTAGATCAAAATTACCGGGAATTTGAAATTTGACGAGAACGGCAAAAGTAAAGAAATCTAATCATTATAAGTGAAATCAGTGCGCAGCAGTGAAAATCGCTTGTTTAATAAAGATTTGTTCGTAAATTTTATTTCATCAATAATCCTTCACAAAAGCGTTTAAAGTTTTTGTGATTTTATTATTGAATTAAATATTTGCATATAAGTAACATTTAGTATTAAACGTAAACAATTAAATTAATGAAATATTCTTAAAATTTATAAACGAAAATAAAGTATTTAGTAAAAAATACGGTATCGGTGAGACGAAATGATAATTATTAATTCTTTATTTATACTTTTTTTTTTTTTTTACTAACCTTTGTATTATTTATGAGAATTAAGATTAAAAGTAGTCTTCGATGAAGATAATATTTTACATAGTTACTGCGATTTTCCGTAAACGTAAAATTACAAGCATTCTACTATGAACATGATATCCATTAACATTGTGTATTTTTTACATAATGTTAAATAAAGATTATGATTTAAAATTTCTCTGATTTCTAAACAATAATTTTAGTTTCAGCTTTCGAAATAAATACTACGTCACGTCCATTAGTGACGCGGTATTTTATCAACTCACCGAGATAACATCATAGCCACCGAACAGCTCCAAAATCATCTGCTATGTGTGGAGAAATGGCTTAAACAATGGAGAATTGTAGTTAACGAATCAAAGTCAAAACAGGTTTTATTTACCTTAAGCAAAGGGCAAAATTTGTCAATCCAGCTGAATGGGCAGACAATTCCCAACTCATGTGCTGTGAAATATCTCGGGTTACATCTTGACCAACGACTCACCTTCAAGAATCATATTATTGCAAAACGAAAGCAACTAGACACTAAATACCGCAGCCTGCGTTGGTTAATGAACAAAAATTCATCTTTATCGGTTGAAAATAAAGTGCTACCATACAGGCCAATTTTAGAACCTGTGTGGACATGCGGTATTCAAATCTGGGGAACGACGAGAATTTCAAATCTAAACATTATACAAAGATTTCAGTGTCCTACGAGATATTTTGGCGGCACCATGGTTTGTACGTAATGATAATATACACAAAGCCTTCTGCATTCCAACGATTAAAGAAGTAATTACGACCTTTCCTAGAAGATACTTTCATCGACTTGGAAACCACATTAATCCGCTAGCAGCTAATCTCTTGCAGAATAGCGTACGATTCAGACGATTGAAACGACACATTGGTTGAGCTGGAATTTCGTCTCCGTAGATATTAATTTGTATAGCTCAACATAAATAGCGACTACTGGGAAGCGTTCCTCCATGGTTTACATAAAATAACATTGCTACTTATTGTTCAACTGAACAGATTGTATGCAGATAAAAAGGGGAGGGGGAAACGTCCATTAGCACATTTCATTATATTTTAAGTGATACGCGAGTCTACCGATGGTGATTTACTAAATTAATGATTAACAGAAATTTAAACGTTACCTTGGGACGAAAGAACTGGTTGGACGTTTCGGTCTATATTCAGGATGAACCATGAACAACATATGAGGAAATCCTGTTCCAAAGTAAGCACCATCGGTATGATGGTGGCGAGATGATTTCGGAGTATATACTTCCATACATTTTGGACAGTATGATTTTACCATTGATTCGCCTGGTAAATCCGATAAACCTATAATTAAAATTCACAACATTTTCAAACTATAGTCAATATTCCGTACAGAATTTGTAACAGTTTAACGTTAAATTACAAAAATCCGTATTAATGTTAAGTTATAATGATAAAGAAAACTCGATTTAACTTTAATAATAAAATCATTTATTTATTTTGGAAATTAATTAACAATTTTTAACAAGAATTACTCAACAGGAATATCAGTTACAAAATTTTAAACTTCAAGTTACACAATTGTTTTTGTCGTTTATATATTGATACCTGACAAAAGTAAGAAAAGATGTTAATGTTTCATTGTTACTTTCAGTAAACACATAATGAAAAGTGGGATTGAAGAAACATAATTATTTTTACAGTGTTACACACGGATTACACATTACAATGTTTTTTTTTTTTTTTTTTTTTTTTTTTACATGAATTTAGTGTTACTTAAATCAGTTGCAGCTATAAATTGAGAACATTATTTTATTTTTTTAATTGGCTATATTTTAACATGATTAATAAATTAAACATCCCATGTTTTAAATCATTAAAAAAAAACAAAAAAAAACAACAAATTCATTAAAATTATATCGCGTAATAATAAAACATTAAATATCACCACTATGTATGGCGTGTGATCAAGAAGTGCCAGGAATTTTGCTCTTGTAATACTCCGGCAGCTAACGGATACAAATTCAACTATATAAAATAACAACCCTCATTGATTATATACGCTCAATATTAGTAAAATTATAATGAACAAAGTTGCGTTGTTTGTTCTGCGGTTGAAAAAAAAAAATTAATATTAATTTTTCGAAACGGAGGTTGAACATTAAATTTTGGTTAAACTCTGGAAAACTGTTGCAGAAATATTTGAGATGTTAAAAACTGTTTATGGAGACTATATTGTACTCAAAACAAAGAGTATGAGTAATACAACTGGTTTAAAGGATCAGTCGAATTCAAGAACACGTATATCACCAGTAAAAATTGATCCAAAGAGAAAGTTAAAAATTTGCTGCTCTCCGCCGACATTTCTAAAGTTGAAATTTTAAAATCAGAACACTATAGTTGCCGTAAAGTTTGTCACTAGAATTATTTTGATACAGGAGGAAAACATCAATAGGAAGGAAATTTTGGCAAAATTTCTGTGGTAAGCGAAAACTTTTTTTGGAACAAAGTTCTTTTACACGGCTTGGCGGTAGAAGAAAACTGGCAGAAATCGTCATCGAACGAAAAAACGTTATGCGTCCTACAGGCAACCTTCACTCTCTTTCTCTTTCACTTTGTCTCTTTCTATTATATATATATATATATATATATATATATATATATATATATAAAAAAAAAAAAAAATGATGCGATGGAAATAATTAAATTTCGGTGGGAGCGGACTTACTTTTTCTCACTATAATATTATTTACCCACACACTGCACACTTTATTGTAGAATATTGACCCGAAACTACTTCTTAATAATCACGCAACCACCACAATTGCTAAATTTGTTTGCGGTTGTCTTTTTTCTAATTCTTCGAATAAAAGCTGCATTAAAACGCGAGAATGGAAAAAAGATCCGCAGAACGCATTTTAATTAATGTATTTCTTGAAAATGGAAGGGCGAAGCGGATTTAATACTGTTCTTGTTTTAATTTTGACATATGGTCATGTTGACCTTAGGTTGCAAAACTTACTGGATGATGCAATTGTTGAAAGTTAAATGAGTTTAATTTAAGGTATAAAATGAAAAGTATTCGTAAACTAGCAAAATACGAGTAGTTAAATTTTGATATCTCTTAAACAAGTATTCAAGTTGTATATTAAGGCGATTACTTTTTTGACAATGAAGAAAACGTATTTCTAAATGAAACAGGCGAAGAAGCGCGTTAGATTTAAAATAGTTAACAAAGTCATTAGTAGTTTCGAAGAATATTGTTTACAAAGAAAGAATAGTGTATGCTAAAGATACAGTTTTTTAAAATGAAGCCGCCGTTTGGTCAATTTTAATCAATCTAAAATTATTAGCCGCACCACGTGAATTTAATAAATAAAATTCTTTAACTAGAAATATATATATATATATATATATATATATTTTTTTTTAGATATATGGATATAGTTTTATAAGAAAGATTATTAGGAGAAGTTAATTTAGATTTAAATACAGTCGGTGGTATGTGGGAGACAAACAAATTTATATAAAGAAAACAAACACAGCTCTTGTATGAAGACAGTAACTTTAGTTATACTAAACATACTAATCATACATTGAAAATTAATATTCAAAAAAAGTCAATTCGGCGTAATCGTTGTAATACGAAATAAAGTAAGGAGCTTGTTTAAATTTTAATCAAAGATGTTTCAAATGTAACGGGTATTCAAATTTTCGAATGTATGTAAAAGTCGGACTAGTAGTGGTAAAAATTTTAGAGTTTCATGCGCCAAGAATTTCGTTTCTTAAGTAAAAGATAACGGTAATTTACATTTATATAATAGTAAATTTAAAACAGAAATATCCAATTTTGAATTAAATTTTTCACATAGAATTTCCGGAAATATGTATATTTATAATTGCTTAAAACTTTTTGTCATTACTGATCTCTTTTGGAATTTTTTTAAAACTTTACTTCCAAATTTGATTAGGTACCTGATAATCTTACAATATGACAAGTTTAATTTCATTTAAAAATAAAATACGTACAAACAATGAATACGATCCGCCAAATATAACCAAAACCGCAGGTAAAGAAAGAAACTTTAAAGAATATATTAATAAATAAATACATACGCTAAATATGAAGGAGAAAAAAAAATGATCAACACGTCATATAACTAGAGTGTTTTAGAATCAAATTCAATTAGTTTAGGTTGGCGGAGAATTGTGACTCTATAATTTGTTAAATATGGCCGACTACACATTCAAAAAAAAAAACAACAAAAATGAGGCGAAATAAAACTTTTTTTTTACGTAGGAAAGAAGAAAGGGGCAATAGTTTTAAAAGATATTCTGAGTTATTCAGAGCGGTTATCGAAAAATGAAAATAAAAATATTTCTTTTTAAATGTGTCTATACGGTTTACGCTACGTTATTTTAAAAAAATAGTCAGATAAAAATTTAAAAACGAGTTTTTTTTCATCTGTGATATCCTACCTATATAAATGTTGGAATTTTATCAGGATCTTTTTAATTTTTTTACCGTATTTTTTCTAAATTTTGGAATCTTCGGTGCGTCGGGGGTTCAATTTTAAAGCCGAAAATTTAAATGTTTCAAATTAGAACAATGTTCGTGAATACACATGTTTTGTAAGTTGATTCGAAATATTTTATTAAAGGTATTTTATACAATGTTTTGACGATTTCCATGAAAAATAACTCGGTATCTATTGAAACAAAAACAGAAAAGCATAAAATTTATTCAAATTTAAGCACGGAACATTATATCAGAGGATTGTTTATCATCGGCGACTATGTACGCCTTTAAACGCGCGACCCAATTTTCGAATATTCTTTTTAAGACATCAGAGGTGTTCGCTCGCGTAACTGTTTCATGTTCCTCGGTTGGTCGGTATAGCCTTTTGCCTTCGGACAAGCCCTTAAGAAATAATCAGGAGCGATTAGGTCAGGTGAGCGGGGCGGTCATTCGACGTGCCCGCGTTTCGAAATAATGCGGTTACCAAAAACCTCACGGAGTAGTGTCAACGTTTCGTTTGCTGCGTGATAGGTTGCGCCATCCTGCTGAAACCATATGGAACCCAGACAATTGCGCTATCGAAGAGAAGGGAGTAGGAAAGTATTCAACATCTCTATGCAGCTAAAAATGTTAATAATACCCTTAGAAAAAATAAATAAATAAAATAATTCCCCATGTCGCAACACATAGCCAGATTGTCACTCGTTCGTCGTGTAACGGATTATTTTGGCCAGTAGGAGCCCAGTACCGACAATTTTGTTTATTTAGCGTTCCGGTTAAATGAAAATGCACTTCGTCTGTTTTTAAAATTTTATTCGGATCGATCTAAAAATTAGAGGCAAATTGTAAAAGAAGAATGAAATTTATTTTGTTGCTATTGATAATATTTGACCGCCGTAGCATATTTTATTCAAATGAAAAAGAACTTCATAATTTATTATTGAGTAAGGTATATTAAACCAAGCATTCATTTTCCGCTTTCAAATGAATTTTTTTTAATCAAAACTATCGTTTGGCTATTTTTATCTTTCTTCTCGGTTTTAAAACAAAATTGCCGGTATATTCCCGGTTGGGTAGCCACTAGGGCTGTTAAAAACCGGGTAACCGGGTAACCGCGGTTACGGTTAAAAACCGACGATACGGGTGAAACCCGGTTTTACGGTTTTCACGGATACGGTTAACCGTGTAACCGCGGTTTCGGTTAAAAGCCGATGATGCGGGTAAAAATCGGTTTTACGGTTTTCACGGATACGGTTAATTGTACAAAACGATATTTGTATTAATCGCAATGTTGATTAAATAATAATAATAATAGTAATAATAATAATCTTTTTTTCGTTTCTTTTTGGATTGTTGTGTAATTAATAATATCATTGCGGGATTTAGTTAAAATAGTTCGTGTTTTGTTGTTATCGCTTTGTCATTTAATAACATCAATCCTAGTTTCAAAAAATTATTTATTTACGGGAAAACCGCAGCTCGGTGAGTTAAAACCTTACTTCATAATCACTCGCGTACGCACACTGCTTGCGGGAGTGAGTCACTCAGCAATGCAACAGATGCTATGCTACAAAAGACAGTCCGCTCCAACCAGTGCGATTTATTTACAACGCATTGGGAAAAAAAGTTGTATTAAGTGGTTGAAAGTTAGTTTTGACGATTTATTTTCTTAAGCTATAGTTTTATTCTGATATCGTTTTCAATTCAAGATGCCACAAAAAAAATAGTTGGGTATGGAATCATGCTGAAAAAACCATAGACAGGAAAGACGCAATATGTAATTATTGCAAAGCCATCTTAAGTTACAATGGTTCTCCTTCGGCAATAGCAAATCACTTGAAGATTATTCATAACAGAATGCCTAATATTGTTATTTTCGGTTTTTTACGGTATTTCAGCCATTCTTCAATTGATTTAAAAAATTCTTGTTGGAGGTTAAAGATAATGGAAAGTTTTATAACGGTGAATTTTATCAGATTTTTAAAGGTGGTGGAAGAGATTCAAAAAAAATAAAAACATGCATTTTTGACTGAAAAACCTCTTGAAATTCAACTAACAACACCAAAATAGATACATATATGTATGTTACATATATTACAATAAAATGTTTTTCTGAATTTTTTTGAACTTCAGGAACAGATGAAACAAGTCCAAAAAAATGAAAACATGCATTTTTGTCTGAAAAACCTTTGAAACTTCAACTGGAAGCAAACCATAAAATGTAAGTTACATAATATGTCATTAATCTCTATATTTTTTTATTCTAACAATCCGAAAAAATTCAGAAAAACATGTTATCTTCAAATATGTAACATATATCTATTTCGTTGTTATTAGTTAAATTTCAAGATGGTTTTCAGTCAAAAATGCGTGTTTTTATTTTTTTTGAGCCTCTCGGTCACTTTTAAAAATCTGAAAAAATTTCAATAAGTAATTTACACCACAAAACACGTTATATATTTTTTCCGTCGTAACTGAAATTCAAAATATTTTTTATGACATTTTAAAAATTTTGAACGTGTCTAAAAATTTAAAAAAAATCACCATTATAGAATTCTCCATTATATTTAACCCTCAACAAGAATTTTTAAAATCGATTGAAAAATGGCTAAGATATCGTAAAAACCCAAAAAATAACGAAATGGTGTCTACAGGAGCCCCCTGTAGGACTAGGGGTCTGAAACTTCCAGTTTTAACTACTTTTTTCATGCCCTAGATTTATATATATTTTTTTATAAAGTTTGGTTTAAAGGCACTCTTACACCCCTTAACCGGCCATACCCTCTACAATAAAATTTTATAGTTTATTAAATAACCGTCTATACGAACAATTAAAAAATTATAGTTATTACGATATATTTAAATTTTTTTTTAAATTTTATTATATAACTGTTAAAACGATTAACTGATTTATACGATTAACCGAAATCGTGATTAATACGGGTAACCGTTTCATACGGTTAACCGTACCCGTAAGAACCGCAAACACGGTTTTCACCCGAATGATCGGTTTAAACCGATACAGCGGTTAACCGGGTTATCCGTATACCCGTTAAAATCACCAGCCCTAGTAGCCACCCTGTTTGATGCGCTGGTAGTTTCACGTAAGATTTTATGTCCAATTCAATATTGTTCCGTGAGTAGGAATTGACCGTCGTGGCTGAATTTTAAATCGTTTACGAAATTCGCGTTAAACGCGTATAACAGATTCACCGGTGCGAAAGTAAACCTCTATGGTGTAGATATATTGTTCCTTCTTCCAGTACACGTTAGTAACTAACCGTTTTAGAGTTGAAATTGACACTTCACATCATCAGAGCACGGTATCATCGCGGCATGTCGTTCCGTGCAGATCCTATTCGATATTTAAATCGTCGAAATATTTTATAACATACTTGCGCACTAAAAGGAGGAGGGAGGAGTCGCGCCATTTTTTGCATTTTTTTGAAATTTTTGTTAACTTTGAGAATATCATTAAGGAAACGAGATACGGTTTTGCCCCCTTCAAATCGCGAGCATTTCATCGATATACCATATATATTCGAAATACTTTCCTCCTGAATTTCAAGATTTTCGGCACCTTGAGATCCAAATATGAAGAAATAATATCGGCTATATTTTTTTTATAAAGCGTTCTTTTATACGCGTGTTTGAGATGCTTTTCTGGGTTTCCGATTTCTTTATGGGTGCTATTACTTATAAAATTTATTTTGCGGTAGTTTGTCCCAAGCAGCGAAGGAGTTAATTCAATTTTTAAAGATTTTTTATTTTTTTTAAAAGTATTTTTAATTTTTGTTATATATTTTGAATTCTACTTCAAATCGGTTACTTTTAAGTGGTTTTTATGTCGTTTTAAATTCCATATTATTACATGTTCTTTACTTTTCTTATGATTTTTTGCACATAGCATAAACGGTTAAAGAGCATTTTAATTGTGATTTATGTATAAAATTTCGATATTAAAAGTCACGCCGTTTCTGAGTTACTGAATTTTATTTGATATTTTTGTCGTTTCTGAACAATTTTAATTATAAGTGTATGAAATTTTAAAATATGTACGTAGAGGTAGGAGGAAATACTGAGTATAAAACTTTGAATTAGGGCTTCTTGGTACTAAATTTAAATTAACTATTATATACGTATAATAATTAAAGATTACACAATAGCAGAATGCAACGTAACATCATCAAAAATGTTTAAACAGTATTGATAAAAAAAATATTAGGTTGATCGACTATAGTAGTGAAAAGAAAAACTCATAGAATCCTGCAGTCCGGACTACATGATAAACGAGCAAATAAAATGAATAAATTTTATAATAGTTAAAATGAACACAAAACCGGTATCAGGTTTAAAAATATGTGTAGCACAAAACTTAAATAAATTACAGAGCATAGCAGCAAGACGTGTTTATCAAAAAAATCAAGCACATTTTCAAGGTATAAAAGTAGAATTCCGAAAACAATATTTAATTAAACAAGTTGATAAACAGAGACCTGTTAGTAGCGGATTACAGAGAATACCGGAGTTTATCAAGCCCAAACGTAAGAAGAGATTAAATGAGCTAATCCGAAAGGAATTATCAGTGGAGTAGTTTAATAGGCCGAGTAAATAAATGTTATAATTAAAGGGAAAACTTAACGGGAGTCTTTGAATGTGTCCAGATACTATGGAATTAAGAATATCAAACGTAATCGCTGTTACATACGAATCAGAGAAAAGCTAGAATTAAAATCGTCTAACAGCAAAATATTCGATGTATTTGATATGAAAGATGGCTTCTTTAAAGGCAGATTTCTTACTTCTTCTGATAAGTGTTGCTGGAACTGGTTGTCATTTGCAGACGAGTTGCACACTATTAATATAAAACTAGTACCTGAATGTACGCGTATATTTTAATTATTTTATAATCGCACGAGCATAACGGCCAACGAAGAAAACCAAAGTGAATAACGTTAAATTCGAACTTAGTGAGTTTCAATATAAGATGGCATCTGTCAGATTTCATCCAGGGGGATTGAGGCTGATCCTGAACAAGGCTATTGCAACGACAGAAATAGAAAAAAAGAACAAAACAAAAAACAAAAAAACAAACAAACTACAAAATATATTAGGAATGATTAATTAGATAGGTAAATTTATTGTTTAGAAGTTAGCGCAAAATACGGTTAAGGAAAAGTATAACGTGATCACGGACTGAAGATGATTACAGAAAATTATTAGTTAAGTATCAAATGTATTTGATACAAAATTACTTATGTAGTGTTATAGTCAAATACTAGAGCGTCAGGACTAGGTGATACAAACTACAAATAATTCTTCTGCAGCATACCGTTTGAGAACATCAACTGAGGCTGAATAAAAGTACGTTTAGTCTGCTTATACCTTTTTAGTGGTTTTCCGTGTTCCTTGTCGGCCAACATCGGAATTACCACTTTTGATCAGTCGAAACCATCGTTCATACGTATCTTGCGATGAAGCATGTTCATTATAAGCTTTTTGAAGCAATGGGTATAATTCAGCAGCAGTTTTTTGCAAAAAACGATTGATGTCCGCGAATGCTCTTTATTTCGTACAAATTTGGACATATTGAACATGGCAAAAAAATACTATGCAAACACTTTTTCGATTTATCATTAATGCGCCTTTACCACGCGTTGATCAGGCAACAAAATGCCATATGTGTCAAATCTTTATATTGCACACCACATTGGTAAACATTTGGTTTCTCAAATCCGCATTTTATACTTGTACACAGGGCCAAAAGAACATCCCGAATTTCAAACGCTCGTCAAAATCATACACTGTGAGTTAGCGTGGCGATTGCAACGCCATCTGGCGCTGAATAATATGCCGTTTAATATAAATATAGTTGGTTAGTAGTCATGATGTCGTGGACGCGTAAACAACGCTCTTTCGTTGTCGAGTACTTTGTGAAAAACGGTGAAAGTGTAATCGCGGTACAACGCGCGTTTAAAAAACAATTTGATTTAAAACGTCATGACAATCCCCCCGACCGTAAAAGTATCCTCAAATGGGTAAAAAACTTCCGAGAATACGGTAGTGTGGTGGCGGTCAACCATCAAGGTCGCCGTCGATCGTCTAGAACCCCGACAAACATCGAAAAAGTGCGCGTAGCATTGTCGCGAAGTCCGCGCAGATCCGTTCGTCGCCAGGCTTCCGCCTTGAAAATTCCCCGTACTTCACTCAGAAGAATAATTCGAAACGACCTCAATATGCACCCATACAAGATACAACTAACCCAAGAATTGATACCAACAGATAAGCCAAGAAGGTTAGAATTTTGTAATAAATTTTTGGATATGCTGGAGGAAGAAGACGTCGATTTGGATTATGTTTTTTTTAGCGACGAGGCGCATTTCGATTTAAATGGTAACGTTAATAAACAAAACATGCGGTATTATGCTACTGAGAACCCTCGAATCGTTCACCCGGTACCCTTGCACTCCCCTTGTATCACGGTATGGTGTGCAGTCAGTGAAAGCGATAATCGGTCCCTACTTCTTCGAGGAGGAGGACGGAGCGAATGTTACTGTGAACGGCGACCGCTACATCCAAATGTTAAACGAGTTTTTTCTACCGGAGCTCAGACGGAAGAGGATTGCATTATCTAAAACGTGGTTTCAACAAGACGGGGCCACACCACATATTCGTAACGATGTTTTGCGGTTATTAAGAGAGAAGTTTCAGGACCGCTTGATTTCGCGAAACTGTGAGCTGTTTTGGCCGCCGCGCAGTCCGGATTTAACACCGACAGATTTTTACCTATGGGGCTACTTGAAAAGCAAGGTGTACGAGGGTAAACCAGCAACAACCGACGAGATGAAATTGGCCATTCAGAAGGAAATTGCGGCGATTAAAAAACCAACTCTTAAAAAAGTAATGCATAATTTTGAGGAAAGATTGCAACAATGTAAAAATCAAAATGGTGACTATTCATACGAAGTATTGTTCAAAACTAATAGTGCACAATAAATGGCGTTCTTTTTGAAGTATTTCAACGTTTGTTTCATTTCCGTAAGTATATTAGTCTTTATTTGACGAGCATTTAAAATTCGGGATGTTCTTTTGGCCCACCCTGTATATATGGAATAGTTGTCGCAATGGCCTAGTGGCCAGAGTGCTTGGATTCCGTTTTGGAAATAGCTCGGCCCTAGTTTAGTATACAGCAGTATAAACACACTTAGGAACTGAATTTGTATATCGATAAATCAAGCGACCATAGTCAGTTTCAAATGTAGTCGATATACAACTGGCGAACAATCGCATCAACGTGAGTAGGCCAGTCGTCATGGTTCGCTTCGCCACTGATAACCTGTCTCACGTTAGTCGACAGCACGGAAGTATTGCGCTCCGGTTTCCGTGCTCCTCAATTGCGCTGCTATTTTATCCTTAGAGACAAAACTTATACTCGTAATCAAGTGAGATTAGAAGAAGGGATATATGGAACTATTAAAATTTAATACTGCTTTTTTTGATTTTGGTAATCAGTCATGTTGATTTTAGAAATTGTATTAATTGTAATTAGTTTTTAGTTTCACAGATTGCAAAAATTAATGTTTTTTTTTTTTTTTTACTGATTACAAAATTTATTATACAAAGAAAGACATCAAATAGAAGTGGAAGGAAACTATATTACAGGGGATTCCAGTAAACAAAGTAGTATTTCAAAATAAAAAATATTCATAACAAAATTTCTAGAACTTATCAATTACATTAAGTTGCATTCTGTAGTATACCGACTTATTGAACGATTCATTTTATGTTAAAAAAAAACAACAGAAAAAGGTTTTATCATATTATATAAAATAATATTACCAATAGGTAACATCGGTTGGTCTTCACAATATACACGCGGGCAATAACCAAAATCGCCATTTTGATATTTTTCTATCATCTGAGCAATACCTCGATTGGTCAATATATAACGAGCATGTATCAGTCCGTATAACATTTCTGCAGCCTGTTCGATTAAGTCCGACTGATTAGGATTGTCTTCCAATTCATCATCTAAAAAAGATTAATATTAGTGCATAATTTAAATTATACAAATGTGTATATGCAGAGGAAATTTTCCCCTTCGATGGATCACCGTCGTAGCGCGGCGGAGGGGTTTATTTCTGGTGAGAAGTATGCGACTACCCGTACAATAGTAGGTAACCACACTATGTACGAAAAATATGCGACTGAAAAAACAAAGATAAAGATAAGATCAACAACAAGAACAAGAAGAAGTAAAGAATTGAATCAAATAAAAGAAAAACTAAAAATCCGAACGTGGAATGTGAGATCGATGAAGATATGTGGAAAATTAGAAAGTATACAACTAGAACTGAAAAGGAATAAAGTAGATATATTGGGAATATCAGAAACAAGACAAGAGAATAATAATGTAGCGCATATCGAATACTACAATTAGGACAGGAAAACGGGAGAAATGGAGTTTGCATTATCTTAAACAAAAGATGGGATAACGACGTTAATACATACCTACAGATTAGCGATAGAATAATCCTAGCAAAGATAGATACAAATGCAACAATAACAACAATTATAAAAGTTTATATAGCCACGAATGAATATGAAGACAAGAAGGCGGAAAAAATATATAAACAATTAGAAGAGATCTTGGAATACGTGAACCCAAAAGAAAACTTGATATTAGACGATTGGAAAGGAAAAATAGGGGGAATGAACTGGTATAGATTAAACAATCGAAATAAACGAAGAGAAAGGCTTATAAACTTCTGTAAGGGAAAAAGAAAATTAATCAATAAATAATATAATGCACAGACACCACCCAAAAGAATATATACAGTAGGATCCCGATCATTCGATGTTCGGATTAACCAAGCAAAAATGTATTCGATTTTATTTTCAAAAATGTTTACGTTTCAAAGTATTTCATAAAAATGAGTTTTTTTAAAATGGCAACAAATTTGATTTATTGTCTTCCCATTTAAAGTTTTATTTCTATAATAAAATTAATTTTACGAATTAAATCGGTTCTCTCAATCGCATTATTGATTTGCGTTTGCATGTGAATAACATATTCAGTAATAATGTACAGATTTTTAAAGTGAAAGGCGAAACTATAAAGCACGCTCCTCTTCTTTGAAGTAAAGAGTACTTTTTTTTACTTAAAAAAAAAATCAGTGATTTAAGAAAATTTAAATCAACGATCTATTAGAGAAGGTTTTTAATGAAGTGAAGGGTGAAAAAATTATCATCAGTAGGTATGGACTAGTAATATTAAGTTTCTTATTTTACTATCGTTCGGGCTTGTGAACTTCACATGGCGCATTCATTTTTTTTGGAAACTAATAATTTAGTCGCGAATCACATATTCCAATTCCCATTTTGTTCAAAAATTTAACGACACTTAAACTTTTTTCAAATTATAAAACTTACATGTAACTACTTTTTATAACAGAGTTGTACATTTATTAAATAATAAAATATTTTTTAATCATGTTGGACCTATTTTCTTTTTAGTTTTATAATTTACTTTAACGTTATATAAATTAACATTTACCTGGTTCCAGATCTAGAACCATATCTAATGCCTGCCTGTAATGAGGAACCTGCTCATTTAGACCGGTCAAATTAAATTTATCTTGAATATAATCTTCATCCACCTATAACATGTAAAAGTAAGAATTATTACAGATTTAAGGGAACACTTTAAAAGAAATATAAAACAGTACGTACCTCGCAAAAGAACTCATTTCCTCTTAAACCACAAAACCATGAAATCCAAGATACTTCTTCAGAACTGCTCATTTTTCTGCATAATTAAAACGAAATATGATACGTCATTTCAGTAAAAATAATTAATAAAGCATTAATGTAAGCAATTATAAAACTATAAAAATTGCTAGTTACCTTTTAGCACTTAACAAAGCCACGCTTATGCTTCAAATTTTCTGTAAAGTTGAAATCCAAAATATGACACTTTTATTTCGGCTTTATAAATATATATATATGGTATGTATGTATACAGTATTAAAATGTGTAATTTGTTAATCAATTAAGTAACTAAAATTTTTTTAATAAAAAGTTACTTATAATAACATTAAGAACAGAAAAACAAATATAAAATAATTTTAGGCAGTCATTTCACACGCAATCTACAATTAGAATACAGCGCCAATACAAAAAGTGAGATGCAGTGTGTGTACTTATTGTGAAGAGTATAAATACAATACGGTAACATAAAAGTAATTTTCAAAATAAAATTTCATTGATTTTCCTTAAATGTTAAAAATCTATAAACATAAAAAAATACAATAAATTTAATTTTAAAATAATTATGTTTGCGCTATTATACATATGCTAGAGCTTAATAAATGTAAATAATGTATTTTGTTGTATTGTTATTCTAATTATTTTTACATCCATAATTATTATAAATGTTAAAGAAATACCCTTAATAAATAGCAGTGAAATAGTCGAAAAAATATATGAAAACAGCCTTTGAATTATAATTTTATACAGCAATCAGTTTTGATTAAACCGTTCATTTTAGATATGTAAACAAATGATTCAAATGCGTTTACTTTTATTAAATAATATTACACTTAAAATATATATTTTTTTTTCAATAAATGTTAATTTTTATTTTTAGTATTATCTGTTTTAAACTTTTTATAATTTGAGTTTTCCTCCTTATTTTTTTAATTTTCCAAGAAAAACCGTGGTTTATTTGAACTTAATCGACAATATAAAATGAACTAGAATAACCGAAAGGTAAATAGCAAACATATACAAATGAGATTAATTTACGATGTTGAATAATTTTTATTGTTATTCCTATTATATGTACTAAATTACATTTGATCTTATAATGAAAGTTTTCATTTTTCATAACTGTTCATACATTTGAAGAAATTACGTTCGATTTAATAATAATTAATAAAAGGTATGCAAAATTTTTAAAAAGTAAACTTTTTAATTTTTTTTACAGATAATTCTATTAAATTTCAGCCAATATACCAGTGTAATTATTTTGAATAAACCGGTAATAGATTATTTTTTCTAGATAACTATGAATAAAATTTTTAAATGATTGACATGTTTTACATGTTATATAAATGCAACTTTCACAAACATATTTATATTTTATTTGTTTTAAATTATTACTCTCGGTAAATTAAAATTAGTCAAAATTTATTAAAATTACACCTTACTTTTCAGTTTACACAATAAGTAGAATTGTTTTAAACATTTTTTTACTATTAATTTTTTTTGTAGCAGTTGTTTATTCAAATTTTAGAAACTCATGTCATTTCTCCATGCACTGTTCTCTTTAAAGAAACACGAAATTAGCTGGGATATAGACTTTGCACAACATTGCAATGAAATTCTTGGAAAAGCATTGATTATTGTTCACTTAAATATATTAACTCTTGCCTTAATCAGCATATTCAACTATCACCCCTGTTAATAGCAGAACAGATAGAAATCTGGTACTCTAGCCATTTATACATTCGTAGCACTAAAACAAATTCTCTTCAGATATCTTCTATAGCTATTTATACATACGAGATAGAAGGGATGTCTATGTAGTTCGTTTCAATAATCCTTATTTAATTCTGGAGACAAAGTTATGTGGTGTACATTTTTGCAAACCTCCAGTTTAAACCCCTAACCAAAAATTAATTTTTTATGACATTTAAGTACTGATAACTATTAATCAGCTAATCTGATATATAAAATAAATTATTGAGCAATTTTTACAGACTGGAATGTCCAATAATGAACATGTGAATTTGGCCGTTAGGGTATGAACATATTATTATTAGTTATAAAGATTTAGACAATAATGGTATTGATTTGTAACTTTCAATTTGGAAAGGATCTTTATTCATCTTTAAAATGGGAATAGTGGCTCCATCTTTTCAGGCATCAGGAACAGCCCCAGATGATCATACCTAGTTATATATATATATATATATATATGTATATTCAGCAAGAATTTCTTGGCAAGATCTGGGAGGTATTTTAATTTGTACGGATGTATTGAATCTTCACCAGGTGCACTGTTCGTGGTGTGATACTTAAGTTGAGACTCTAGTTTAGCTATGGAAAACGGGCGATTATGAGAATCGTCAACTTTGCAATCGGAGTGAATAGGCTGTTCTTCATAGAGTGTTTTTTGCTCCTGAAATTGGGTGGAATACTTGAGTTTAGAGGATTCGGTGGTAAACAAAACTTGCAAAGGTTTCTGCAACATCTCTAGTCTCTGACGTTAGTATTCCATTGAATCTTAATGTTGCGTGCGTAGGGGTATCATTGTTATTACTAATAGATCTGATTTTTTGCTACATAACGTGTGAATCAGTTGTTTGCGGGGGCTGATGGGACGAATGAATTCCACGATTCATGTTTTTTTACTGCGAATGAGATCTCGATGCTCCACATTTCTTAAATGTGATTAGGTTCTCATCTTATATTTTCTAAGAGCCTATTTTCGCTTTTTTATCGCTTTCTTAATGTCTTCGCACCTCCACGGGACCCGTCTGTTCCGTTTCCTTTGTGATGATTTTGGAATTTTTACGTTGACTGTCTCTCTCACATCCTTTAGGACGCTTGTGTTGGTTTCGTATTGAATGAGTTAGTTGGGGAGGAGTTGTCACTCTCGTCGAATATGCTTCCCAATCTGCTGTATAAAAGACGAAACGCGGCATAAAACAGTCAGACTGATGGAGTATCAGTCTCATTTGAAGTCTTTTATTATGGGAAAACGGTCACTCGAGCATAAGTCATATAACGTGCAGGGTAAACTTAGGAGCCAGAATGTTTAAGCACAATACTAGGTCTGTTGTCGAAAAAGCGTGATGCGTGAGATTAAAATGTGCGGGTGCGAACGTGGTTCACAATATCGGATAATACTTGGCCATATTGGATTGGGATTGACGAGCCCCATAACGGCGAGTGTACGTTAAAATCTCCCCGAGGAGCATTGCATTACTCTCCACTTATCAGAGTAATAGCTACAGAAATGTTAAGATTTGCTACGAGACCAGTGGAAGTGCATCGTTATGGTGAGAGGTCTTTACTCTTTTAAGATTATATTTTATTTCGGCGCCATCCACCCGTTATATTGTGTGTATGAAATTATTTTTATTTTAATTTATAGGAATTTCAGTAAATTCTTTTCTTAATGGTTTCGAATTTAACGCAAACATATCCTTTCAGAGCTTTTGTTGTACTACTTTAGCCGAAATTTTATTGTCGAGTTCGATTTCAAACGAGTTGTTTTTCGCGTCTTGATATAGATAAAATTAATTCATTTCCATAACAAATTTGAAAACAATTCAGGTTATTCGAGGTATCGGCATTCAGGTATTTCAAATTTGATTAAAGATATTTGAGTAAAGAGATTTGTGGTAGAAATTTTTGGCATTCTTTTCAGGAAAATGACAATTTGGGTAACTGGATTTGGGAAAATAGATTATGACTTTTTAATGGTATTAGTTACTTTTACAAATTTTGTTTCGTGTATCTATTTTAATACGCTTTAAGTTAAAATTTAGTTATAAAAGTACCTATATAATAGATTAAAAACAAAATTTGTTTGTGTCTATAGAGACCCTATACCGATTGTTGCCGGTGTATATATTGCATCCGGCGTAATTTCGAAAACTGATACCTTTCAAACGAAAATTGATCGGTTAAAAAGGAAAAGGGAAAAACTAGTATCCGAAACAATCGATCAAGATGAGAATTGCCTAGAAAGTCTACATTTATGAAATGCTCAGTTCCGATTATACAAAACAATCGAGTAGAGTGAAAAATGATAACTACCGGTTGTTCGGTGAAAGCAAAGATTGAATTCCAGTTTTTAAAATTGGAGGCTTTAAATTATGACTGAACTGTCAGCTACAGTCTACGTGACACGTTGCAATTGGAAAAACGGATGCAATAATGTCTAAAATATAAAAAGAATTTTGCTGGGAATGTACTGCTCCAATGGAAAAGTAAACTCGGAATCGCAATGCGAAACTTTTTGAGCCACATTTATGTCATATAGTTTTGCTTAAGCGTCAGATGATAAATATTTTTCGAAACACTTACATGTACATACATAATTCGTTTTTTTCAAATGACTATTTTCGGGGCACACAAAATTATGCATGAAGATGGTTTTGTTACAACTTGAAAAATTCAAGGCCAATTCTATCATCATACTGTATCGCTTTTCCCTTTTCCTGGAAATGATCATAGATTTTTAAAGATTCATTTTCATTCCATTAAATGACAAAAAAAAAAAGATCCTTTGCATTCATATATTTTGATATAGCTCAAAAAGAAAAAAAGGAAAAGCATTTCAAATTAAACTGACGATTTAATTTTCGCTAAAGAACCTGATGCAGAAAATTATCTAATATTTTTTCGAAATAATAGAAAAAATACAGCGAATGAATTAAGTGAAGCCCATAATCCCCAATTACTATGTATAGGTGAAGGGAAATTCATAATATTGATCCAATTCATTTTTAAACAGATATTTCTGAATGCGATTGTAATTCTCTTCGAAGTAATTTATTTCACTTTTTTCTATTATAAGATGAAGGCGCTGTAACATATTTCACAATTTACAGTTGTTAAATTAACTTTATAATAGTTTTCATTTATTTATTCTCTGAATTAACTTTGCTTGTTATTCCTTTTTGTTGTTCAGGTAAATTATTCCCTTTGTTAAAATTTAAAAAAGCAATTTTCTTTTACGTAAGTTTAATTTTTAATTTTTATTTTTGAAATTTAAAAAAAGAGTAGCTTTTTAATTTGCTTTTGTTTGTAATGGTAATACGCGCAATTGTATGTCGACTTAATTCTATTTCAACATTTTTCTTCTTAGAAAAGTACCGAAGAAAAAATCTCGATTCGCCACTGATGTATTTTAAAATACCTATAATAAAATTACACACATTCATTATGTTTGTTCAGTGCATAACGTTTTAAATTAAATCTTTTAATCGACAAACTTAAAAATTTAAAGAAACAACTGGAAAACGAATATTTCACTTTAAATTAGATAAAAAGTTACTGTACTAAACTTATTCAGCAATCGCTGTACTCTGTGATTTGACTGTCGTTTCCTGCAGTTGCTAACATTTTTCGAATTTCAGCAGTATACTGATGGTTCCTCAAATTGAACGGGGTCACCACTTTGATATTTAATCAACGAAAACTATATGCATTCAGTTAGTGTTGAATAAGTTCGTCGACGGCAGCCGGTAATTTCTGTAAAATATATCCACTTGAAAGTGAGGTATTTATTTTTTGTAAGACCGTTTTTGTTCCTGTACGCACCGAATGCGAGTACCATTATCGAAACGGAAACAATACGATGGCTTGTTTACTTGAAATTTTCACGCTCATTGCGCATTATTATTACGTTCATCCGCGAATATTATCAGAATCTAAGTGGCATGTTATTGCGTCATCGAAAAGTTTGTGCAGTCATTTTAAATTTCAAGGTTTTCACATGAAACATTTAAAATTTTATGAAATAAAAGATAATTTTAATTGCAAAAATCGAAAGGATAAAACTTTTACTTGTCACTACGAATCTACACACTACACTACGCTAGTTACAGCGTTATAAAGAAGTGAGTAAAACTATTTTATGTTGGCTTCACTTATTTGACAAATTTACGGATGATGGCTTAATTATTTGTAATCTGCATCAATTTATTTGTTTGATGATCATATCCGGCGTAAGCAGAGAAAGTCGACATGTTGTACTGCGCATTATTAACATTGTATTTATTTTTATGCATTGTTCAATGCCCAAATCGGTTTATTTGGTGAGGAGGCTGAGCTCCCATAATCATTTGCGAACTGCTGATAGGCGCAGTACAGAATCATAAATTCAATAGACTAGACCAACATTCTGGTTCTCTGTCCCCTCATCTGATGATGTTTTGAGTAACCTTCTGGTTGCGAACAATAACCTCTCGATAGTAACTACCACTAATTTAAATGTTTAATCTAAAGTAACTTGTCTACTTCATCGGAGCTTTTACAATGATAATTAGATGGATCATCATTCGAATCACTGTTTTAGTTAAAAACTCGGGAAAATAAAAACATGGTTCAGTTAAAGTACATAAAGACCTTTCGCGGCTATTATTATAATACAATTAAAATTAAAATATTCGAATTTGCAACACAAACATCGTCGCCGGTTTAAAACAGTAATTAACATTTCGCGAGAGCTTTTCAGCATCATTGGAATTTTGTATGTAAAATAAACTTTAATTAAGTTATTAAATTATAATAATTGTAATGTATATATTTTTTTAACTCGCGAGATTAGACGACGTAAGGAGTTCGCTGTTATTAGTCAAGCGGTTAATTGTCTTCGGGGTTTTCTGCTGTATTCTGATCGATCGCTCCCATATTAATTGTTCCATTTTTCCACGTTTCTTTTTAATAAACTGAGATCCCCGGTCAATTACGGTTTTGCACGATATACTAAAAATCGGTTCTTTGTGATGTTTAATTTTACTCACGTTCGTAAAATTAAAAAAGCAATCTTTGGATTTCTAACATACCACACATTTAATATTTTGCGTGTGACGTAACGCCGTTTATTATTTAATTTTCTTCTAAAGGACTTTAATCCGGATGCGGGGAATCTTCCCCCGTTTTGTGGATAATCCAGTATCGCCCGACATTATTACGAATATGACGATAACAATTTCTTGCTAGACAAAAAACGTATTAATGCTACTTGCTTCTGTTCTAAATGATATAGGTTAACTGTTGACATTGTTATAATCAACAGGAATGACTCTATGAAATCAGTAATAACGATCATTACGAGTATTCCGGTAATAATGGATGTAGGAAGACCAAACTTTAAAAGTTGATAATAAAGTAACTCACGCTCGCGAGATAAACCGGAACACTCGGAGAACACGTGATTCGCATCACAAACATACTGGGAACCTTCAGGATCCAGTGAACAAAAGGGAGATGCAGCCAAGGAAAAGCGATTTAGAGAACAAGGAAGGAGACTATACGAGAAACGGAGGCGAGATAGTTTAGTAATTATGGACCGACGCAAATTGGGGAAATCATTGAACCAAGGACGCGAAATAGGAGCAGGGTTAATCAAGAGATAAAAGGAATCAGGATTAACGAAAAGAGAAACATAAACAGAGTGCTCTAAGATGGCTGTATTTAGTTGGAAGAAGAATATCGTGTGCTAGAACACTACTAATAAAATTTCCGTTGGAAGCTGCAGCTGTAGCAAGGAGGTCGCCGGCTACATTTCCATCAATGCCTGAATGTCCGGCAATCCAAAGAAAGTCAATCTGGGTAGACGTCGATGAAGATAGATCATGGAGAAGAGAACGAATAGAAAGGATGATATAGCATCAGTCGAAGGAGAAGGTGGAGATAGCGCTAGAAGAACACTTAAAGAGTCAGAAACAATAAGGAATTCGCAGAATAGAGAATTTATCTCGCTTATTAAGGTATGTCAGTTTCGTTTAATATGGTTGTCTTTAAAATTTTCTTTTCAGGTTATTTCGTTTTTTTTTGGTACCGATTTGTTATAATTGCCATCTGTTATTTCTAAAATTTCCTTTTAAGTACTTCACTTTTTTTCTTTTTGTTTTTTTTTTATAACTAAAATATTAGTTTATTTTTTTTGTTATTCATAGTTTGTATATATAGATTAGTCTATACTTGTTTGTTAATATTTATAAAATAAATTTATTTTATTTTATTCATAGTTTATATTTATTCACAGATAACCTATGAATAACAGCGAAAATGTACCAACTCAAATTTCCGTTAAAAATGATGAACTGCTGTATTTAGGAGCTTGTCGAAGAAGTATCCTCCGTTACATCTTCTTCTGTACATAGAGGCTGAATATCGTAGTGGAATAGTATAAATTTCAGGATTGAGGACCGACGTACTCTGAGAATTAGAACGGACTCTGTAATAGTAAGACGCGGATGACTAAAAAAAAAAAAAAAAAAGAAACGATGGTAAAAGTAAAACGAAAGTAAACTTAAACGAAGGTAGAATGTGCAAAACTGTATCTGCTAAAATAAGAATTAAACTTGCCGACGAAGGTTGAGTAAGTACACAAAAAAAGGAAAAATTGAAATATCACCTTGAGATGATGAAATTCATTGTTAGTTAAGGCGCTTGCCTTATTGGTGTGGTGATACCTTCTAATGTGAATACTAGAGTCTCGAGAATATTTTTACATTACGTGCGTAACTCAGAAAGCGAAACTAACTGCAATGCATTATTTTTTTCTTTACAGCGTAGTAGTGTGCCGTTATCACGTTTTCGCCAGTCGAACTCCTTATATGTAACGCAAATGTATCCAAATTCCGGATGAGGAGGCTTTTGAGGTCACAAGTTACTTGCAGGCGGTGGTAGAATATCTACTATCTGCGAGAGAAATGGAATACTGATTTGCATAACGAATTTTTTATACTAAAACCCGTACGCCTAGTCTTTAATCGTCGACCAAAATCCATCTTGGTCCAATTCTTGTTCCTATTAATTGTCAAATGATAATTGTATGAGTCTGCAAACACGTAGGTGTTCCTGACAATTTAAATAATACGAACGATAACGCAGTCTACCGTGTCAACCGATGCCGCGCCGTCATCATAAATAATCTCTGTCGAACGACTGTCCAATTAGATAAGGAATTTTTTTTTTGTCCCTCTTAATGAGTTTATCGCCCTGCAGGGCACGGGTTGTTATAACTAGAGTCACCTTCTCTAGTAAGTAGTCACTCGACCGTTATAAAGTGCTAGTTCCACTGACGGAGAAACAAAACAACAACCCCGTGAGTTCTGTACGTCCACATCGTGCAGGGGGATAATTCCCTATTCGGCGGGTTCAGCGCTGATTAGAAAAGCGAAATCAGAACTCACACCGCTGATAGAAAAACGAAGGAAGGTTCACTTGCCAAAGGTGTTCCGAAAAACACCGTTAAGTTTTTTATTGCGTTAACAACAGTAGACTATCATCAACTTTCTCGTGACCTATGTACCCCAGTCGGATCGGTGAATATCGTTCTGGAGCGAGTAGGTGAGTATCCGGCGCCTTAAAACCGGACCCTTCCGGTTAAAACCGTAACAGAGAAACCGGTAGAAAGCAGGTGGGAACTACCGTCGTATATAAACCCAATTATTCACAATGGCTTTAGTCCGGGGTATATCTTAATTGCGGGCAGGGTACAAAGAATTCCCCCATCGAAAGCCATTGTACCAGAAAAAACGCATATCTTTAATAATAAATTGCATATTGTCACCTAGAATGTAAGAAGCCTGTTGTTACAAGCAGGGAAATTAGATAATCTAATCAAAGAAATGAAACAATTAAATATAGATATTTTTTGGCATAAACGAGGTAAGATTGCTTGGTACCGGTTCAGTTAAGACAAATGGAATAACTAATAATAAAAACGGAGTTGCAGTGATGTTATCTGAATTGAATGAGCGCGTCATAGTAATAATGTTACAAATCACCTATCGCAGATTAAATATTATTCAAACTTACGTACCTACAGCAGCAGACAAATCAAAAGAAATCAATAAATTCTATCATACACTTGAACAAGCAATAAACTTAACAAGGAAAAATGGCATAGCGATTATGATGGAAGATTTCAATGCCAAAATCGGAAAAGGTAAAGAAAGTGATTTAATTGATAATTTTAGCCTTCGTATGCGAAATGAAGGGGGCGATCGTCTTACGCAATTCAGTATAGAAAATGAGCTCGTGATAACAAATACATTCTTTAATCATTATCCACTTGGAAATCGCCAGCCGAACCCGAACAACATCGTTTGCAACGAAATTGATTTCTTTATGATCAATAAAAAATTTTACGCCTATGTCGAATCGCTGAAAACATGTCCTGGTGCGGATATCAACTTAGATCATAATTCTGTAGCTATGAAAATAAAAGTGCAAAGAATGTTTAACTTGAAAAGGATGCCAAATCTAAGAGTAAATGTAGAAAAATTAAAGAACAAACCTTTTAAATTAGAAGTATCAAAAGCTATAGAAGATAGAATACAAGCGGAGAGGCATCGAATTAAGAACCAAACGCCTTTTTGGAACAACATCAAGCACGTGATACTAGGTGTTCAAGAGCGAAAAATTGGATTAGTTAAGTCTGGAAAAAATCAGAGGTAAATGAGTGATGAAATTCTCGACACGATGGAAAAGAGGCGCTTAGTTAAGGATAACGTCACTGAATACAAAAAGGCAAACAATGCAATAAGAAAACTATGCAGGGAAGATAAAAAGAGAAATTCTGGAGCACAAAATGTGAAAAAAATTGAAGATCTTGAACAGAAGCATAATTCTTTTAATTTGCACAAAAGTAAACACACTGAGTGCGCATATTAAACAGTTATTCAAAGACAACAGAAACTCCACTCCGCCAAATAAGTATCTGCAATACAATGAAGAGAGACCGACAATAACAAAAGATGAGGTAGCATATGCCATCAAATGTCAACATAATGGTAAAGCAGTTGGTCCAGACAGAATTCATTCGGAGATCCTAAAAATTGTAGCAGAAGAAAATGGTAGATTACTTATTCGAGAGTTTAATAACATCTATTGTTCAGAAATCATTCTACAGGATTGGTTGAAATAAACTTTTGTACTTTTGTCAAAAAATCTAAAATTACGAAATGTGATGATTACCGTATGATCAGCCTCATGTCACATGCTCTTAAGACGTTTCTTACAATCATACACACGAGAATATATAAAAAATGCGAAAAAAAACATTAGCAACACGTGGCCTCGGTACTCGGGAAGTCCTATTTGCAATTTGAACACTCACACAACGCTGTCGGGACATGAATCATAAGGTTTATACATATTTTTTAGACTATCAAAAAGCCTTTGGCTGTGTCCAACATGATAAGTTGATGAGAATTTTAACAATGCACGATATAATAGGTAAAACTGATCTGTACATTATTGGTTAGTTATATTGGAACCAGACAGCTGAAATAAAAGTAGAAAGCGGATAGTTTTTTTCTTCTCTCTTTCGCAGAAAACAAAAAACTTCAGTTGCAGAATTATAAAAGTATCTTTCTACTAAAATTATTTGAATATGTTACACACGTTCCTTAAAACGATCCAAATTCCTTACCAAAACGTCTCTTAATGATTGCTGAGATAAAATTTTTCTTAGGACTAGCAAGTATGCTGTCAAGTAAATTAAATGAAAATTACGATTGTTGTCTAGGCGTAATATTACCGATCATATGCAAAGAAATTTCTAATAAAGCGTGAATAATGGCAAAACTGCACTTATTTTCAAACGAGTTATTATTTTATTGCAGTTAGTGAAATAAAAAAATAAAAAAGTACTAATTTTAAACGCCAATAAAAAATTCGACATTTGAAGGTATTTTTTTTTTTTTAATGCGTTTGTCAACGAAAACACTGATAAAGAAAATTCATCGACAACTTTTTTTGTAAGAGCTTCAAAGACGTAAGCTAAGATTTTTTTCATTCGTTAAAAAAAGTTAACTTGGAAGTTCGTAAATAAATTTTTTTTTTTTTTTTTTTTTAAATTGTTATTGTACTACAAACTGGCCATCTAGGCCATTTAGCAATATTCTTAACAGGGAAATATTTAGCATGAAAGAAGTACCCAATAGTACCTACCCGATAAACTATACAAGGTCATGAGGTTTCTTACGCTTCAACCGCCTCCTATCATTAGCAGTATGTAGCAGTCCAGCAGCAAGTTTATTCGGATGACTTTCAAGTCTTTCTGCGTGTCTTCGGGCATGAGTTTTAATAACATTTGCCACATACTCTATCCCTAAATCTTGATGCAAAGTTTGATTTGATACATACCATGGCGCTTTGGTTACGAGCCTAAGGATTTTATTCTGCGCGGTCTATATTATCTTCAGATTTGTAGGTTTAGCACAACCCCAAAGCTGTACTCCGTAGGTCCAAATAGGCTTCAAGATACTTGTGTATATCAAACGTTTATTATCAATACTTAAAACGCTATTTCTTCCTAGAAGCCAGTACATTTTTTTAACACGAATATCTATTTCTCTTCTCTTTGTCTGAATGAGCTGCTTCCATGTTAAGCAACTATCTAAGTGTAATTCGAAGTACTTGATTGTTGTTCTCACAGGCAATTCCAGTCCATTTATCTTAACAGTTGGGGTTATGACTTTTCTATTCGTTGATCTGAACTTTCCACTTTTTAAACCAGTTTTCTTTTTCGATAAGGGCCTTCTGAAGATTGTCGCTTGCTATCTTCGGATCTGAATGCGACGCAAGTAATGCCGTGTCGTCAGCAAATGTAGCTACCTGAACATTTTCCGGTACAGGAAAGTCTGCTGTATATATCAAGTACAGCGTGGGTCCCAGAAATGATCCCTGGGGCACTCCTGCTTGAACTGGATATAGTTCTGAAAACGTGTGTTCATAGCGCACCTGGAAATATCGGTTATGCAGATATGAACTCAACAAGAGATATAACCTAGTTGGTAACAGAATTTTTAATTTATATAATAGACCATTATGCCAAACTTTATCAAAAGCCTGTTGGACATCGAGAAATGCCGCTGTACACACATTTTTTGTTTCCAAACTTTTTTCTATTACACTTACCACTCTGTGCAGCTGATCCACCGTGGAGTGCTGTTTTAAGAAACCGAATTGATGTTGTGGAATTATATTATATAGGTATGGCTGCAATCTATTTAATACCAATTTTTCCATTACCTTCGACATAACAGGCAACAAGGAAATGGAACGATAAGACGTAATAGCATGCGGATTTTTGCCCGGTTTCGCAATCATAATAATTTGCGCAAACTTCCATTGCACCGGAAAATAATGTAGGCGAAGTATTGCGTTACATATAAATGTCAGCAACATTACAGCCTTCCGTGGAAGTCTATTCAGTAGTTCCGCGGTTATTAAATCAAAACCGGGACTCTTTCTCCTTTTCAGCGTTTTAAGTATGTTTTTCACCTCTTGAGGTGACGCTGACTTGATAGGAGAGGATAACTGGCCAGGACTTTTTAAAAAGTCATCGACTTCTTTGTCCGTAGCAGCCGTTAAGTTTGGCTTAAAAACTGTTGCCAAGTAGGTGGCAAATAAATTCGCCTTTTGCTTTGGATCTTTCGCCCAAGACCCGTTGCCATGTTTTATCGGAGGAATGCAATTTTTTGGTTGTTTAATGTTTTTTGTACACTTCCACAAAGAATAATCATCCGCCGCTAATGGCGAGAGTTTGAGTAAGTAACTATTAAAAGTTTTATTTTTAATTTCTGCTAATAATTTTTTGAGTTCTTTGGTTTTATTATTAAGTTGTTTTTTGTCTGATGGATTTCCTGTCTGAAACCATTTTCTCCTAAGCTTTCTCTTTTCTAAAACAAGCTGGCGAACTAAAATTGGATAATTTTTTCTTTTTTGGTATATGTCAATAGAAGGAGTATTCAAAGTTGCTGCTGTTTGAATCTCCCTAGTTATATATTCCACGGCATTCTCGATGTCAGTTTGGCTTTTTAATGGGATTTTCAGATCTAATTTTGAGTCTAAGTATTCCTCGAAGGAATCCCAGTCTGTTTTATGATTATACAAATATATCGGTTTTTCTCTGCATATTACTGAATCACCAAGGGTTAAAACAATTGAAGAATGGTCTGAGAAAAGATCGAAAGAAGAATTTATTTCTGCATAATAACAGGCAATGCCTTTTGTAATAAAAAAATCTAAAAGGTCTGGTATTTTACGATTATCAGTTGGCCAATACGTTGATTCTCTTGTTGATATGTAGTTAGCATTGTGACTTTCCAGCGCTTGTTTGAACACACGTCCCCTGGTATTAGTTACCCTAGAGCCCCACGCTGCATGCTTAGCATTCCAATCCGCACCTGATTGGAATTTATTTCCTAGGCTCTGTATGTATTTACTGAACTGGTCTGCTGTTATTTTATGTCGCGGAGGACAGTATGCAGCTGACAACACAAGCTGACCACCCTTCGTCTGTATGCTAATACTAGTCCCCTGCAGGTACTCCTCCCTAAAATTATTTAGTTCGTAATGTATAATGCTGAACCACCCTGTGATTTCCCCGAAGGGTGAGAACAAGAGTATGTTATATAGTTGTTTATTTTGAAATAATCTTTATCAGTGAGGTGAGTTTCAGCGACTAAGATTACGTCTATCAAGTTTGAATTTAAGAATAATTCGAGTTCAGCCTTATGATTTTTTAAGCCATTTGCATTCCACTGAGCTATTCTTATATAGCCAGGCATTAGTTAATCATTTTTTGCACTAACATGGTTAGCATGGATAGAACCATGCTGTTTTGTTCAGTTAATTGACGAAACATTGCCTTAAATTTCATAAGGAATTCTACTAGATTTACTGAAGAAGTTGTTGTTTCTTTTCCTCGAATTGCTTTGATGTTTGATTTATATTAAAGGTTTGACTGGAACTTTTAGAATGATTTGTGTTCGTCGTGATATTGTTCTGTTGACTTATAGCGCTCGGTTTTAATATTTGTGAATAACTTATAGTTGGCCGCAGATAACTACGCTTATTAGGTTGAATAATTTTATTTTTAACATCAGTTTTACTTTGTACTAATCGCTGATATATTTCGCAACCTCTACAATTTGCAGGATGGGATCCCCCACACAAACCGCACGTAGCTGGCGATTTTGCGTCCTTTTTGCAATCATAAGTTTTGTGCCCTTCACCGCACTTAACACAAAGTGGCGCTCTTGTACAATAGGCTTTAGTATGACCCCATTGTTGGCAGTTTTGACATTGCGGGATAGATGCTTTTTTATTTGGCGATTCGACTTTAATTATTGTATTACAAAGTGATTTTAAATTAAAAATTTGCCTACAATTTTCAGTTGGTTCAAGATCTATAAAGAATAACGGCAGCGGTTTTTTTGTTTGATGCTGTTTTACATTATGAATGTTACGAACCTGAAAACCATGCGACTCTAGTTCTTCTTGGATATCAGTTGGGTCGATAGAATGATGCAAGTGCCTTATAACTACTTTATAAGCACGTTCCTGTTTCATTTGGTAGGTGTGGAATATAACTTTTTGTTCTCTAAATTCCCGTGTTAGTTTACGATATTCTTCCGGAGTAAGTACATTTATCTTAACTACTCTATCAGCCAATGATTTCGCGTAATAGTCCGTTTTATTAATTATGCGCTCGATATTTTCTTGCATTTTTTTGAAATCTTGGACCCCGTGCACAAATATAGGCGGTGGCTTAGGGACAGCTTGGGAGGTTCTTTTTGCTGTATTACCGATATTATTTTCTTCGTTAGTGCTACTTTCCTCATCTGTTGAAAGGGCCTCATACCTATTTCGAATCATTTTAACATGTTTGCTTATACCGTTATTAGTGGCGATGAACTGCCGTTTTTTCCCTCTTTTAGATTTAACTTTTTGCCAGTTATTCTTATCACTTTCATTGTGACACATCTGTACCTCCTCGTCGCTATCATATTCATTTATTCGCTGTAAAATGAATCAACGCATAAGGGCCGTTGTCTTTTTGAAGTTCCAGTGTTCTAAGGATAAAAAAAGTAATCTTGATCAGGTAACAATTGCGCTCTTCGGCTCAGTTCGTTTTGTCCTTACATAATTTTCTTTGTTTGATTTCGTCGAACTCCGCCATCTTCCTAATACGTTTACTCTACCTACGTTCTCCATACTTCTTCCGCAGGCCCTAATTAGAAGACAGGAATTCCACAGTATTATCAATTCTTAATTTCCTTTGCATGCAACCGTGTTTGCAGATGATTCGAAAAGGCCGGGTGGTGTCGGAGCCTCTTTTATACCCCTAGATTTTAGCTCTTCAGAATATTTTCGTCTGCCTCCTATCTGTTCTGCATTCATAAACGTATTAATGATTATCCCCTACGTACATTATTTTCATTTTCTCCAATCACCTTTCCTCTAAATTCTTGATTATATCTGACTCTATGGCGGCCCTTTAATTCATTCTCCCCTACCTGATCATTTCTGTGATTTTGTCATACTCCGCATACGTTCACACTTATCCACGTTCTTTCTTCCCTTCTTTGCATTTATATTGATATTTATTACGGGTTCCTAGTGTCATTCGGGTATATTTGGTAAGGAAATGGCGGATTCTTTGATACTCCGGTTGCTGCTTCTTCTCACTTCTTTTTTAGAAAAGTTTCATCGTCTAATCTCCTTCCGCTGTGCAAAGGTTTTCATCTCAGACTTTGGTATCGGATGTATACATTTCCTCTTTTTCTAGCAATTGTTCTTTTGATCTGTCTGTTCGACCTAGTCTTCCTGTTAACCTTTGGTTCTCTTTGTTTCCATCACTTCGTCGTTCTATTGTTGTCTCCGTTATTCGTCTGCGCCCTTAAGTCATACTCTATTATCTCTTTCTCTTGTTTTCGTTTTTCGTTGGTTGCTTCTTCATATTGTCCTCTCCACTTAAAAGAAGAGCGTGTTTGCGATGCGGACCATGAGTTTATTAAGTGTTTTAATTTTTTCTGCTGAGTGTTCCGTTTTTCTGCGACTTAGTCTTCCTACTCCATATTACGCCTCTTATGTCCTATATTTTCCCTCTCCACAGATTGTTCCTATTATTTGTTCTTTTCTCCTAACAATATCTGACCGTATCAAACATTGACAAATAGTAAATTTTTCGATTTTTCTAAAATTACAACTCCCCTATATTGCTTGCTATAATTCTTGTTTTTGATCATTATCGTTAAGAAAATTTTTATAATGAAGATTAATCAACTGAAAACCCGTTATCAATACTGATCGCGTGATCTAGACTTAATATAATAACCCTAATGCAGAGGAAATACATATGTGAAATTGTACAGATGTTGCTAATCGAACAAAGAGAGTTGTCCACCTTAATCATAAAAATAATTGACTCCTTCCTTTTCTAATTGTTTCTGGGTAAAGGTCCCCGGTTGACGAGTCCAAAAAATTAAAAAAAAAAAACGTAATCAGTTTTCAATAGTGTTGTTGTGGGTTTCGTTCGGAATATTTTTAATTTTTACAGTAGTAATCAACAAAGACGATTTACTTCGTTCTACCGCGTTAAGATAATTCATTGCTCGAACGGCCGGAAATGATGTCCCCGATATCGAACTGTTTCACAAGAGTTTGGTAATTAATTCATCGACGGAACGCAGAGCATGTACTCCACAAATGTGAATGTTGTAGACTAATTAATAGGGTTGTAGCAAGTCATCGATGAATTTTGTATGTTATTGGCGGAAGAAGAGTAAATATTTCTATCATGCTGCTTAATACTTGTGAGCTGTTTCTTCAGTAGATTTTGAGCAGAAAGATTTGCTTTTCTTTAATATGAAACATGTAAAAATCGTGAACATAAAATCGTTTTTTAATTTAAACAGTCTGTGCAGTACTATCGACCGTAAACTTAAATATCAGTAATGTGATTTAGAGAATATATACGTAAAAAATGTATGTAGCCCGTTTAGAGAACACTTAATTTTTTTGTGAATGTAAACTAGCAATTTGTAGAAAGAAGGCTTAACTTTTATTTTCACATAAATTTACAAAAACATAACTTATGAAAAATGTTGTCTAGTTTCGGTGATGACGTATCAATCGCAGTGATAAATGCGAAATTAGTCTCTGTTTTTTTATACTTTCAATTCCGTTTTTATAATAAATCTTTCGAATTATTTAAAATATTTTAAAATTAACATCGAACAAGCTGATACGATGGTGCGCGATAATTTTAATATTATACACATATTAGTTGAAAAAATACACGTCAAGGGGACTTCGCATGCATTCACAGCTGTCATGATAACACTGCCAGTAAGGAGAAGTGGAACTTCGTAAGGGAAATTCTAGGAACAACATAAACGCGATACAACTACTGTTGTATTTTGTATTACATCGGGAAACATTTTATATTGCCGACAGTTGCACTCAGTTTTGCTGAGTACTTACCGTATATCAGAGAAGCAGGTAAATCGAATTTGTTAAATACGCTTTATTAGAAATTTCTTTGCATATGATCGGTAATATTACGCCTAGACAACAATCGTAGTTTTCATTTAATTTTTTTTTTATTTTTTAAAATAAGTTGTGGGTCTCACTGGGAGCCATTTTTTCCTTTTTCCACACACCAATTTTTTCCCCCTCTAGTATATGATTAGGGATATTACTTATTAATTTGATTAAAACTGAGTCGTCAATGTTATCAATTCGTAGATTTAGACCGTGGGGATAAATATAGTATTCTCTTGTTAACCGAATCTTTTTCCTGGATGGTAGTTTTATATTTTACTCGGCAGTGTACTTGCCAGTCTTAAGAAAAATTTTATCTCAGTCATTAAGGAACGTTTTGGTAAGGAATTTGGATCGTTTTAAGGTACGTGTATAACATATTGAAATAATTTTTTAGAGGAAAGATACTTTTATAATTTTGCAACTGAAATTTTTTGTGTTTTCTGCGAAAGAGGGAGCAGATCTTTTTTATGCAATATATTAGTACTGGTCGTATTAAACCAGTTGCCGATAAATTTATGGGTAGGTGTATGATACGTTTAAAATGGCGGAAAACACGCGCAAGTCGCTCGCGTTAGAGTACAAAAATTTTCACACACATGCAGAAGTCTAGGTTCGATAAATTGTTTCTCTGATGGTTTTATGATTACGGTGGACAACTCTTTGTTCGATTAGCAACATCTGTACAATTTCACAAATTTCCTCTGCATTGGGCTTATTATATTAAGTCTAGCTTACGCGATCGGTATTGATAACGGGTTTTCAGTTGAGTAATCTTCATTATAAAAATTTTCTTAACGATAACGACCAAAAAAAGAAAAAAAACAAGAATAATAGCAATATAGGGGAGTTGTAATTTCAGAAAAATCGAAAACTTTACTATTTGTCAATGTTAAACGACCTTGCGCTAAGTTATTCGAGATTCGATCCGAAACTGAAGGATTATGTAAAACTGAAAGAAATTTCAATTTATAAGTGGGGGACTGCTGCGATGTGTGTGAAGAGCCGAGAACGCAGCAGGAACTGGTAACCAAATAGCTGGAAAGGAGAACTGATGAATCAAAAGCAGCAACGGTGCTGTCCAGTAGGAACCGGAGACCAAACTGGCACTGGCGTTGTAGCGAAGACGTCTGAAGATGGAATGTCAAGAAGAGCGGTAAATTTGCAACAACGACAATGCTGCCTAGGGGAGAAACTGGATGCCGAGCGACTGCTTAGAAATATCAATTCGTAACGATTGTGGCTATGCCAAGATCTAAAAAGTGACCGGCTGGTTGAGGAGAGCGCTGGTAGCTACGAACGGTGGCGCGTAGCCCGGGAAAGAGCTGTTGATCTGCAGCACTGTGATGCTGCCCAATAGGAACCGAAATGCTGGATAACCGCCGACCGATGCAGCTCTGAAAAGACTTTGTCGAGGGATGAAAATCCGGGTGTATAAGTATTAGCTACTAGGGTCGCCCTGCAACATGATTGGTTGTGAGCTGCGTCGGAGTAGCCAATAAAAACCTGTTTTTGGTATTTCGCGATTTACGTCGTATTCGGGATTAAATTAAATTTTACAAAAAATTGAAATATTTGAATTCGATATCAATATGTTCCGCATACTCATTAGGCAACACGGGATGGCGTTCAAGTTACATAATAAACCGCGCTGAGATGTTAAAAAATGAAATGTGGCCGCGCGAGCATATCGACCGTCGCGTAAAAGGAAATAAATTATATAATAAAATTATACAGAGTTTGTTTTCAGTAAAACCTTATCCTAAATGTTTGCCGCTAATGTTTTGAAAATTGCACTACTGCATTCAATCATCTCAGTAAAAAACACCTTGAGGCTAAACCATAACCGAGGCAGTATATAAGTCGAAATAGAATAAATTGTTATTTTCGAGTTTCTAATATCGGTTACTTAATTTTCATTTTTACACTTCTGTTCGATTTCAAAATCGTTTTCTCTATTGAAATTTAAATTTTTTGAAAATTTCAGCCACTTTTGTTATTAAACGTTTACTCAAACATTTTGGTATTGTTAAATTTGATTAAAAGTTCAAGCCTATCCATTTTTGCTTTGCAAGTGTGTAAAGATTCAAATATTAAAGCAGTTGTTTTGCTATTTTCCCTCTTTCCTGTTGTTATTTTGGTTTAAATCGATATGTTCGATTCTAGTTCAATCCATACAAACGAATTAAAATAATTTACGTAAGCGTGGATGATGCCAGTTCGTTTGTAACTGAAATTTTAGTTTGTTCATTTTTGCTCTTATTCATAGTTTACATGTGAAAGAATATAAACCACGAATAATAGCAAAAATTGACAAACTAAAATGATGTTTATGAAACAAAACAACGTAAAGAGAAAATTTTAAAAATAACATATATGAGGTACACGATAATTCTAGAAATAGACACGTTAAATAAAATTGGCATACTTTAATAGGGTGAGTACATTTCTGCGGCGATGTCAAAAAATGTATGTGCTCCTTTCGAATTGTGGTGCTCGCTATAGAAAATATATTTCCACAACATAGTAGTGGAAATTTTTTTCCCGAAAACTATATTTCCGAGTTGAAACTCCGTATCGGTAGTAATATGTGTTTGTGAATGATTTCCGGTCCAGCGGGTGTAATTCGAATTACAAGTAGGCCCTATTCATCGGTATGTATAACAGAGCATTGAAGAACAACACGGCGCATAATCGGAAGTAAGAGATAAATAGAAATTGTCGGACGAAATATCGAGAACATCAAAACTTGTGAATTCGCCTCTTGTCGGAAGAGGAAGTAGATACAAACAATGACTTGATGAACTTGGCTTCATCAGGTTGAACACTTTGACCTTTACCTTCTAAAGAAAACAGGAATGGGTCTCACAGAGCAAATATGCTCGTTGTGTGAGTGCCCGACACTCTTATTAACGTTTATTACAAAAAAAAAAAATACAAAAATTACAAACTATTTTAACTTATTCCATAAATCACAAAAATTAGTAAACCAAGCGTTATGTTTAAGTAAGAGTATATATACGCATGCAAATACGTAACACGCCCCGTAGTACGCATCTGTACACCGTTACATGCAGGCAGTTTAATATTTCAAAATCGAAAAACATGATCTTCTTTGAGAACTTAATATCAGGGAAAGACACGAGAAAGGCAAAACAAAATACGCAAAGAAAGAAGCATTAAAAGGTAGAGTGATTCAGGACGTAACTTGTTTTTCAATCTTTGCACCATTTCTTGAGCCATTTTTCCACCTCCTTTTTCCACACACCAAATTTTTTTCCTTTAATATCGATTAGGGATAGTATATTCTTAGTATTCTATGTAATAGTACCTACTTTATTTTATATACATAATAAAAGACGATTTAACCGGTAACTGTTTTTGATGACAGTTTTTCAACCAAGTAAATATTAACGAGGATTACAAACGCGCAGAACCGTAATATTAGACAATCACAACTTTAATATCTACATTCCTTACAGCAAGAACGTCACATTCCATCTTTGGCAGATTGTCGGAAATTATACTTAACACCGCCATTCATATCAGAATTTATGTTTCTGAGGGACGGTCAACAAATTCTGACACCCCGGGTAAATTTTGAAGTATATAAACAAACATATTTTTTTAGTGATAAAAAAATAAAAAGGTGGAAGTGGACAAACGAAATAAAGAAAAAATAACATAAAACAAAGGAAATTATAAAAATTAAGTAAACCGGAATCATAGAAAAATGTGACAGCTAATATAAAATTGCGCGATTTCTACTCATACGTTGGACCTAGAGAGCTTGCACAGCGTGTTACACAGTTAATTTCGTTGACTACTTTATAAATTAAAAAAAAGCTCGTCTGACATCGGTTTTACCGAAAATATTAGGTATAATTGTATCGATGAACCATGAAAGTTTAAAATTATACTTATCTGGTACTAAGAAGTCGCGCCATAAACTATCGATCGATAAGAATTACCTAATTATAAATTATTATAAACAAACCTAAAACAGATTATTTAATGATTCACAAAATACAACCATAAAAAAAATCACTCATGTTTGTTTATAATAATTTATATTAATATAGAAAACGGACAATTACAATTTTCATATGAGTTTGAAGAATTAATTAAACCTGCCGTTGGATGTCGAGAGCGATAATTAACTGATCAGTGACAATTATTGTTTTAAAATTTAATTTTAACTTTAATAAACTATTTTAAATATTAAATATAATTTTAATTAGTTTTAAATTCTAAACAATCTCCAGTTTTAAATATTTTTAAATAATTTTATATGTTCCCAATGAGCCAAATATGTTATTTAACCAAACCTTGTTTTTGTGAGTAAAATATACTCATACCAAAACCACCTTCCTCGTTCTGATCTTGTTAACATTCACAATTACACATATGTATATTTGCATATACACATAAACTTATGTCAATATATGTATGCACTTCGTTTCCTAATACACTTGGATATGCTTTATATACTCAAGATTAATATTTATAAACGTAATATCACCATATCGAACTGTGCTTTATAGCTCTGTTTATGTAATAGCCGGGATGAGTGCTCTCATCTATACGCCAAACTCTTGGCGTTGGATCTTCCTATCCCTTTCAATGCTTCCTCTATCCCTTCCTTCCCATCTCTAGCCGTTATTCCCCTTCTTCTTTCCTTTATATTCTCTATCTCCGATCACATCAGAATCTGAGTAAGTAAGCTCATGTAGTTGGGTCAGTGCTGACACCGAGCCCATTTAATATATATGAAAAAAAAAAAAAAAGGAAACCTGAAGATCTTTATTTGAGGCGGGATAATGAAATTAAAAAACTCAGTGGAGAATAGAACTAATAGATCATGTACAAAAATACCAAACGAAATAATGAAAAAAAAAAAATATATATACTCATATTTAGGCCTTGGCCTCCCGACCCCTTACTGTGCCCACTACATTCTTTCTCTTCCTTCTCTTTCTGTTGTTCCTATATTGGCTATCTTTATTTCTTCTGTTTCTAATCGCTTCCTGATTTAACTTTCAAGTCCCTACGTTTCACTATTTGTTAGTCCTTTGTGCTGGGTAAATGTCCTAAGTTTAAAAAAAAAAAAAAATATATATTTATCTGTACATTTCCTCTGATATGAATTACTTTCTTCTCCTTCTATAATTTCTGTTTTTTGTAATATGTTTTGTTGTCTTTTTTTTCGTTTTTTTTTTTTTTTATTTTTCACTGCTTCTATTTTTTTTTTTTGTAATATTATTATTATTTAAGACCTTGTTCATCGTTTTGTTAGTTTAGTTGCTGATATCAGAAACATCAATCAAGTAATTTTTATGGTGTTTAACAAAAATAATTGTGTTTTTCCATTTTCATATATGTGCTGTAATGACCTTAGTAGTTACAAACGGCGCATATAAAAAATGTAAGGAGGAGAATTAAAAGAAAAAAAAAATATTTTTGATCCTATTCACCATGAAAGTTTCTAATTTTTAACATTACTGCTGTTTTATATATATATATAATAGTCTCTCCTAAAAACCCATAGTAAATATTAAAAAAAAAAAAAAAAAAAAAAAAATCAGATCTGCTCGTTAAGGAGTTTCGTCTCTCGTAAACTGACTTGGTTAGTTCGGCGAAGTCCGTCGTTATAAGCAGCGCCATTGATAATTTTAAAATAAAAAACGACGATAAAAATAATTCAAACGACTCGAAAGTTGAAAATAATGACATTAATAATATAAACAACAATAAAGATGTAACAACAACAATAAAGGTGTAACTTTGCTAACAATGACATTTTAAGTGCGCGTAAGGTCGATCTTTTCCCTAGCAGCTTCGCAAGTTCTATTCAAGTAAGGCTAGAATCTCTCTCCGATAAAAAAATCGGTAGTCTGTATTCTTTTGCAGCTGCTAAATTCTTATTCCGTAAGACTGCTGCAAAGCGAAATCGTGTGAGCCGGGAGGAATAGACTTGGGCTATTTTTTACCGATATCTCCACCGCCAACGAATTTCTGTTAGATTCAACTTTTTTGGACAATCATAAATTCAAAGCATTCATTTCTAGTTCCCTTCTTTTTTCATTTGGTGTTGTTCGAGATATTCCAGTTGATATTTCTGAAGATGATTTCCTTAATGATGTTTCCTCGTCGGTTCCTGTTATTTCCATACGGCGCCTTAAAAAAAAGGCAAGGTGATGAACTCCGTCCCATTTCTTTAATCGAAATTAAGTTCCTTTCCGACAGAATTCCTGATTTTGTCCATTTCTTCCATCTTCGTTGTTCGGTTGAACTTAGTGTCAGACCCTCCA
Source organism: Icerya purchasi (assembly GCA_039619475.1). Classification (NCBI taxonomy): domain Eukaryota; kingdom Metazoa; phylum Arthropoda; class Insecta; order Hemiptera; family Monophlebidae; genus Icerya; species Icerya purchasi. The sequence continues at coordinate 442,807,362 of CM077116.1, forward strand.
TCCAGTGTCGCTCTTGCTTCCGTTTCGGCCATACAGAAAAAATGTGCCACAGTAAACCCCGATGCGTTAAGTGTGGTAACTCCCACCGAGCTAATAAGTGCTCTTGTCCTGCTGTATAATTAAAATGTCTTAAGACTCTCATGATTTCACCAAGCGCCAATGCCCAGTCTTTCTTGAACAACCGGAATTTTAAAAAATGATGGCGTTTGAAAATATATCCTTCAGTGAAGCTTGCCAGTTAAAAAAGGGAAATTGTACTTCCTCTGCGATTTCCTTCGTTGATATTGCCCACAGGAAATTAAACCAAAATGTTTCCCGTTCCAGGTCTAATAATTTATCCGCTAGTTCTTCTCCTTCGTCATCCCCCTCGCTGCCTAAATCCACTCCTCGTCCTTTATCACCCACTTCTCCCAAACTCTCTTTTCCTAAACCCCACTTCAATTCTCCTTCACAATTTCCTAACCGTCTTCCCTCTCCTTCTAATGGGCAGGCACTTAACTTCCTCTGACAATTCCTCTCCTATCAAAAGTAGTCACTCCGCACTTAGCACCTCTAATCCTTTTCTTTCAGCTTTTTCTAATCCTTCTCCCTCTACTTCTCTTCCATTAGTTTCCGCGCTATCCGAAACTTTCTTAGTGCTTTTTTTATCCAAAAACATTGCTTCTTCTCCTTCTCTTGCTGAATCTTTACCGCTTTTCCTAATTAGTTTCATCAATTTTAATTAACTATTCGTTTCTCCAACAATAAATAGTAAAAGAATAGAAATTCGAAGCCCCCTTCTTCTTTTTCTACCTTCTATCTGTTCCTTATATTTTTTATTTTTTTTTTAACCCCCCTTTGGGCATATCAACAAAGGATCTTCGCCCAGAAACGAAAGGAAGGAGAAGGATCAGTTAAATGTAGATTCGGTCAGCTATTGATAAGATAAAGGAACTGAGGATAGGAACAACTGAGATCGACGGAAACGATAAGATATACGAGGCACAATAAGGAGTAGGGAGTTTGAGTGACAGCAGATTGGAATACAAAGAGGTACGTTCGTTCACGAGGGATGGACATTCAAAGAGGATATGGTCAGGATCACAGACGGCTACGTCGTCAGGATGAAGAGGGCAATAAGGGGAAAGAGCGAGATGAAAACGAAAGCGTGAGGAAGGAAGAAGAGTATGATTCATTTCTTTTTCCTTTCATAGCTTTATGCTAGTTTATAATTATTTATGTACCTGTTATGTTCCCGGTTCCACTTACTGTGGTATCTTTCCTTTCTTTCCAGTATTTGTTATAGTTTTTCCCCTTCCTTGGATTTTGAGACATTCTGACTATCTTTCTCATAAAAGAGCCAATGCTAGGGCCAGATTTATCCTCAAATCGGCAAAGAAAAATGCATGGAAAAACTTCTGTTCCTCATTATCTCGCTCTACTCCTATTTCTCAGGTTTGGAGAATGACCAAGGCTTTCAAGTCCTTTCTTTCCCACCATCCTTTTGCCTGTCATCTCCCTGATGAGAAGTTAATTTCCTTTTTTGACTCTGTTGCTCCTTGTTATGTTCCTAACTTTAATGAATTATGTCGCATTTCGCCCTCTTCCACCTTCTCACATTTTCTGCTCACTCCTTTTACCTTCACGGAATTAGAAACTTCCTTACGAAATTTTCCAGACTCTGCTCCCGGAGTGGATGGAATTACATTCTCTATTCTGAACAATCTTTCTGATTTTTCTCTTCAGTTCCTCTTAAACTTGTTTAACTCTTTTCTTCGCCTTGTTTGTACTCTTTTATCTTGGAATACCTTCATCGTTATTCCTATCCCTAAACCCAACTCTTCCTAACTTCGTCCAATTTCTCTCTTGCATCTTGTGTCAGGAAGCTTTTCGAAAACCTAATCAACAGACGTCTTGTTTGATGGCTTGAACATTACAATTTGTTGCCTAGTAATATGTTTGATTTCCGCCCTGGTCGCGGCCCTCCCGACTGTATTGGTGTATTTCTGGCAGACGTCTACAAGTCGTTCATCGACAAAAAATTGCTTATCGCTTCCTTCCTTTATATCTCGGCAGCCTTCGACAATGTCCACCTTCCTACTTTCCGGCTCATTTGTCTTCTCTTATTATTAATATTTTTCTTTGATTCTTTCTGTTCCCCTCCATGAAGCTACTCGACAAATCTTTCATGGATTACCGCAGGGCTCCTGCTTCAGTCCAACTTTGTTCAATATCTATTTCATTAAAATTGCTTCTTTGTCTCTGAGTTCCTCTTCTCTCTTCTTTGCTGACGACTTCCTTATTTATTCCTCTCATCGTAACTTCGCGCAGGCTAACTCCCAACTTCAAAACTCCTTAATTTCATTGCAAGACGCTTTATGTCCAACATCCATCTTTTCATCTCTTCTTCTAAGTCTTCTACTGTCGTCTTTACACTGCGCCCTTTTATTCCTTCCTCAGTCGGCCTCGTCTTAAATAATGGCCCAATTCCTCTTACTTCCTCCTTTCGTTATCTGGGTGTTTTTCTGAATAGCCGACTTTCCTTCCATGTCTATATCAACCGTCTATACGTGTTCTCCTTTAAAAGGCTCAACCTCATTAAATCCCGTTCGCACACTGTCTGGGGAGGTGATCCTGTGATCCTGCTTATGTTTTACAAATCTTTTATTCGCTCTGTTCTTGATTACTGTTCCTATATTTATGGTAATTTTTCTAGATCCCTTCTATCTAAGCTCGATCGGGTCCAAAATACATGCCTCCGCCTCTGCCTTGGAGCCGGAAAGTTTACTCTTATTCCAGCTCTGCAGGCGGAATCTCACATTCCTCTTCTTTTTCTTCGACGTTCCTTCTTGGGTTATTGTTTTCTCATCAAACGGTCGCCAATTTCCTCTTCTACTCTTATTTCTTTTTATTCCTCCATCTTACGTAGCTGGCGCTTTTCTGTCAACAAAACTCCTATTCTAGTTCAGTTTTCTCCGTATATCTACATTCATGATAAACTCCCATATTTCTCCTTCAATTTTTCCTCTTTTCTTCATCCTATTAACCGCTTTTATTCCTCGATTCCTCCTAAACCTGTCATTCATAATGTTGTTAGATCAGAATTTATACTGAATATAAGCTCTTCTTTCCCTAACCATTTTTTGATTTTCACTGATGGCTCCAAAGGACCCAATGGTGTCGGTGTAGCTTTTTTCTGTCCTTTTCAAAATTATGTCGAGTCCTTTAAACTTCCCTCCTTTTGCTCAATCTTCTATGCGGAGTCTTCTGCTATTCTGCGTGTCCTTCTTTTTATCAGATTCTCTCCTGTCTCTCGCAATATCCTTATCCTGTCGGATGCTCAAAACTTGCTACAGACTATCGCATCCTCTCTCCCTCCTCACCCGACTTCTTATTCGCTCCTTTATTCATGATCTTTTCCTTTCTCACATAATCCAAACGGACTTCTTTTGGATACCGAGTCATGCCGGAATTGAGGATAATGAGTTAGTTGACTCATTCGCTCGGTTATCTTCCTCTTTGAGTAGGTTTCTTCTTGTTTTCTCTTCTTTTAATATTACCCTTCTGTCTGCAGCTGCTCATTCCAAACTATGGTTTGACTCTTACGTTTCCTCTTTCTCCAGCCCGGATTACTTTTTCTTGTCTATTCAGCTTTCCCTTTCTTATTTCCCTCTGGTTTCTTGACTTTCCTCTCTGCAATCTGCCGCCTGCGCTTTGGGCACAATTTGCTTCCTTCCTCGCTATTCCGTTACTCTCTTGTACCGTCTCTTTTTTGTCTATTGCACCCCTCCAGTATCCAATTTGTGTGTGATCCCCATCACATAATGTTTGGTTGTTCATCTTTTCTAACCGATCAAGCTGCTTTCTACTCCTCCCTTTTACAAATCGGTATTCCCACTACAGTGCTTCGTTCATTCTCTCCCTTCCTTCTCCTTCTGTTGTCCAGGCTCTTGATTCCTTTTTGTCGGCTATTTTTGATCGTGTAAAGATCTGAGTCTCTTGCATCCTGTTTTCTTTGTTTTTAAACCAATGTCTTTGTACACGACCCCCCCCCCCCCCAAAAAAAACCGCTTATAAGTAAACCGCTATTTTCACAATAAATTTAGCATATGTAGATGCCAATTTCTTTTGAAATCATAATGCTTATATAATTAAAAAATCTAATATTGCGGTAAAATTTACAATTGATGCTGAAATTAAAATTTTTTAAGTATCCCATTTTTACATAACGACTGATATTTTAGATACATCTTAGCCATTTACTTCGGATTATTTTTAGTCGATTATAATCGCTGCTTGATTTAATTAAATGGGATATGTATGATAACTGGGTGTATTAAAATTTTATAAAATAATAATTTATCATTAATATTAATACATCGTGGTCTGCGGTTAGTAATGCGGGAATAGTTTTGTTAGCAGTAGCAATATGGTTATAAATTTATTAAAAACTGATCTTTTTTTTAATATAATGCCTAAATAGTGATCTTAATCAGACAATTGCATACGAATATTATTAAGTAGGAAAGGTCTTAGGATTAGTTTTAGTAGAACTAATATTTATTAGCCACACTTGGCAAAATATTGAATTATATGTTTAATGTCAAGCTGCAAACTATTGCAAAAATCACGAGTAGTGACTTTTTGGTGACTTTGGTTTGACGTCACAATTCGAAAATTTTTTGCAGAGTGCAGAACTAATCTCATTTACAGTGCTAAGGCTCAAAAAAGAAATAAACTTTTTAAAATCCAATCTAAATTTTCTTCTGGGATTTCAAAATTCATCTTAGTCTGAAGCCCCTGGCAGTGTACCCGGCTGGTAATAAGAACGCTCGCTTTGGGGAAGAACCCCAACTCCAGCCCCATTAAGATAAGTCTATACAGTAATCTAACTTCCATTTTCAAATTATTTAAAATTCATATCTAAAGAATTTTTTTTATTTAATACTTTTTTTTTCCATTTTTCTGTCCATGTCAAAACCGTTAAAATCGCCACATCTGCAAAAGCGCGTAATTTATGGCTTCAGTAACTTCTGATAAATTTTCAAAATTAGTCCAAGTATACTACCCAACTACCAAAATTATAACCTAAGTATGCTACACAGAGCCAAAAACAACTAATCCACTCTTCTATTTATATTCGTCATACATAATTTTTTCTGTACCACCACTATAATGCAACACACACTAAAGCCTTCATCTTCTTCTGCCCCTACTGTACATAACCAAAATTTGATACTACAACATAAAGTTAGTCAAACTATCATGTTAGTAAAATTAGTAGCATTTTTAACTCGTGTGCATAACATTTTCCTACTATCATTATTGCAAGATGAAAGTACAATGTTCATTTCAATTCACATTGTTCGGACGATAAGGTTAACACATTTTATAAAAACAAAGAAAAATTTATTTATTTTTTTAAAGTTATCAATGGATGTGCTATTAATATTTTAATTATTTTTAAATCAGGGTAATTATTCTAAATCAGCTGATATAACTAAGATATTATTCTTCACTGATTAAAATTTTCGGTCGTCGGTACTTTGTTTCTCCGTTGCGTAGATTTACAATTATTTCATCTAGTTGATATCGTCACTACATATATTTTTGAATTTTACATATATATATATGTATATATATATATATATATATATATATATATATATATATATTATTTTTTTAAATTCTTCTCCTCACCTTTTTTATATGCGCAGTTTGTAACTACTAAGGTCATTACAGCACATATATGGAGGTAACTTATATGTGTTCGGTCAAACCACTCGTTCTAACGAAAGCTATAACCCTTGTGACGTTAGTTGTAGTATTTGCCAGACAATCTTGTGTGTTATTTGGTAGGCTATGTTGCGTCCTGAACAACTTTGGGCACGTGAGAAGAATGTGTGGAACTGCCGGTATACCAGCCTGGCTGCAGAAGAAGCACATAGTTAGAGGCGAAGATTTGCTAATTATATGACCATGCGACATAGTGACGTGACCGATTCGCAGCCGGCTAAGACATTTAAAATCATAGTATTTTATCAAAACTTTTTTTTTGCGAAAGCAACATCCTGTACCGTGTTTAACTGCTGTGGCTATTATGCGCAGTTTGTTTTTATAGATATCTGCTTACTCCGCTGGTTCCGATAAATTGTGTTACAGATAAAATTGCATTGGGGGAATTCTCAAGAATGTTGGTGACTGTTTTGTTATTAATTGAAGGGGGCCGGTGGGGTGATAGTGCTGAACAGTCGCACAATATGTGAGAAGTTGAGGGAGCAACATCTTGGCCACAAAAAGGACAATTCATAGGAGGGGGTTCTTTGCAAAATAAAATTATGCGACATGGACGTGTGGCCTGTGCGCAAGCGGCTAAGTGCACAGAAATATCTGCGGGAAATGCTTTTTTCTGGCCACCATGGTTCGGTTGAGGGTTTAATTAACCTCGAGAAAGTCTGACACGAGGACCAATGGGTTTTCCATGAGGACGTGAGATTATTGAAGATTATGTTCGATAGATAAGGTGGAGGAGGGCTGTTACTAGGCAAGGGGCAATATATTTCTGCTCGGGCAGATGTCTCGACGCGTTCATTTCCAGGAATTCCAGCATGGCTAGGCGCCCACAGAAAGAATACGGAGCACTGTCAAGTTCGTATGCTACCTGCTGGGTTTGAATTGCTACAGGATGTTTGGTGAGGGGATTAGAGATTGTCAAATAAAGCCGCGGATGAATCAGATACCAGCAAGGCTTTCTGTGGTGTAAGCTCTGTAGAAATAAAATATTCCAAACAGAAAAATACTGTGTATATTTCAGCATCCAGTACCGAGCAATTGTCATTCAGTCGAATGCTTTGAATCACGTCGCAGACTTCAAAGGAACAGGCGGTTGGCGATGAAGTAGCCTCTAGGGTAGCCTTGGCAGAATCTGTGTAGAAAATGAGGTGGTCGGGGTATTTTTGTATTGTTGCTGCTATCAACTAAACGATATTCGGGTGCAGAGGTTTATTATACTTCGTCAGGGAGAAATTAACATCAATGTTTAAAGGGACCCACGGGGGAATCACGGTGTTAGGAGCTAGGTTAGGGAAAGGGATTACGCTCACATTGTGCTGCGATAGGAGGGCCAGGATTTCTGGGAGAAGATCATTACGGAACTCTGGGGGTTGGGAGGTCATTTGTGTCAATAAGACAGGCACGTTTACTAGAGAAAAGAGCGAGAGTCTCACGGTGGTAATAAAAGGTTCGAAAATACTTTAGTGGGGGAGTGCCTAACAAGGCACATAAACTTACAGACGGGGAAGTTCTATGTGCGCCAAGTATTGTGCGGAGCGCCGTGTGGTGTATTGAATCAAGGGATTTAAGTAACGAAGGACTGGCTGACGAATACGCCTGGGACCCGTAGTTTATTCTGGAAATGACTAAGGATTTGTATATGGAGAGGAGAGTTTTGGGAGGTACATGATACTTTATGTTTGATACATATTTAAGAATAAATAGGAATTTATGACATTTAACTTTAAGATTGGATATGTGAGACCGCCAAGTTAGCTTATGATCGAACAGTAGTCCAAGGAAAGTAGCAGTAGGGTGGAAATGAAGTGAGGAATTTTCTAGATTGAGGCGGATGCTGGAAGAGTTTTGACGTCCCCTACAGAAACCAACACAGATAGACTTACAAATGGAGAAAACACAAGACCATTATTGTTACACCAGGATTGTAGTTTTGAAATAGTTTTTTGTAGGATTTTTTGAGCATTTGCTGGAAAACTGGAAGACGGGGAAATGTTTAAGTCGTCAAAGTAGAGCCGGGCGTTTACAGGCGGAGCAATACAATCATTTATATCATTGATATAAAAAATAAACAAGGTTGCATTAAGGGCAGATCCTTATGGTAAGCCATTCTCAGTTTGAATGGTGCTCGATGTTGACGAACCAATCTTAACATGGAACGTTCTGTTTGTTAAAAAATTATTCAGATACTTGGCCATGTTTTCACTTATACCAGCTGTTGTCAGCTTGGGTAAGAGGCCGTATCGCCATACTCTGTCGAACGCCTTTTCTATATCGAAAAAGACGGAGTATACATGTTGGCGTCTGTGAAATGCTGTTAATATTTGCCTTTGTGGGCTCAGCAGATGATTAACTGTAGTACGCTTCTTACGCCCTCCGGCTTGTGACGAGGATAGGAGATTATTCTGTTCAAGGAAGAAAAGGAGACGCCGATTAACCATTTTTTCCAGCGTTTTGCGAGGACACTTATGAGGGATATAGGCCTGTAGTTTTGTTGAAAAAGAGGATCCTTATTTTGCTTCAGAATAGGAATAACAACTGCTAATTTCCATGGCTCAGGGATCGATCCGGAAGACCAGATTTGGTTATAGATATGTAAGAGGAAGATTTTCGCTGACGGAGGTAAATGTTTTAACATATAAGGATGGATGGAATCGGGCCCAGGTGCGCTGTTTGCAGTAAGGTACTGGAGTTGATAGTTTAGTTCAGAAATGCAATTGTAGGAAAGTGAGGAGTCAGAGATGATAGTTATTAGTTGTTCCATGGAATATTTCTTTAATGAGAAGACAGACGAATATGACGATGAGGATGACTCCATTGAAAAATGATTTGCAAAAGCATTTGCGACCTCTAATGAGTCAGATAACATGGAACCATTCTGATTTATCGAAAAGGAAGGGGTCGCACGATTAATACCGTTCAATGCTTTAATTTTGGGCCAAATATTGTGACTAGAAGAATTTATGGAGATTGAATGCATACATTGCTGCCAAGATTCCTGTTTAATGAGGCTCCTCGCAGCAGCACGGCGTTTTTTAAATTCGATCAAATCAGGATATAGGCTTGTTGATTTAAACTTCCTAAGGGCATTTTTACGTTGGCGTATGACTGTTCCTATTTTGGGGCACCACCATGGGATCCGTCGGGATCTGTTTGTTGGGACAGACCTAGGAATGGATGCTAGAGCAGCATTCGTAATAGCGTCGATAAAGGAGTTGATGTTCTCAGATAAAGATTTGAATGGCTCGCTGGGAACGTTTACATTAACTGAGAACATATCCCAATCCGCCTTGTGGAATAGAAATTGAGGTTTAGGTGGTGGGTTGGGTAGGGATGGCTTTGAACGGGCATATGAGTATAGGGAAATGGTCGCTAGAGCATAAGTCCTGTAGCACAAAAGTGCTCAGGTTAGGGAAGATGGAAGGGGAAACAAGTTGTAGGTCGATTGTTGAGAAAGTATTGTGAGACAAATTGAAATGGGTGTAACCTGGGGGGGGGGTCAGTATCAGATCGTTATCTAGGACCAGTTTATTGATGACAGAGCCATATCGGTGAGCGGGCATTAAAATCACCGAGTAATATTAGTGGCGGTCTGACCTATGATAGTACTGACTGAAACATATCTGCAGTGATTATGTAGTTCGGAGGCACTTAGCAGTTACACAGAGTTGTCGGGGTGGCAGATATCTGAGGAAGATGGATGGCCACTGCAATCATTTGTGTTGCTGGGACAGAGGAGTGGACCATAATGGTAACCCTTCCGTTTGCTCTATACCCTTGGTCATTGCTGAAAGTGAAGAGGAAGTGGTTTTGTAGGGCTGGGTTGTCTGTGGGCTTCAAATGAGTTTCCTGTAGACATACCACAGCAGGAGAGTGATTTGAAATAAGTTGTTTTAATTCAGCAAGTTGAGGGTAAAATCCTCGACAGTTCCACTGCAGGATAATGTTACGAACCATGACCACTATTAGCTTTTCGAATATGGTTAGTCTTCTGTTTGATCTGAATCTGACTGTCTGGCAAGTTTGTTGATTAGCTGAGTGAAACGTGTCTTCATTGATCGGTTTTGAAGTAAGGAGTAATTATCTGAGAGCATGTGAATAAATCCATCTACATATGTCTTCAGTGAAGTTGGCTACTATACTCGCTGGGTCGTGTTGTCCTTGAATCGTTTCCATTAAGGTTACGAAGTCAGTGAAAGACAATTATTGATGATGTTGCTTTCTGCGGGCTTTAGGAGTTCAACAGTAGGAAATTTTTGTTTTTTAAGTTTTGATGGTGGAGGTTTGAAATCTACGTTTACTCCATTGTCTCTGATTTCTACCACATTTTGATGCTCTCTGTTTTCTGGTTCGTTTGTCTACATTTGTAAAGGGAATAGAATAGCTCTTGTGCTATCTGTAAAGTCAGGCCCCGTAGTCTTCTGAGAAGCATCAGGGGTTTGTGGGTGGGGTCGCTTAGTTGCTGCTGGGGTTTCCTCGGTGCTAACTATCGTGTTATTTTCAAAGATAGAGGCTTGAGTGTTTTCCTCAGCGAGGGCAGTTATGTTTTGCGAGGCTAAATCAGCTTTAATATCTGTAGCGGGGGGAACACTATCTTCTACAGATGGGGCAATGGACGGCATGTTCTACAAACCCGTTTGGATAAATATTCGATGTTCACGTTCATTATTAACTATTATGAAAGAGTCGGGTAAGGGTGGAAGATCCTCCAGCTGATTATATGGTCAAACTCTAGATCATTGGATTTAACACGGAGCAGAGAAATTGCCGAGACTAATTTTAAATTTAATATTCTCTCAAGATAGGCTTTGACAACAGAGTTTGGGATGGTTGGAGATACGTTAGATAATATCATTTTTTGAATAGGGTTTTTTAACCTTTGATCAGTGATTGTATTATTATTTACGGCGATAACGGCTCCGTTATGAAAGAAGTTGTCTGTGATGTTTTTCGATTTTAAGAAAATGAGGACTCAATTGTTGCTAATTTTGGAGCCTGCAATTATGTTTTTTGAGCCTCCTACTGGGTTTTTAAGGACGTTGAATAGGAAAATCGAAATCTGTTATAAGAGGGGTAGGTTTTCGAGATTTTAGTTTGTCGGAAAAAGAGATTGAGTTGGTCACGATGTTTGTGCTTGGGGATGTTTTATTATTTGCTGTCAAGTTTATTGTAGTAGCGGTTGGGTTCTGTAAAATAGGTGTATCGAGCTTGTTTTTTAAGTTTGCAGGCTTACTTGTTTCATTTGCAGTTAAATTTGTTTTTGAAAAGGCGGTAGGGTTTTGCGTGTTAGAAATATTTAACGGAACGATCTTACTTGTGTTTGATGAAGAAAAGCGTTTTTATTTTTCTTGTTATCGGACGCTGCAGGTTTAACTGTCCGCGCGGTTTGTGCAAGAAGAGATGCTGCTGTTGTCTTCGTAGGTAATGTCTGCGACGTTGATAAGCTCGCTTCACCGGGCATCGTTAATTGTTTCCAGATTGGCGGGGGGGTCCGCTGCATACTGATAGCGATGCGCGGAGTTTACAATAAGACGAAATCCGATAACGGTAGAGGTAAATTAAAATAAACTAACAGATCTACTAGATAAAACCGAAACGCACGAAAACGACCGATTTAATCGAACAAAAAAAAAAAAAAAAAAAAAAATCGAACAGAGAAATAAATCATTTGGTTCGTTGAATAAATATTTATTTTTTATCGAGTTATATTTTTTTGTTTACCTGTTTTTTTGTCTTATTAGCCCAGTCAACTAGTGAATTCATTGTTTTTGTTTTTGCTTTTTTTTTTTTTTCGGAACCAATGTGGGAAGCCGTATCTTTTTTTTTTTTTTTTTTTCTCTTTGGCCCGAACAGAACAGTTCATTTGGCAAGCAAACTACGCCACGACTAGATATTAAAAATGACTAATAATAGAAAATTCAGGAAGAGAAATTTCATTCTACAGTATGGCCGCAACTGCTAGCAGTGCCCACAATGCCCAATGAAACAAAATAAACACAAACAAGATTTTTTCATTCTGGAAAAAGGAACAAAAGAATAAATAGATAAATAGATAAATATTTCTATCTCACATTATGACCACAGTTGCCCGGCAATGTTCACAATGCATTATGAGAAAAAGGAAGTAGTCACAGCCACACTGGACAAAGACTACAATGTAAGAAAAAATAAGTAAAAATAATGGGGGAAAAAAAATCAAATAACAATCCTGTTTCTTTCAATAAACCTAAAAAGAACAAATAAAATTTAATACACAATGGAGGATAAACACTGCAGGACATGAGGTCTTTAGAAAACGCAAGTCTCGTGTTATCGAACTGGGCGCAATTAAATAATAAGTGGTTAGTGTCTTCTCTACAATTTTGTCGAAAATAAATATTACAACCCGTGCAGTGCCCGGTGTTTGAAAAATTTAAACCCAAACGGCAATGGCCGGAGCGGAGCCTACACACAACGGTCACAAACCTACGGGTCAAACTAACTGGGACACTAATGCGATAAAACCAAGGTGTGGACGGCAGAGATGGATGGACCATATGAAAATATTTACCAGGCCCTTGCTCTCTACAAATAAGGCTTACCCAACCCGCATGATTATCTCTTTTGGCTTTATCTAGAAGATCGAAGGATGGGATAAATGGAAACTTAATACCTGATCTAACACCTTCTTTTGCGATTAAATCAACACGGTCACCAAGTGGTATCCCACAGTGACCCGGAACCCAACAGAATTTAATGACTCCTCCAAGTTCGGAAATATTAAAATACTTTTCCTTAATTTCATAAATAATTGGATGGCAATTATATTCAAAGTTACTTCTCTAAAGCGACAAGAGAGAACTAAGGCTGTCCGAAAGTACTACAAACTTCCTCTTAGACTGCAACACGTTTTTCACAAACTCTAACGCTTTTTCAATTGCAAGAAGCTCGGCCGTGAAAATCAAAGCTTCTGGAGGTAATTTAAATTTCTGCTCAGTGATACCTTCTATAATAAACCCGGCTCCTACACCTTCATTAAATCCACGGAATTTAGCACCATCGGTAAAGATCAACTGATAACCGGGGTATAATTCTTTCGCGATACCTAGAAAAACGGAGTTCACAATGTTACCAGGCAGCAGATGCAAATTCTGGCTTTTAAAGGTGTTAATATTGATGTCCAGTTTAATAAGATTGAGGTCGTATCTGAAATTAAAATAATCGGAGGGAGAAGATGGCACAAGAGCTGGACTATAACTATAATACATCCTAGTTCTTTTGAGCAAGAGCGGCATTTTCTGGGGAACAAATCTCCAATCACTACTTACCTGCATTATCTTACTTATGAACTGGGAATATTTGTAATTACAATACTTAAGTACAAATTTATCTGTTAATAATTTCTTCTAATGTGCAGAGGAGTAATTTTGGTCTCCATTTGTAGACCGATGGTATGGGACGACCTGACGTTTCCCGTGATTAATCTTAAGCCAAGATTCTGTAATGAATCTAACTTTCTGAGCTGGAACTTCGAGGCTGATCCATAGAAAATCGCTTCATAATCCAATTTCGATCTAATAAAGCTTTTGTATAACTGGCTTAAGATGACTGGATCACTTCCCCGCCATGAATTGCTTATAGCCTTTAAGGGGCTATACGATTTAATTACAAATTCAACAAGTTTTTGAATGTGAAAAGTCCATGTTAGTTTAGGATCTAAAAACAATCCTAAATACCTAACGTGCCTAGTGAACTTAATGAGTTGGTTTTGAATTAGAACACGTATTTTTTAGTAGTCAAATGGTCTAAGTGAAAATACATATACCGAGGATTTGGTGAGGGATATTTCAAAATGAATCTTCTCAAAGGAATTAATGCAAATATCCATTATGTGTGATCGAAACCACATCTTCTTTGGATGCCCCGCCCTTGCTTTTGAACGCTCTGTCTTTTGCTCCAAAATCGTAGCACTAGATCTTACTGCTCCTTATAATTCTTGCTTTATTCTTTCCTTCCTATCATCTCTAGCTTATAATACCTGTACATCAATCTTTTCTAAGCTCTGTCTCTAATCGCCTCTTGATTTTCTTTTTTTAATTTTTGTAGTTGTTGAGTCAAAGCCTCTGGCATACCCCAAAAAATATAAAATAATGTTATTATTTTATTTAAAAAAAAAAAAAAAGATTAAGAATAGAACTTTTCTTTTTTATACCATAGTAACCAATTCAAGGAATACGGTGGATAAATACTAAAGGATATCATAGTTTACTGAAAAGGTTATTTCAATTACTTTTTAAATTTTTTATAATTAAATAAAAGATGATTTATATTTTCCAAAAAAATGAACTGGCCTATGGTAATTACATTGTTCCTGGTTATCTGCACGTAAAAAAAATTAAGGGATACACTGGAAATTGTTTATGGAGAAGGTAAGGAGGAATCGAAATTGGCATGCGGCAATACCACCGTGGGGTAAAGGCAAAATGCATGATTGAATAGTGTTGAAGTACGTGCCTTTTTTTTTGTAGATTGCTAATATTCAGTATTCAGTATTCAGAAAGCATAATGATTATGTTTAATTTCAGTATTTAGATCCAAGACTGGAATATACGGGGAAATTCAACACCCACTAAGGATGCTTCTCTGACAGCAACATTGGTCGTCTCGTTAAGTTTTAACCCTGCGTGACTTGGCATCTAACAAAATCCTAATACACCGCTCTCAAAGATAATTGTTAAACATTTATCCCTTATCTCCCCCAACCAGCGATAGCTGTACTTAAATCGGCTATTTCGTAGGACCCAAAGAGAACTTAGGCTACCTCTGCATATAACATATTTACCTTTATCACCGAGTGCACAGAGTATCTAATCGTAATCCTCAGCAATCACTAGAAAATCAGCTGAGAAAATAAGTAGTTTAAATCTCTGTACGATCGCAACTCCTCACATTAGGAACGGCGAAATCAAGAAGATCGAAATTTTAATCTGATTTTGAGCGGTCAGTAAGAATTTTTAAGTATTCAGGAAACACCGTCTCTGTAGCTTTGGTGAAGTGTGCATCCCGAATAAATTGAAAATTCTGATTACATTTATTTTATCTAACAAATAATAAGATTATTACTGTATGGGGCCGTAAAATGTACAGATGTTTTATTTAATTACGCGTAGTTCTATTTTATTTTTTCCAACCGATTTTGTACGCTGTAATATTATGTCAGTCTTTTCTTCCAAGCGCAGGCATTAAATAAGGCGGAAATATTAAAATATGGAAGAACGCAGTTTTATTTCGCAAACGAAAGAAAATGAAAAAACATCAATTACTATTGAAAATAATACGGATAATGGCTTTCGCCCCGAGCTTGTTTGTAAAAGTACTCGAACCGGTGACGTGATTCAACTTTTTCAGGTAATTCATTATCTTTACTGTTTAAAAATAATAAAAAACGGTAAATGCAAGTATTTTTTTTTTTATTTATATTAAATTTAGGTCGCTTCAACAACTAGGTTATTAACGACCGCAATACATGATTATATTAATATTATTTTACAATAGAAATATGAAATTAGCAACAAAATTACTTATACACTTAAATACAAATTCATATTAACATTTTATATTAACTTTAATATTTCAATAGATTTTAGGAACATGATTGTTTTATTTATTCCATCCGAGTCGTTCAGGCATTCATGGAGTGTGCCCGGGATTTTACACTGCAGTCTTTGTTGGTCCAGCTGTGTACATTCCAGGAACCAGTGTGAGATTGATGCTTGTTGTCTCGAACAGAATGTGCATATCTGGGGTGGTAGTTTTTCCATTAGGCATCTGTGTGTTATATTAGTGTGCCCAATTCTTAGGCGAGTGATTATTGTTCGTAGAGCTCTGTTGTTATGGTGAGGTGCTATTTGCCATATATTGTCCCGACAAGCTGCTATTTTATTATTTCTATCGTTGGTCCACCTCTCATTCTATTAGATTTCTTTTTTGTGATGTGTTGCTCTGTTTAGATCGATGTAAGGAATTTTAGTCTCGGTGATAGTCTCCAATTTAGTGGCCCTTTTGGCAGCAACATCAGCTTTTTCGTTCCCACTTATTCCAACATGAGCGGGTATCCATGCGAGCGTGATTTCTTTATTGTCTAGGTTACTTGTTTTAATCAGTTCACGTATGGCATGTATTATTGAGTTCTTGGTTGCTGGATTTGCTATCGCTTCCAACGCAGATTTGAAGTCCGACAGGATTAAACCCTTGTCCGAGTCCATTTCTATGAACCATGTGATCGCTTGGTATATTGCCAGTGCTTCACAGGAGAATGAGGAGTACATTTCTGGGAGGCTTATAATCTTTTCTATATCATTATGGATAATGGCGCATCCCTTTTTATCCGCTATACTGGAACCATCAGTGAAGAGTTTATTGTGGTTAGGGTAATTGTACAGCATTTCTTGGAAGGCTAATTTGTAGTATTCAATTGGTGTGTTGTTTTTATTACTAGAAGACGATGCCATGTGCCAGTCGACTCTGATAGAGCTGTTTATCCAAGGCGGGAATGTCGGAGTAATTCTTTCCCAGATTTCGTATGTTTGAATATCCAGTATATTTTTATATTCTTCTACTCTCATTTTTAGCGGCTTTGGGATGTATTTTCTGTCGGTGTAGGTATCCACTAATCTCGTCTACATTGGGTCCGTATAACAGTTCCAAGGCTTGTTATTGTTTTTATTGGCATAGTTTATTGCCAAAGTATACCTCCGGAGGTATAGAGGGATCTCATTTGATTCTGCTAAGATACTGGTGATGGGGCTGGATCTGAATGCTCCCAAAGCTAATCTAAGAGCAGTATTTTGAATAGTGTCGAGTTGGTTTAGATGTCTGTCCCTCGCTGATGCATAGATTATGGATCCATAGTCCAGTTTGGCTCCGACTATAGCCTTGTAAGTGTTTATCAAGATAGATTTCTCCGCTCCTCATTTCATTGATGCTATGTTTTTGATTATATTTAATCGTTTTTGGCATTCCGCTTTCGTCTCTTTAATGTGGATTTTCCAGCTCAGCTTTTCATCGAATATCATTCCCAATATCTTCATCGATTCCACTTGGCGAATCTGTGAATTACCTAATGCAATATGCGGGCGTATGTTTTTACTATTATTGGATCCAGAGCATACCATAAATTCAGTTTTGTTTAGTGAGATTTTAAAGCCTGATAGATCGCACCATTCTTGCATCTTGTTGAGTGCATCCTGAAGCACTTCCGCGCACGTATCAATGTTTCTCCGGCACATATAATGGTACCATCATCGGCAAACCACAATCCTGCTGCAGGTGTCCTTACAAGTTTGATTGCATCATTAAGGGCTATCAGGAAGAGTGTGAGAGCTATAACAGTACCTTGTGGTATTCCGTTTTCTAGGACGAAGTTTTTGGAAAGGTGTTCCTTTATTTTGACTTGGAATTGTCTTTGTTCCAGGAATTTAACAATAAAGGCTATTATGGGCCCTTTTAACCTTAACTGGGTTAATATGTGTATCGCCCTGTGTCTCCAAACTGTTTCATACGCTTTTCCCAGATCAATATTTATCATAATTGCATGGCGGTTTTCAGCAAAAGCTTTGCATATTATTTTTTCCAGATGACTTAGATGATCATAAGTGGACCTGGAGTATCTGAATCCACTTTGTGCTGGTGACAGGATGTTTTGAGATTCCAAGAACCATACTAATCTACGGTTTACCATTTTCTCCATAATTTTGCAGGTTATACATGTTAAGGAGATGGGCCTGTAGTTCGTCGCTCTTGTACTGTCCTTGTTAGGTTTGGCAATGGGAATAACTATTGCTTTGTTCCATATTACTGGAAATTGATGGTTTGCCCATAAGTTGTTGTAGATTTTTAATAAATGCGACTTACTACTTAAGTTTATGTGCTTAAGTAGAGCTAGTGGTATGCCATCTGGGCCCGGGGAATTAGACTTACAGGTGCTGATTGCTGTATTGAGTTCTTGTATCGAAAATTCTCGGTTGATCGGGCATTGATTCCAAGGTGTTTCATTGATGTTCATGTAGTCGTTAAATGATTGTTCCCTTTCCGTTTTATTTTTGAACTCTAAGAACTTTTTGGAATAATTGTTGTCGCTTGAGTTTTCGGAGAATGATTCGCCCAGAAATTCCGCCATTTCTTGGATGGAGTTTATGGCTTCGTTGCTCTCATTAAAGATAACTGATGTGAATAAAGCTTTCTTGCCTCCTTGAATCCTTTTGATGGCATTCCATATGTATTTGGCGGGAGCTTGGGGGTTAAGTGTGCTGATGAAGTCCCTCCAGGCCTCTGTTTTGCTTTCTTTAATAGTACGTCTGGCTTTGGCTCTTAGTTTTCTGTACTGAATTTTACATTCCAGAGATTTTGCTTTTCTAAATTTGTAGAACGAATTTTTAGCTGCTCTGGTATCTGACTCACATTTCTTATTCCACCAAGGTGTTTTGGGGTGTCGATAATGGCCTTTTTTGTACGGAATGGCTAAATTCGCTGCTTTATGCAGCTGCGTAATGAAGTTCTCGAACGTTTGTAATCCAGGAATGTCGTCGTTACTACCCTCAACTTCAGTTGTGTAGTCATCCATTGTCTCTGCGAAGAGGTCCCCATCAGCTTTATTAAGATTCCAGGTAGTTTGCTCTTCTCTAGAGCTGGTATTGGAAGTACGATTGTTCAGTTCGATGTAAATAGGATGGTGATCGCTGTCTCTAGGGTACTCATCTACCCTCCAATTTATAAGGTGCGCTAGTCTGGCCGAGCAAATACTAAGATCAATTGAACTGCAGTTTCCTGACGCCGAACAAAAGTGGGTAGGACTTCCATCATTTAGAATTACTAAGTCGTTATCTTCAATCCATTTTTCGATTATACTTCCTCTATTATTTGTATTCTTGCTACCCCAGAGTAGGCTGTGGCTGTTGAAATCTCCAACTATAATAAAGGGTTCAGGAAGCTGACGGATCAGGTGGTTTAGGCTGTCAGAATTGTCGAGAGGCGTGGCATTCGGAATGTATAGATTGCAGATAGTTATTAGGCTGGGGGCTCGGACTTGGACTGCGATGGCTTCCAAATTTGTATTTATACTGCAGATTGTGGCTGGGATGTTTTCCTTTACATAGATTGCTACTCCTCCACTTGCTCTTGCTGCGTCTATTCTGTTTCTATAAAAGCTTTCGAAGTTTTTGATTTTTTCTGTTCCGTTATCTCTGAAATTTGTTTCTTGCAGACATAAAATGGGGACATTGTCCTCCCGGATCAGCCTTAGGATTTGCTCTCGTCTGGGTGCAAAACCATTTACATTCCATTGTAATATTATCATTTTGGGCGACTAATAATGTTGTGATGAAGTGGACTCTTCATCACTTGGTTTAGAAGGGCTATACTGTGAGTCTACGTCACTCACATCGCTGTTAGTCTCTATTTGCTTTCTAATATGAGTGAAGCGGTGTTTCATTCTTCGGGAGGTTAGGAATGGGTGGAGCGTTTTTAAATGCCCCGCCAGCGAGCTAGAATTGCTAGTAAACTCAATGAAGTGCTTTAGTTCGGTGAAATTGAATTCATAGTCTAGAGGATTTGTTGCCATAATTTTTTTTATAGACTCGAGGGCTTCCTCGTTTGTTTCCTTGGGAGCCCCGTATGCTCTTTTCTGTTTCTTCTGAGCGCTTGTTGGTTTAGCCTTTGGTTTCTTAAATCCCCTTTCTAGCTCCCGTGTTTCCATTGATTTTTCTAGGTTTCTCTCCGATGACCTTGATAGCGAGGAGGACGATTCTGGATAGGATCTCTTGGCTGAGAGATTAGGCAGTAGAGGGTTGTTTGTCATCGTGAGTGAGGATAACAACTCTGGATTTGTCTGCTCACTAGTTATGTCTGTGTCTGTAAGCTCTTGTCTTTGGCTCTGTCCACCGCCGAATGGTTGAGTGGGAGGAAGATCTTTATCGTTTTCAATCACCGGACAGGCCTAAGCCAGATGCCCTTCTTTCTTACAAACAAGACATGTTAGAGAGTTCAAGGAGAAGAAAATCCAGTAATTGGTGTTTTCAAAGTTAATTTGTGTACTTTCTGGTAGCTTGTGTAGGTCGTCGGCGTTTATGTATACTTGACGTCTAAAGCTTAGAATGTGTGCGAAACCTTCTTCATTTAATCCCGCTTTTAAGAAAGTAATTTGAGACGATGCTTGTACACTCGCTTGTTTTAGTATATCCTCTATGTATGAGTGAGAGATTATAGGAGGCACATTAGAAATAATAATACGTTTATTTTGGAAATTAAAGGTCGCATTTTTAGCATAGTTCCATTAATTTGTACGCTTTTATGTTTACTGACGAGGTCATCGGCCAGTTCCTTGGTTGCTAAATAGACACAAATTCTGTTATTTGAAATTCTGGAAATAAATCTTATTGCTGAAGGCGAAATGAGTGTAGCAATTGAGAGCGACTATATTTAAAGCCGACATCTAAAAGGGACAGGAAAGGTCACTTCCTGAAAATATCCGATGAACTAGGAGCTGTTAAAACTGTTAAAAATTATAATAGACGAACGGAGACGTACTCACATCCAGTTTAATTTTTCTAACAAAACGTCCTATTGTGTAAATGCTCTACATTTTTAGTAAAAAATAAAATATTAACGTTAAAAACTCGTATTACAGAAAATAATTATTATTCAGAAAATATAATAAAACAGCCTGTTTTGTAGTTTCAGATTTTAATGTTAAGATGCGTATCTGGTAGTTGCACACTAATGAAGTTATTTTGTACCTATTAGTGCATAAATAAAAGGCTATTTTTTAAAAAAAAATTTAATTTTTTATATTTTTTAGTCTGAACTTTGTACTATATATTTCAATAAAAAACAATAAATTTAGAATTGTATTTTATTTTGCTTTATTATATTCAATATCTTGATTATAGGACATTTACGGAAATTTGTGTTACATTTTATTAAATAATGGATCGCATTCTTTCAATTATATTGTCTTTTGTTTTTCATACCATACATACGGAATCCTCAGCATATGAAACACAATGTTTCACTAATAGAGATCTTTCCATTGATATATCATATGACCGAAAAAAAAAAAAAAATTTTTTTGAAACATTTGACCTTTCGGCGCCCCAATGGCCCGATTTTAAAGTTGGAACCACAAATGTTCCAAAGTAAAGAAATACACAAGGATGCGCATTTTTTTAACCTTGTTCAAAATTTTTAGCTGTAAAGCTGAGCCACAAGCGGGGGCTACGCGTTATCTTTTGTGCTTTTTTAAACTTTTAGTAAAATTCCAATGTTTCGTTAAGAAAATGAAATACGAGTTTGCTCCTGATAAATAGCGTTCTTTCCAACAGTATATTATATATTTGAGTTATAAATGTTTATGTCCATTTTCTGTGTATTCATTTTATTAAAAATTTATAAAAACATGTATTATAGAAAATTATACTTTAAAAATATTAAAAAGAGCCGACGTGTTTCGCAGTTACATACTCCATAATCATGAATGCCACGATTATGGAGTACGTAACTGCGAAACATGTCGGCTCTTTTTAATATTTTTAAAGTATAATTTTCTGTAATACATGTTTTTATAAATTTTTAATAAAGTATATCATATGCCGAGAAAAAATTTTTTTTTCCAAAAGTTCGAGGAAGTACCGAGGGTATAATTTTAAAGTTGCAAACCTAGATGTTCAAAAACAAAGAAATATACGTGCATGTGCATATTTTCAACCTTGTTCAAAATGTTTAGCTATAATACTCGCGCCGCAAAGAGGGAGCTACATATTAGATCTCGCGCTTCTTTGAACTTTTCGTAAACTTCGAAAGTTTCATTAAAGAAATAAAATATAGTTCTCGACAAATAGCGAACTTTCCAATGATATATCACATGCCTGAAAAGAAAGAAAAAAAAAGTTCCAAAATTCCCCTCAGGTCGGCGCCCCGGGGGTTTAATTTTAAAGCTGGAAGCTCAGATGTTGCATAATATTGTATTGTCATCTATAACAAGCATTTCTGCAAAAGGACACTCTTTTAATTCATCGGAAAGTAGGTGAAAAATCATTCGCAAGATTCCCCCCAGACAGACAGAACGACAGACAGATAGAAGGACAAACTAAGTTAAATAAAAGGCTATAAAAAGGATCCGATGGTCGCTCTGAACATCACACCGTTTATATCCATACGGGACCAATGAATAAAAATGCGTACATACCACGTGAGTGTTTTGAAATTTTCTTTACGTCTGAAATGATGGATTAAGTTCGCTATATAAACGAACAGATTAACAAAATTCAGGGAAATTACAAATAACGAAAACGTATCCCCGTAACTGATGATGAAATGTTGGAATTTTCGGGACTTGTTTTATCGGCAACGTAAAAAAATAATATTTGTAAGAGAAATATTTAATTCTTCTCTGTGTGAAAGTTGTCTAATGGGTAGTAATCGACTTGAATTCATACTAAACAATCTTAGGTTCGATGATGAAAGGTAAACAACGAATTGAAATTGATTCATTTTCCCATTTCGAGAGTTATGGGACCTATTTATAAGGAAACTGTAAAGCTTAACACCAGGTTCTTATATTGACGAACAGTTAATAGCTTTTTACGATAATTGCCGATTTCAAATGTATAGTTTAAAAGTGATAACGGCATGCGATACGCATATATGACTTTTTTTTTTTTTTTGGGGAACGCCAACCAAGGGCAATGACCTATCATCAAAGAATTACGAAAACAGGATTAAATTTTGATATATAAAGAAATAGAGGAAATGAACTCCGCTAAGATTGGAACAACATCTGGTGAAGGAAAGTATGTAATGTAGGAAGCACAAAAGGAGTAGGTAGTTTTAGGTAGAGTAGCTTAGTGTAGAGGAGGGAACGCTGCTGTACAAGAAGAGAGCATTCAAAAATAATATGATTTGCATCACAAACACATTCATGATCCGAGGGATGAAAATTACAGTATGGGGAAGAAACAATAGAAAAACGAAAGAGAGTTGGAATAAGACAATTATGGTTGAGACGAAGACGTGTTATGGAGGAAATAACGGAACGACTGAAACCAGGGAAATCAGCAAACCAGGAACGTGATAAAGGAAGAGGTTGCAAGAGTTTGTAAAAGGAATGAGGATTGGAAAAGGAGGTAATGTAGGTATCCGACCATGATTTGAGGTGTGCTTGTTTGGATGGAAAATAGATATTATTGGCCGGAAATTTATTGACAAATTTGCCGTTATAGGAAGCAGAGCGAGCAAACGAGTCAACTAGGTTGTTGCCTGCGATGCCGCTATGACTGGGAATCCAAAGAAGATCGATTTGAATAGAACGAACTAAGAAGAGATTTGCAATTAAGGAACGAATGGAAAGGATAATGTAGTCGCATGAAGAGGATGGAAAAGGTGAGGATATAGCCTGCAAGACGCTCATGGGGTCAGAACAAGTAAGGTATTTATTATTATAGGAGGAAAGTGCAATGAAGAGAACTGCACAGAGTATTGCATACGATTCTGCAGTGAAAATGGAACAGAAGGAAGGAAGTTTATCTAAAACGAACTTTGAACGATTCACAATAGCAACGTCTACTGGACATGTAATGTAAGTTATCAACAGACACGATTTTCTATTGCCAGTTTATCGATTATGTGGAAAGGGTTATTCAATTTTCAGTTAGTGATTTGCGTTTCCGTAGCCTTTGATGGCGGCACTGATGATTTTAAAGTTAAGCAGTTGGACAAGGTTTGTATCATATTTATCCTATATTGTTTATTTCATTCATTGTTTTCTTTTACGTTTATCGTACAATAATTAATTTTAAACACCAATTTAAAACAATTATTTTTAAATTTTTTATCAAATACCCCGACGTGTTTCGAAAACGAAGCTTCATGATACTGCCATGATCATGAAGCTTTGTCTTCGAAACGAGTCGGGGTATTTGATAAAAAAAATTAAATAATTGTTTTAAATTTCTGTTTAAAATTAATTACTGTACAATAAATATTTATCCTCTCCGAGATCTCTCGAAAAAACACTTCTTAAAACCAATAAAATTAACCCTATTGATTTTCTACACTTTTATCCGTTGATATTTATCTTTGTTTGTAAATATGAAAAAGATTACATACTCTTAACTGGAAAGTACTAATTACAATATCTTATTAAATTACAGTTAATATAAATTATTGTAAACAACATAAAATAAAAAAATATAATAATTCACAACATTTATGTTAAGAACTTAAATTTTGCGAATTATTATATTTTCTATTTTATGTTGTTTACACTAATTTTTATATTGATACACAGAAAATGTACAGTTTTAATATTAATTTAAAAATGTATATTTATAAATTGCAATTAGTATCGAAAAACATTTATATATGCTATTAGGCTACAGCTACGATACAAGCGGCGAGCAGTGAACGGTAAGCGGTGCGCGTTGAAACGGTGTCAGTAATTTATATATTTACACGGAATAGCTACGATTTTTCGTTGGCTACGATAGCAGCGCCGCTTATCGTAGAAGGCGCACATATATTTTTTACTGTCGCTCAAGCGTCAATTGTTTCGTATAGAATTATTAAATTCAATTTGCATCAAAACAACGAAATAATGATAAAAGAAGAAAGTTAACCGATGCGGAAACTGAAATGCTAATATCACAGAATGAGTATAAATGACATTCCCGGTGGTAGCGGATATTAAAAATTCCGTTGCATTCTCTGTAAAAAGAGTAATAGAGAATACTAATTATTTTTAAACTCCCCGTAATGAGTACGGTAGCTAGACTAGGAGCGCGATCATATAATATGGAAGTTTGATGATTGGCAAAAAGTGAAGTAAGTATGGCTGCACAAAACCATATAGATATAATATAAAGCTGGGCCAGTGACCGGAGGATTAAATTTAGTGAGGAAAAGTGCCAACAGGTGACGTTTACCAAATAGATTCATACTAAAGATAAATATTGAGATCAAACAAACCGATTCAGTTAAGTATCTGGGTATGTATTTGGATTACCGGCTTACGTGGCGTGTTCATGTTGCGCAAATCCGTAAGAAATTCTTCGCGCGCGCCAAACTACTATCTCCATTAATAGGAAAGAAATCTACTTTAAATCTAAAGTTGAAAAGATCTGTCTACTTGTTGGTCATAGCGCCGATACGGAGGTATGGACTTGAACTATATGGAAACATTAGTAAAAGCAATCTCTCACAGATTCAAAGGCAACAGTCAATCATTCTCCATACAATCACGTCGGCTTCAACGTATGTCTCTAATATAACTTTACACAATGATCTAGATATTCTATTTGTTAAAGCAGTGCATGTTGAACATTGCCAAAGGTTTTTTGAGAAATTAGAATTAAACACAAACCCAAACATAAGTGGAATGTATATTTAACCCTTAAATGGTAACGATGGGTGGTCACTCACCATTTAAAATTTAGGTGCCGAAAATGGCGTTACCTTTTAAGGGTTAACACTCTTCCGGATAATCCAAGAAGAAGGCTTAAGAGGACGGAAATGATGCCGTGACGCCCTTCCCGTCACTTAATAGCAATTATTACTCAAATTATTCTGTGATACAGATATACTTAAGCCATTAGCTCAATATATGGTATACACATGCTTTATTGCAGATACAATAATGTCAATCCTTTACTTGGAATAGCTTCAACCAAGCTTCTATGGACAATGCTATGTGTCATCATAGTGTGGTGCCATAAGCTATGTATATTTCTGGACTGCTATGGACTGTGCTTGAGTGAATTTGTTGCCATGCTGCCCATGTTCTATATGAAATACATTTTCTAACCAAGATCCTATGGGGCAATGCCAAATCGCATTGTCGCCATGGTGACTGGGCACTAATTTTATATATTTCCTATTACATCCTCACTGCAGAAATGGTATCTCGGACCTAATTCTCTTGTTGGAGGGATTGGCCTGCTTTATATTCTCTAGTAGGCTATTGTAAAGTTGAAGTCACTGGAGCTGTTTATGGCCTTATAAAGCCAGTATAGCGGAAGAAGAAAAAAAAAGAACGTGGTATATTTGCTTACACCAGAAATTAATGAAATGTTATCTAGAATTTATTATTTACCATAGTAATCGTTTTATTTTAATTTTTACGTTAAATTTTTATTTACCATGGTAATTATTTTATTTAAAATTTTTATAAAAATTATTATTTTTTTATTCGTCCCGTATGCATTTCTGTACCACTCGTCGCATCTCAACTTTCCAATTTTTCCAGTGGATTTTCCCAACATTTTCTTTCGCGCCAACTTTGTCCTGCCAATGACGAACACAACAAAAAAGCAATCCAGCAAATCGGTCGAACGGTTCTCAAATGACGATCTTTTATTTTCTTTAAAAACGATCTGCATGCAATCAAAGTGATGTATTTTCAGAAAGCGATAATAGTTTTAAAACATCAGTGGACGACATAATAACAAATGAACGTTAACTGTTTCGTTATAAACACTGTCGTTAATCTGTTAATTACCATTCTACCACTCGCCGCTCGTCGCTCGCAGGCTCTTACAGCCAAATAGTTCAATTTTCTTCATTGAAATTTTTTGTGCAATGTTTATCTATACTTATAGGAGTTAAAATATCATTACACTGATTTCTCGTATTAATTTTACGATAAATCGTTTTATAATTCGCTTTTCACCTCTAGATCACAAAAATGGATTTTCGCTGGTTTTTTTCCTCAATCTTACTTCTCTTTTTTTTTTTTATGTTTTATCTATTCTTACAAACTTCTCTATTCAGTGGAATCGTCGTAGCCTCAGAGCCAATAAAAATTTATTAGATAGTCTATTAGTTACTCATGAGATTAGTGTTGCTCTCATTCCAGAAATGTGGCTTCGGTCGGGCACGAACTTTAGTATTAGGGGCTATAATCTAATTAGATGTGATCGGAGTGACGGATATCAATCCTTGTTAAAAATGACACTCTTTTCCGCTCTCACGATGTTTCTCCAAACCTTCCTCTTATTCCTCACCAACATAACATAGTCCACATCTCTATGCGTACTACCCTTCCGCACCCTATTAACATTGTCTTTACCTACGTTCCCTCAATTCTGATCTTTGTCAGTTTCCTCCCTTTGGCTTTTTTCAGTTCTATCCCGCAACCATTTATCGGGGGGCGGGGGGACTGGAATGCCCATTCGCCCTTGTGGGGTTGCACATCCTACAATTCCAACGGTTCCACCCTTGAGAAAGGCATCCTTTCCGATAATTTAATTTTCCTTAACGATCATCCCCCAATTTATTTCAGCGATCCATCTATTTCTAATTCTCTTGATCTGACTTTTGCTTCTTCCCCTATTGATCTTAATTATAACTGGAAAACTCTTACAGGTGGTTCTCAGTGACTATGTTCTTATCCTAATAACTCCTGTTAAATTTTTTTTTTCCAATTTGCATCGGGCCTCTCCATTCGATGGAACCTCTCCAGAGCAAATTGAACTCTGTTTCATTCTTGTGTTGATTCGTCATCTCCTAGTACTCAACTTGACTCTGATCCGATGTTTCTATATAATTCCTTTTTAAATTCTGTTTCGTCTGGTCTTTCTCTGTCTTCACCTACCCGCCATCAGCCATCTAATAACCATAATAAAGCCTCATCTTTTTGGTGAAATGAGGAATGCAACCGCGCATTTGACCGTAGTCGTGTCACCGGTAGATTGAAGTCGGCAAAAGATCAGTTTACGCTACTCGTATACGCGCAACGGAGAGAGTCGAGCCCGTAAATTTTAATTCGATAGATTACTGGGGCTACGTGTTTATTACGATTTTTTAGATGTATCGAAGAACTAGCAGTTATTCGTAACGTACGCTCGCTCGTTTTTCGTGTCAACTTCGCATTTTTCAATTACATACATATAAGGCGCGCCTAAAGAAAATTCACTTCAAAAACATTTTATATAAATTAAACATTTAAAATTTTCATAACGGATGGAATTAGAAATAGCGTAGAACATTTTTATCTAACGTTTCTGTAAGCTTACACTAACCATTGTAAGTTTACATGAACGGATTCCGCACGCAGTGTCTACTGAAAATTTTATTTGCAATTTTCTCATAAAGCTATACAGTGAGTAACGAAAATATTCGGGCACTAGGTAACTTTTTCATTTTTTGATTAAAAGATTGTGTTTATGCAAACTTTTTGAAAAAAAAAAAATGTAAGGGTATGTTGCATTAGGTAATAGAGACAGTAAAAACTTTCGATGCACAATAATAATAACAAGCGGAAATTTGAAACACAATAAAAATAGTCTATTTAAGACGCAACAAAAATATTCGGACAGCTTCGATAAAAACTCAAAAATTCAATTTTATAATACCTTTAATATTTTGTTGGTAACCCTTTCTGTTGAATTTCATCCTCCTGGGCATCGATTCAACTAATTTTGCTGTAAATTGTGGTGAAATTTTTCGCCACCCTTGCTCGACAATTATTTTTAGCTGTGTTTTACTTCTGATATTAGTTTCTCAAATTTTTCGATCCAAGTGATCCCACAAATTTTCGATGGGATTGATGTCCGGTGATTGAGGTGGTGTTTCCGTGACCTTCGGACAGTTGTACAATAGCCACGACCGCGCTTTGTACGATTTATGTTTAGGGTCATTATCTTGGTAGAACTTAAAATTATTTTCCAGACCCAATTTTTCGGCACTAGATTTCAAATTTCTTTTCAGAAGGTCGACATGTATCCGCAATCATATTACCTTCGATAAACTCCAAGTTACCGACCCCAGACGTAGCGAAACATCCCCACACCGTAAGACTTCCCCCACCATGTTTGACCGTCGCGTTCAGGTTGTATTTTTTAAGCTCCATATTTGGGTTTCTCTAAATTTTTGGACGCCCGTCGCTTCCGAAAACATTGAATTTACTTTCGTCGGTAAAAATCACAATTTTCCAAAAATTTACATCACGATTAGCATCTTTGCAAAGTTGAAACGTTTTTTTCGATTTGTTTCGCTGACTAAAGGTTTTTTTCGTGTGACTCTCGAACTTTTTAATTGTTTGCCGTATCATTTGTGGGTGAACCTTTATATTAAATCTTTCCAATAGTTTCGTAGATAATTTAGGCGCACTAATTGCTGGATTTTTCTTTACCTGCCACACGTGTTGATAATTTCTGTGGCCCACCTGTTTGTGGAATCGAGTCTATCCGATCTTCGTTTCAAAACGTTTAATGATGTCGCAGACAGTGCTTTTTCTCATATTTAATAACATCGAGATTTTACGAACAGAAAATTCTTTACTATGATTACGAATCACCAATTGTCGTTTGCTCAAAAGATGAGTTATTGCCTTTACGAGGCATTTTTTTGTCAAATAATTTTTAAACCGAACGTAAACATGAATGTACAGTTTCAAATGTCGATCAGCGGTTCATTAACAGGTTGCCTTTTCACTCTCGGTGAACGCGTATCGTTGTCTCATGGAAGAACCCAATTACTGCTCAACACACGTACGCGTCCGAATATTTTTGTTGCCACTTGAAAGCCTATTACGTTACGTTATTCACTTTTTTTTAGTGGTTTTATTGATGAACTTTTTCTTAATGCATTTCTTATGCTCTGTTCTAACATACCCTTAAATTTTTTTTTCAGAAAGTTTGCATAAATACAACTTTTTAACCAAAAAATGAAAAAATGACCTAGTGTCCGAATATTTTCGTTGCTCACCGTAGTTCTAGGCTGTTATATTTCCATTCGGATTACGAAACAAAACGTGATTTAATACATATTTGTAATACCTTAACACGTTATTTTGCACATTCCATATCGTCTTT
This sequence comes from Icerya purchasi, assembly GCA_039619475.1. Lineage (NCBI taxonomy): Eukaryota > Metazoa > Arthropoda > Insecta > Hemiptera > Monophlebidae > Icerya > Icerya purchasi. The sequence goes on from CM077116.1 coordinate 442,836,971, forward strand.
ACTCCTTTTCATTCCAACAGATAATTTTAACTATTTGTGAACTGTTTGCTCATCGAAATATTTTTTTAAATTTAATAATCTGTTTTAAGGATTATATCGGTTATGTAATATAGCATATGCACTTTAGTCTTTAACGAAACATAAAACGCAGTGTTTAACAAATTTATATGATTTACCTTACATTGTTCATTTTATAAATTCAAAAGGTAAACACTTATGTGTTGTAAATTATTTAATTTAGAAATATTAATATAGTTCACAGAAAACGCGAATCGTTGGAGATTACAAAGAAGACATTTGGTATGCTTCTTAGCGTTCTGTGGATTGTTTTGTATGATGGCTTTACGATTAAATTTAAATGTAGCTATTGTAGCAATGACTTCCAGTTATTCAGTAACTTTGGAAAATGGAACGATAATTGAGGTCAGCATAATGATTAATTTTGTTCATTTTAATCGCAGTGTTATGGTTTTATTCAAAATAATTTATAGGGTCTTGTCGATAACATATTTTAATATGATGACTTTTTGTAACTGCAACAGTCGTGTGCGCTAAACGAATGTTTAGGTTAAAATATTGTTTTCTCGTAATTGCTGCATTAACAATATTGTGTTATTCAGCGTTACAGTTTTAGATCATTTACTTGAAACTGTTCGCGGTAACAGTGTTCATTTTTTAAAAATAAATAACAGGTTACAACTTCAAATTATTTTTATCTTAAAATAATACTCTATTCCTACAATGAATTATAAATAATAATAATAACGAAAAAAAAAAATAAAAGAAAAAAAGAGTAGTGTCTAGAAGGGGACACCATCCCGGTCGGAACGAAGTTCCTTTCACTTTTTGGTAGATATACAAGTATAAAGTTAAAGTATACGATAAAAAATGACACAATATAAATCCCGTATGAATTAAAACAAAAACCAAGTTTAAATAAAATTTACACGTGTTTAGAATTGAGGTTATACAGCTGATAGCGCACAATGCTTGTTTCTCGAATCTCGATACTCGCTCGCACGCACATACACACACTCACACACCGGTATATAATAGAAAGAGACAGAGTGAAAGAGAAAGAAAGTGAAGGGCACCTGGAGGATGCATAACGCTTTTTCGTATCGTGACGATTTCTGCCAGTTTACTCCTACCGCCAAGCCGCGTAAAAGAACTTCATTCCAAAAATTGAAACGCGAAATAACAATAGTATTAAAAGAAATCAATTGAACTAAACACAGTAATAATAACGAAAAACTCAAATAGCCTCTCTAATTAAACGTCTATTTTTCGACTTTCGCTAGTATTTCCGCGTCGTGAAACTTTATCTCGTGCTTCGTCCGTTCTATATGTTCGGCACCCGCGGCAAATCATTTGTGTCGACAATTTGCTTCATGCTCTTTAATTCGTACATACATATAGTCTTTCCAGTTTGCTTCACGTAACTTAGAGACCACAAAATATTTCGAGAAAGAGATAAGAAATGTAAAAAATTCGAATGGGTATAAGGAATTCGAAGCGATGAAATTCATGAATAAGTTTCAGACAGTAAAGATAAGAAATGACGAAGCAGGCAAAGTACTTTGTCGTATATTAAAAATGTTACGAATAGAATTGGTGTCATATTTTAAGAAAAAATAAAATTCGTCCAGCATTTAGAATTAGCCGGAAAATAAAAAATTGGTTAAGAAATAATAAAGACAACCTACTTTCGTTACATGCAGCAGGTGTGTACGTGTAGTCTAAGTTACACGGGGCACATTGGAAAGACTATATACATGTACGAATTAAAGAGCATGAAGCAGATTGTCGACACAAACGATTTGCCGTGATAACCGAACATATAGAAAGCGAACGAAATGCGAGATAAAGTTTAGCAACGCGGAAATACTAACGAAAGTCGAAAACGCGAGTAAACGTTTATTTAGAGAGGCTATTGAAATCGAAAAAGTATAAAAATATTAATAGAAATTACCTCGGTGTAAAAATCGATTCAAATTGGAAGACTGTTATCGGCCGAATAAAAAATGAAAGTGCAATTAGCCAATTAGAAGGTGGTTAGCTGAGATTGTTAGCCTATCTGTTTAAGGACTGGGTTTTCCCGTGTTTGATTCATTGTGTATCTGGTTCTGATGATTAGTCCGGGAAAAAAAGACAAAAAACACGCTCGTTTGGTGAAATTCTTATAACCAGGACTTCTTGGGCTTAAAATTTAGTTAAAAATCAGTGGAACGCAATCCTAAATTTGTGGGTATGTGGGAGGTGCGGAACCATTGTTTATATCGAGTTATAATAAAAAAATTTTTATTTTTTTTTTTTTTTTTTTTTTTTTTTAGTATTATCTCGGTAAATAAGCCCCAAATCGACATGAGGTATACTTGTCGATTTTGTTCCTGAGTAAATTTTACACGAGGATAGGCTATTGCAAAAATTCGCAAAAATTATTTAACATTACAAAATTAGCGATGAAAATAAAAACAGGCAAAAAGATCAAATTTTTGCCATTCCATCAATTTTCCTCAAAACTCGATGAAACTTTCGGAAAATGTAGCTCTAAGGGTGCTTAAAATAAGTATCCAAGCCGAACTCTCAATAGCAATATGGCAGCCTATTGCAAAATGATAAAGTTGAAAAGACGATTGGGTATAACTTCGGCCCAGAGATAGCTAACGATATGAGATAAAAAGTAATCGAAAGGTAATTGTAATATCTATTTTCGCTTTAAATTTCAAATTTTTAAATTAACAATTGGCTTTGTTATTAACAAAAAACAAAAACAAAAATTCGTAACTAAGGGCTGTATCTCTTTAATTTTGAAACTTAGAGATTCGCAATAAAACGCATCATTTCGTGCTTTAAAATACTCGAATTTAAAAAAACAAATTATCCCAATCAGAATAATAACAGCTGAGATATCATATCTCCTAATTTAAGCCTGAAATGTGCATGGAATACCCTTGATGGAACCTAATTTAAGCCTGAAATGTGCATGGAATACCCTTGATGGAACCTAATTTAAGCCTGAAATGTGCATGGAATACCCTTGATGGAACCTTTGGTAGTGACTATGTTCCTATCATTGTGTCCGTTCATGGGACTTCCTCCTCTCATGTAAAAAAAGAATCCCGTTCTCCTAGTTGGAACGTTTCAAAGGTTAATTGGTCTGATTTTCGTTCGTTCCTGGATTCCTCTTCCTACAGATTTGATCCTAACTTAGCTGTTACGCCTCAGTATGAAAACTTCGTTCAGTTAATATCATCAGCTTTAGATTTGTCTTCTCCTCCACAAAAATCTCCTTCTGGGAGCATCAGGCGATCCTATGCCTCGTCCTTATGGTGGAATGCGGAATGTTCAATTGCACACCAAGCCAGTGTATCCACGTTTCGTATTTTTCGAGCTGCTCCTTCTCTAGAAAACTTCCTAGCTCACAAAAGAGCTAATGCCAAATTCCGATTTACTCTCAAAAAGGTTAAAAAGGCGTCTTGGGCTGCTTTCTGTTCTTCCTTTTCTAGATCTACTCCTCTCTCACAAATCTGGAGGTTGGCTAAGGCTTTCCGAAACCCTCAGTCCTTAAATCCCTTTACTTCCGGTGTTTCGGAGAACAAGCTAGCTGCTTTCTTTGATTGTGTTGCTCCGCCCTATGTTCCTAACTTTGATGAATTTGACCTTTCTATCTCTGCCGCAAGCCATTCTGAGCATTTTCTAACTTTTCCGTTCACTTTTAATGAATTATCATCAGCGTTCCCGAAAAATCCTAACTCTTCTCCAGGGAGATGGATTATCTTATATTGTTCTTAAGAATCTTCCTGAATATTATCTTAAAATACTCTTAAATCTATTTAACTCCATTCTCCATCTAGGTTCCGCTCCTCCGTCATGGAAATCCTTTATCATCGTTCCCATCCCCAAGGGTATTAATTCCTCGTCCTTCCGTTGCATTTCTCTTGCAAGTTGTCTGAGGAAACTTTTCGAATCCATGTTGAACCGGCGGCTGGTTTGGTGGCTGGAAAACAATGATGTCTTGCCTAACAACATGTATGGTTTTCGTTCTGGTCGAGGTCCTACTGATTGTGTTTCTTTCTTCTTGTCCCACATCTATAAATCGTTTATCCAGAAAAATTATACCCTAGCTACCTTTGTTGATATTTATAGTGCCTTTGACAGCGTCCACCTTCCAACTCTTAAGAGCAGAATGTTATCTATTAATTTACCTTCTCACTTCACATCCTTAATCATGAGTCTTTTCCTAAGTAGAACTGTTACTCTAAGATTTCCTTCCTTTTCAGAGTCACGAAAGGTTTTTCGAGGCCTCCTGCAAAGTTCCTGTCTTAGTCCTACGCTCTTCAATATTTATTCTCTTGGTGTCGCCTCTCTTAATCTACCTTCTACTTCCTTATTTTTTGCAGATGACATTCTACTTTTTTCAGCTGCTCCTAGCATTCTAAATGCTTGCAATAACATGCAAGAATCCTTGAACATTCTGCAGAGTTTTCTTTCTCAAATCCATCTATATATCTCTCCTCCAAAATCTTCATGCATTGTTTTCACATTTCGTTCCTATAATCCTGAATCAATCAACATAAATATCGACAATACACCTATACCTGTTGTTTCCTCCTTCCGCTACTTAGGAATCTTTCTGAATAGTCGTTTATCCTTTACTGAGCATATTAATTACCTCCATTCGTCTACTCTAGAACGTTTGAATATCTTAAAGTCTTTATCTTCTTCCCATTGGGGAGGTGATCCTATGATACTTCTTATGCTCTACAAATCCATTGTTCGATCCAAATTTGATTTCTGTTGTTTTCTGTATGGTACTGCTGCTCGTTCTCCCCTAGCTAAATTAGATTTAGTTCAGAATGCAGCCCTGCGCTTATGTTTAGGAGTCTTAAAATCCACGCCTATTCCTGCGATTTTAGCAGAGGCTAATGTGGCTCCTTTATCCATCCGTAGATCCTATCTCGCGTATCGGTTCCTTATTAAACGTCTACATATTTACCCAAACAATCTTGTCCCTGCATATTCTTCTCTCTTGCAAGATTGGCGTTTTTCCTCTAATAAAGTTCCCATTCTCTGCCACATTGCCTCGCGTCTTATTAAGTTTTCGCCCTTCATCCTAACTTTCGATAAACTCAATTTGTTTTAACAACTCTATCATCTCTGTCGTGCCTGTGGGTTATGTAGCAGTACAAGGCACATTTAAGTAAGGAGTAAGATCGTTCAGTTGTGTTTATAGTGTTCAGTTAATAAAATTACGTCTATAAACATCGTTGATAAAGTGATAAGAAAGCAATATCGGTTTTCTGATGTTCGTTTCGCACGTCTCGAAATTCTAGCCGGTCGAAAATTGTTAAGATAGTCGTTTCGCATCGCATCGCATCCGGTCTCGTATCGTATTCGCTACAACGGTTCTGCCGGTGCTGTGGACATTCCAAATCACATCTGTGTAGCTTCGCGGCAACGGAAGTGGCGTCTACGATAAGTAATTGATGACGTTTCACAAAGTGGGTAATTATATACTATTTTGTGGCCGTTTGTATTTTCAGAGATAAATCCTGTTTTCAACAGCTTAACGGTGTGACCAGATATTCTACATGAATATATAGTACACCAAAAATATTTTAAATAGTGCACGATGGCCCTACGTGAGATCGTAGGGTCAAAGATACTGCCATTTCTGGTGGATCTAGGACCCAAATTAGGACAAGAAGGAACTCGTTATGGCAGTATTAAAATGTCTATAACAAATTTAATATCTGAAATTAATGTAGCTTTGGCGGATGATGTATCCTCATCCGCGCTTGATACAGGAATTCTAAAAGACATAGTTAATGAAGCGATACGACCTGTAATGGAAACTTTAGAAAAAGGTAGGACGAAAAAATATTCAGAGATAATATCGGATAGTAATAAAAACACTAGTAAATTACCTGCCTTTAAATCGAACTTAGACAAAGTTCTCAAAATTAAAGTAACTGACGACAGTAATAAACTTGAAAAATTGAAAGAAATAATACCAGGAAAAAAATTATTTCAATCTTCAGCAGAGCTCGCTGAAACTATTTTGAAAAAATCTATAAAACCATCTGAACTTAAATTTTTACCAATGTTACACAGAACAAAAGATAACAGTTTGTGTTAATGTGAAATAAGTTGATTGTTCGCGTTCGCGTTAATGTCGGTTCCGTTATCAGTCTACTGATAAGAAGAAGCTTACGGTGAGGCCGATTTATTTTATTTCATTGTATACTATAATCTAACTCGTTTGCACATATTTCCACTAGCGCGGTTTTATCTAAACCGCCGCGCGTCATCTCCGTACTCTGACTCGTGCCTAGACGCACGATGTCGACTAAATCAAAGAAAGACACTAAACTTGATGTTAGCAAACCGATAAGCCAAAAAATAGCCAACAAGTCTGCGACAAGCAGACCAGGCCCCGTTAATACGCCTAAACAATCTAACAACGAGCCAAGAGCAAACATATCTGTTCATTCCGCACCTGTACCGCCCGATACTGATACGATGCTCAACCCAATTAGTCAACAACTGCATCCCACCTCCTACGCAACAGTCGCGAACAAAGAACCAGTGCTGGACAAAACAAACGCAATAGTAATCCCTACCATCGACGGTGTTAAACAAATCGAGTATGTAGAAAAAGTCACCGAATTTGTCAACCCTCATCACATCAAAGCAGCCTACCGTATGCCGAATCAAAGATTTTGCATCTTCTTTACGTCTAAGCAAATAGTTGATGACATCATCGAGCAGAACAGAGTTATAACAATCAGTAACCAGTCAACTAGTATCCGACGCTTGATCAACCCAGCTAAGCGCATCATAATTTCTCATGTCTGCCCCAGTATCCCTACCGCCGTGATTGAAGAGGAGCTAAGGAGACACAACATAGCGCCGTTATCGCCTATCACCACTATCCGAGCAGGCTTTGCATCACCCGCGCTAGCACATATCCTAACCAACAAAAAACAATTCTACATTGCTCCCGATGCAGCCACGCTTATACCAGACAGTTTAGTTATCACTCATGACAATACCAAATATCGGATATTTCTAGCCGAAGAAGGCTCCGTGTGCTATCGATGTAAGCAGAAGGGCCACCTGGCAGCTCACTGTGCAGCCACAGAAACGAGTGACAAAAGCCTCCCAAATGCGGACAACACCAAGGCTTCCTTTATAATGGATGGAGCCAAAGGAGAAGAAGGATGGACATTCAGTCAACGGAAGACTGCAACTTCATAACTCCCTCTGCCACAGTTTTCAAACGAGCAATTTCTTCCTCCACCTCTTCCTCATCAATCGATACCACCTCCATTACAAAATCGGAGAAACTGCCTCCGAAACCCAAAAAGATAAGAACAACTGAAGACAAAACTGACCAATTATTAGAGACGATCAAAGCAGCAAAAGAGGAAATGGAGAAAAATGCGGGCCGCTACGAAATCACACCTGACCAGTTCGAAGATATAATGTTTGCGATCCTCACGGAAACTAATTACATTGAGGCAGTCTCACAAATGAACTTTGATCCAATACAGCTCTCCAATTCGTTGCCTGTCCTAAAAAAATTTATCGTAGGGCAAGGGATCAAGAACAAATTGTCCAGGTTGATTAAGGCGATACGTGGCGGTGCTACCGACTCGGAAACTGAGTCAGTGAACCATGAATAAAATTTTGCAATGGAATATAAACGGTGCTCTCTTGCACCTAGCTGAGCTTAAAACGCTAATAGCACAGCACCAGCCACCAGTAATCTGTATTCAAGAAACTCATCTGAAGGCTAACCAAGGGTTTACTATACGCAACTACAAATCATTCAGATTTGACGATACCTCGCACCTGATCGCAGCTGGTGGGGTACTAACTCTAGTCCACAATTTCATTCCTCAGGCAGTCCAGCTTCCAATCAGCGCTGAAATCCAAGCAGTCGTGGTCTCAATAACAATTCCTACAATCCACCGCAAACCCATCGCAGTATGTAACGTTTACATCCCACCCAACCAACAAACCTCGAAACAGGAGTTCGAGAATATTATAAAACAACTACCAAAGCCATTCATCCTGCTCGACGACTTCAACGCTCATAGCCATACGTGGGGCTCCAGACGTCAAGATTCCAGAGGTAACCAAATTGAGCATCTGCTCATCAACCATGATATAACTCTACTAAACAATCAAAACCAACCAACGCACTTTGACTCAAAAACAGGACTTTTTTCCGCGATCGACCTCACGCTGATCTCAACCGACCTTATAAATGAGGTGGATTGGCAGTGCCACAATGATCTGTGCGATAGCGATCACTACCCCATCTTCCTCTCATATAAAGCATCCAGCTACCAGCCTTCTCGATATCAGAGATGGAAAATAAGTGAAGCCAACTGGACAATGTTCACGAACAGCACCATGATTCACGCCGGTCCTAGGGACAATGTAGAGGAGGATATCGAGTTCCTAACTACTGTCATAATCCAAGCTGGACGTAAGGCTATACCTGTCTCTTCAGGTAATCCTTGCGCAAGAAAACGTGTACCCTGGTAGAACAGTAATATCTCAAAGGCAATCGACCGCCGAAAAAAAGCGCTAAGAACACTCAAAAGACGAAACTCATTAGCTAACCTGATTGAGTATCGTAAACGTCGAGCATACGCACGCAACCTCATAAGAGCAGCCAAAAAGAAGTGCTGGCAGGTTCTTACTTCCTCCATCAACCAATTTTCGTCGATCCCAGCAGTGTGGAGGAAGATCCGGCTGATTGAGGGGAAGAACCACCAAACAGCTGTTTCCGCTTTATCCAAGGAAGATTCCCTCATTACCAATACCACCGAGATGGCCGACCTGTTGGCCTCTCATTTCTCGGCTGTGTCATCCAACTCCAGCTATGACACAGAATTCCTACAACTCAAGCAAAAGATGGAAGCCGTCCCAATTCCCTTCGACTCCTGCGATGAGGAAAGCTACAACTGCCCAATTCAGCTAGGCGAGCTGGAACACTGCATCCAGTATAATATCCGGGACTCTTCACCAGGACGAGACGATATCCATCCAATCATGTTGAAACACCTCTACGAATCGGCTAAATTATACCTGCTCCATATCCTGAACAAGCTATGGAACATGGGAATTTTCCCTACAAATTGGAAAATAGCCACTATAATCCCTATACTGAAGAAGGGGAAAAGTAAAACGGAAGCGAATAGCTACCGACCCATTGCGTTAACTAGCATTCTGGGGAAATTATTGGAAAAAGTTATCCAAAAGAGACTAACCTGGACCTTGGAAATGAACAACATATTCCTTCCAAATCAATATGGTTTCCACAAACATCGCTCAGCAATGCAGGCTATCCTAGATCTACAACTGAAGGCCCAAAAAGCACTCAGCAATCGCACACATTTGTATGCGGTTTTCTTTGACCTACAAAAGGCATACGACACGGTATGGAGGTATCAGGCACTTTCCAACTTATATAAAGCAGGAATCCGAGGCCGCATGGCCAGATTGATCCAGAACTTCCTAACCAACAGGCAAATTAAAGTCCGATTAGGCAACACCTTTTCGCGGTTGTTCCAGGTGGAGAATGGCGTACCCCAAGGATGCATCCTTAGTGTAACACTTTTCTTGTTGGCCATCAACGACATCAGACGAGCCATCCGACCGCCGATACATTTCAGCCTGTTTGCAGATGATCTGACAATAACCCTTCAATCGTCGTCGCCAATCAGAGCAAGCGTAATCTTGCAACGGTGCATCAACGAAATAGCTGAATGGACATCAACGCGAGGATTCAAATTTTCTGCGGAAAAAACGATTTGTATGGACTTCCACCGAACCACCAAGTGCAGCCAGCACCCTGAAATTTCCCTCTACAACTCTGACCTTCAGTTCCAGGACACAGTGCGCTACCTTGGAGTAACGTTCGATAGCAAACTGATGTGGAATGCACACATCAAGAGCCTTAAGAAGTCTACCATAAAGGCCCTGGACGTGCTAAAGAAAGTTAACAATAGACGCAGTGGAGGCGATCGAACAATGCTATTATTGCTATACAAAGCGCTTATTCGCTCTAAATTAGATTACGGCTGCCTGGCGTTTGGCTCCGCGGCCCAGGGTCTACTGGCGTCTCTGGATGTCATCCAACACTCAGCCATCCGAATAGCCACCGGTGCGTTCTACACCAGCCCCACAGCCAGTCTCAACAGCGAGTCCAGCCTACTTCCTTTGTGCTTCCGAAGGCAAATCCTGGCAGCCAATTTCCTTACTTCTACCCTTACAACCCCAAACCTCCCATTTAATGAACTTCTGTATGACTCTCCAAGCCATAGCCAAATTTCGTCAAGCAGTCCCAGCTACTCTACTAACCTCAAAAACCGTTTTGAATCTGCAGTCCCTCAATTTTGTAAATTCATTCGAAACCCCCCGCTTTGCCCAATATATACTGACCCTCCTCCTTGGCTTCTCCAACCCCTTCACATGAATCTGAACCTGACACGGCTAACGAAATCTACCAATCCCCCCCATGTACTGGTCCAGTATATCAAACTGGAAATTTCCAAATATAGTGGCGCGGTGTGCTGTTTTACGGATGGCTCAAAATCTGGAGGCCGTGTGGGGTCTGCCTTCTCAGTTCCCCCCGCCACCCATCGCTTCCGTCTTTCCAGTGTTCCATATTCTCAGCCGAATCATTTGCCATTTTCAAGTGCTTGGAATTCCTAACAGCTGCTCCACCTCACTCCAAATACCTTATCCTCTCCGACTCGCTCTCTGTCCTAAAGGCACTTTGTAACTGTCACACCGACAACGCGCTGTTACAACGCATATTACTTCTCCATGACCTCCTTAGCAAATCCCAAGTCTCGATAACTTTTATGTGGATCCCCAGCCATGTTGGCTTGCCGGGCAATGAGGCCATTGACCGAGCTGCTAAAGAGGCCTCCACACTCCCTCTCCTCACCTCCCGGTTTGTTTCCTCTAACGATACCAAGCAATTCCTGAGATCACGCATAACCAAATCTTGGATCCGTGCATGGAAGTCCAACCATCAAAATCAACTCCTCCCCGTAAAACCTAATCCTCTATCACACATATCCTCTCCGTTCCGATCAAGAAAGAATAATATTATTCTTACCAGACTCCGCATATCCCACACAAATCTTACCCACTCTTACCTTCTACAACGCATGGACCCTCCTCTCTGTCCCTTTTGCCTAACAGCTCAACTCCTTATCCCCCATATTCTAACATCCTGCCAGGCACTTACAGCACTCAGAACCCAGCACAGCCTCCCCGCCTCCCTACCTCAGCTCCTATCTCAATCTTCCTCACATATCCATAGTGTTTTCCGGTTCCTGCAGTCGCTTAAGCTATTAAATCTCATCTAGACTCTAGCCAGCCCCTGGGTGCATATGGCCCGTTAGTGCAGCCTGCGCCCGATCAATCGTATAATAATAATAATAATAATAATAAAAAAGATTCGTTAATAATTAAAACAAACTCATCGGACAAAGAAAAAATCATAAAATCGATGTGTAACATTGGTGAAAAAGGGACTTTTTCCATCACAGAAACAAAAAAAAGATCCCCATATATAAAAGTAATCAACTTACCTGCTTCTTTTCATTTAATGAACAATGAAGAAATTAAAAAAGAATTATTTCAATCAATCCAGCAGTACTGTGAACAAAAAAATTTAGTGGATGATTTAAAATTAGAAGACACGTATACTAGAATAAACCGAAAAGCTAAGAATGACAAAATATTCGTAGAAGCAGTTATACAAGTATCGCCTGGTTTATATAATAACTTAATTAATATCGGTTATATCCCTATTGAATGGAAAATCTGTCGTGTCTACAAACATATAGAAGTAACACAATGTTTTAACTGTGCTGGTTTCGGACACAAAGCAAAGAATTGTAAACTATCCAAAGAAAAAATAAATCTCATTAAAGAAACGATAAATAGAAATCATTGTCCTAACTGCGAATACTCCAATACAACAAAAAACACAGAATTCGATGCAAATCACAAACATTATCAGCTATCAAAATGTCCAATAGCAAACAGAATCTTAAACTTTTTAGATTCAAACATTAACTATGAATGATGGCAGGTAGTACTCAATTAAGGAAAAAGTTTTGTAAAACTAAATTAACAGAATTAAACTGCTTAATGCTAAATGTAGGCAGGAGTAAATACCAACAGTCAGAAATTTTACAAAATATGAAATATGGCATAATTATAATAACAGAACCAAATAATACAAACAATAAACTAACAGGTTATAATAACAGTTACGACAATTTCATACAAAAAAATGTGGCAACTGCAGTACGGAAGAATTATAAAGCAGAAACTATTAAAGAAACAGAAGATATCTTACTACTTAAAATAGACGATTTTATTTTAATAGCATGTTACTTCTCACCAAATGAACCGATCGAAGATAAAATTGGAATATTACAAAACTATTTAAACTTAAATAATACAACGGAAAAGATTATACTGGCTGGCGATTTTAACGTAAGATCATCGTTATATGAACAGATAGATCATAAAAGTAATAAAAGAGTTAATATTTTCGAAGAATTTATAATAAGTAACAAATTAACTGTTAAAAATGACTACAATATTAAAACATTTCGCAATAAAAATGGGAGTAGTGTAATTGATCTAGTATTAACCAATGAAAAAATCTGTGATCGAATTGGAAAAATTGAGATTAAAGGTGCAAACCTCTCATAATAAGGTTAAATTTAAAATCAAGAACAGCTCGGTGAAAGAAGATGAACAGCTAATCAAAACAATTAATTACAGTAAATTTGAGGAACTTGTTACAAAAGAAAGTTTTAACGAACAAATTAACAAGATGGCTAAATCGACAGATGAATTATTGCTGAATGAACAGGTGAACGAAATCATGAATAAAATCCGAAAGAATATTAGAAATAAAAGCGAACAAGTGAAACTGATAAAAATATGGTGGAACACTACATTAGAACAATACAAAAAAAAAGTGAAACAACTGACCAAACTAAAGTATACATGTATAAAAACAAAAAGAAAAATAATGAACTAAATAAGACACTCACATTACTCAAAGAAACTACCGCAAGATATAGAAGAGAAATAGACAAAAGCAAATCAGAAGCGTGGAAACAACTAGTTGCCAACTCGTCGGTATGGGGCAAGCCGTATAAAATTGCCATGGAGAAACATAAAAAATTTAATTTTCCAACATTAATTAATAGTGCAGGGGAAATTATTACAAATGAAAAAGAAAAATATGAATTAATAAGTAATGCACTTTTTCCGAAAGTGCATGATGAACTCAGGACAAGTGATACAATATGTAATTATAAATTAAACAAAGTAGATGAATTAACCATTACGAAAATAATTAAAATGTGCAATATAAAAAAGGCCAATGGTACCGATCAAATTTCTAATAAAATGATAAAAATTTTAAACAAACATCATATCACATTAATACCTACTATAGTCAATTCGTATTTAAACATCTGTACTTTTCCGGAAATATGGATGAGAGGGAAAATTATCCTGCTAAACAAACCAGATAAGGAACCCTCTTCACCAAAAGCTTACAGACCGATAACTTTACTCTCTAACATTGGAAAGATTTATGAAAAAATAATAAAACATAAAATTGATGAGGTACTGGATAATAACTTAATACTGAATGGACAACAATATGGATATATAAGGAATAAATCAACGGAAAAAGCTATTTTGAAATGTATGGAAACCATTAACAACTACAAAAGTTATTATAAATTAATATTACTAATAAGTTTTGATATCAGTGGTGCCTTTGATAATATAAAGTGGTCAAAAATTACGGAGTGTCTACAACTGAATAAATTTGATTCAAACCTAATTGAAATAATAAAAAGCTTTTTAAAAAATAGAGAAATTATTTTCCAGAATAAGGATAATGAAATAATTTATCGTAGGACACTCACTGCAGGTGTTCCGCAAGGATCCATTCTGGCACCCACTATTTTCAATATTGCAATGGCGAACACACATAACAACACTGGACATTACGATAATATAAATCTTATAAGTTATGCGGATGACATTTTATTGATTTCAGGAATAAATAATATAGAAGACATTCCTCAAATAAATCAGAAAATTAAAAATATTAACAACGAACTCATTAATCTTGGGCTACATTTAAATCCGGAAAAAACTAGCTCGATATTAATAACAAGAAAACATAAAAAACACGAAATTAAAAGTAAAATAGAAAAAGAATTAAAATTGAATAATAAGCCTCTTAAATTTAGCAAGGAAATGAAATATTTGGGTATATATATACATAGATGAAAATCTCAATTTCAGCAAACATGTTGGCTACATCATGGATAAAATTAAAAAATATTACACAAAACTAGTAGGTATATATAACAGAAGCTTTGGTTTAAAATTTGTGGATAGGAAAATTCTTTACTCAGCGCTGTTCAGATCTATAACGGAATATGGTTTCTTGATTTATTTTCCTAACATTTCGGTAAAAAACAAAAAGAAAATTAAAATGGAACAATGGAAAATCATCTTAAATATAACATCTGCATACAGAACGGTTTCCTATACATCTTCGTATGTCATATCAGGAATTATGCCAGTGGATTTACAGTTGGAAATGATTAAATAAAGATAACCAAAAACAACCATAGTGATAGGACAAGGGTAATACAGAAGGTAAAAGAAGTAAAGTCGAAATACCTGGAGGAATGGCAAAACACTTATGAGCAAGAATTAACAGGGAGACAAACGTATGGATTATTAACCAGAATTGAGGATAGATTGAAGAACAAATTACTCAATCCAGATTTCTTTCTAACCCAATTTTTGTCGGGACATGGTAATTTCGCTGAGTATCTAAAGAAAATGGGCATAACAAATGATGATAAATGCAGAGAATGCAATATTGAAACAGATTCACCGGATCATACTTTTCTATATTGTTCCAAATTCGAGCACATAAGAGCTGAATACAACATCGGAGAAAACTACAACTGGTTCAAGAATAAAAATAATACCATGAAGACCTTAAAATATATAACCGCTATATTAAAGAAAAAAAAAAGAATATGATGTTATAATCTAAGTCGATAGCTTTTTCTCTTTAGATATCTTGTAATGTAGAGGAGATACGGATAAACCATTGGTCAAACGGTCTCCATCTATAAGAATTTACACTTTGTAATCGTATTTTTTTTATATTTATTTATTAAGGTTTTGTAATTTCAAGAATTATTTGAAAAGGAAATAATTTATATAATAATAATAAATAAAAAAAAAAAAAAAAAAAAAACTTTCGATAAACTTCCATTTTTCCAGTTTGAGATATTAAATGTTATTCCTTCTCCTAATCTTTTTTCTTTGTCTTCTTATGTAAAATATCTCCCTGCTCATGCAACAGTTTATGAATTTAACCAGGCAGTTTCATCATTCTTTGCTAACCATACCCTAATTTTTACGGATGGGTCCAAAATGGCACACGGAGTGGGTGCATCTATTTACATTCCTGCTCTTAACCATTCCAGCCTGTTCAAAATTCCTTCATTTTGCTCAATTTATTATGCGGAGACATTGGCATTACTACGTGCCATTGAGCTCATTCCATTTTTCCTCAATGTAAAATGTTCCTCCTAATTTCTGATTGCAAAAGCGCCCTTCAGTGTATATCCTCTCCATATGTTCCTTCCTACTCTGATCCTATTATTCTGCGCATCCGATCACTGATTTTCAGCCTTTGCAGATTGCACTCATTAACCATCGACTTTCTTTGGATTCCTGGTCATGCCGGAATTGCGGGCAACGAAAAGGCGGATTATCTTGCTCGTTCGGCTATTTCTTCTGGGCGGCCAGTCGGACGGACTCCTTCTCATGAATTATTAAATATAGCAAAAAGTATCCAAAAGGCCAATTGGAAATCTTTTTATAAATCATCCTTCTCCAATCCTAATTCACAATATTTTTCCATTCACCCTAATCCACCTACTCAACCATGGTATCTACATTTTCCGCACCTTCCCCGATTCATCATATCTGCTATCTGTCGTCTTCGATCTGGTCACAGTCGACTTCCTGCTTCATTGTATCGTTTCTCCATAGTGTCCTCTCCTATTTGTCCGCTGTGTATCGATAACACAGTCGTATGTGACTCTGATCATGTAGTCTTTGAATGCTCCTCTTTATCATCGGAAAGGGCAGCTCTATACGCGGAGCTTCTCTCACATGATGTTCCAACTCCATATTGTGTGTCCTTTATTCTCTCATTACAGTCAACGTTGATCATACCAATTGTAGCAAAATTCCTATCCTCCGTACTTCATTATATTAATATCTAATCCTTTCAGTAGTTCTCTTTGGCATTCCTAACTTATCGTGTCCAATTATTTCCAACAAACTCCTCTCTAAACGAAGAACACGCACTGATGTTGCAGTTACAGTCACAAACAGGCACAGCTCGCAGTTAATTTTGCGGGCTCGCTGTCGCATTTGCGGCCCTAACGATGGATAGGTGAACTCCTTGTCAGTCGGCACTGCGGGCGCTGCTGTTGCAGTGTGGCCATAGTGTTCGGTGAAAATTCTGCTCATTTTCTTTTAACGGAATGGTAGGCGCTGTTTCCGCAGTCGTCGCCATAAATATGATTAATGTTTCACAATTAAGAACTATAAACTTTGCTTTATAGTGATGGAGAAAGTCATTGAACTTTCGGATAATTGTTTACGGACGCTAAGCGCTGTGCTCTATATAGGTTTCGTGCTTGATGGATCTAAATGCTTTTTAAACATCCCGTGTTTCTTCTTCCTTAATTATTTATAGCCAGATTCCTTTGTCCGTTTGTACTGTGGGCTCTGTAATTGCAGATGTGGCCATGGTATGGGACAGCTAACTCCTTTTGCTCTTACCTTCGTCATTCCTTTTCTTTTCAAGATGCATACGTTTGGCATTTTTCGACGTTGATTGTTATTGTTTCTCCATCTTTGGTATAGCATTCTTTGTCAGATTCCATTCCTTGTTACTCCTAATTGCTGCTATGTAAACATGTTAATGGGTAATCGTCCGTTGCTGACAAGCCTAGGGAAAAACCCAAACAAGAAAAAAAAAAAAAAAAAAAAAAGAGATATCATATGTTTACTTTTTTTGCTATATCTCGGCTTCAAATTAACTTTTTAACTCGATCTTTATTTTGTTGCAAACTAGAGCAATTTCTCTGCATGTGGATTTTTTTTTTTCGAGTCAATTCGGACAACGGGAAGCCAAATAAACAATGTACAGAATCAGTGAGTCGTGAACGGCGGCCGCACGGCCTCGGCTGGGTCGTGAGAGGGAGCGCTCTGACGTCACGCACGACTCCCGCGCAGCGTCGTCCGGCTCCTCGAAGTTCTTAGTTGCGAAATGGATTGTGCGGCTTAGAATGCACATACAAAACCGATTTTTTTTTTTCATTATACATATTTTTTTCCGTTCTTTCTGGTGGCGCTATACAATGTTTTCTTTGTATCAAAAAAAGACTGACTCAGTCCATTAAGTTAAAGTTTTTGAAATTTTTGTTAGTGCCCTCGGAACGAACGGAAAAAAATAGGCAAAATGAAAAAAAAAAATCGTTATTGAAATTTCGGCTTGGGTACTTATTTTACGCACCCCTAGAGCTACATTTTCCGAAAGTTTCATTGAGTTTTGAGGAAAATAGACGAAATGGCAACAATTTGATCTTTTTGCCTGTTTTTATTTTCATCGCTAATTTTGCAATGTTAAATAATTTTTGCGAATTTTCGCAATAGCCTATCCTCGTGTAAAATTTACTCAGGAACAAAATCGACAAGTATACCTAATGTCGATTTGGGACTTATTTATCGAGATAATCGCGAAAAACTAAAAAAGAATACTTTTTTTTTTTTTTAAATTCGATATAAACAATGGTTCCGCACCTCCCACATACCCACAATTTTAGGGTTGCATTCCACTAATTCTTAGCTAAATTTTAAGCCTAAGAAGTCCCGGTTATAAGAATTTCCAAATTCAAATGCTATTTTGTTCGGACTAGATGAATAGAGAGCACTGCTATTCGAAACGTTAACGAAAATAAATTGTAACCTGGTTGTTACCGGAAAAAAGTAGACAAATCGCGTTAATAACCCCATAGCCGCGAAAATTTAAAATCATTTTTTCAATTACGATACGTACTGTACTTTCTTCTTCATCGTTGCACTGCCTAAAACACTTGTTTTTCTGCGTGGTGGAAATACTAGTAACTGATGATATGCTTGTTTTTCTACATCAGTGTTATATCGATAGTTTCACAAACACACATACAGGGAAGTCGGCCAAGTACTCACATGTTACTTGGTGAACTTCTTAGTGTATTGGTGAGAGTTCTTTACTTTCTCAATGTCCGGCTCGCTTAAATCTACTATCTCTAGATTAATCTATTTTTTCCTTCTCATTTTTGATTTCTTTTAATCTTCCAGCGGAACAATTAAGCGTACTTCATAATATCTTGTGTTCTATAGATTCGACAAAATCGTAATTTAAATTAAGACTTTCTTTACTAACAATTTAAGCTAGCAGCTGTTTAGTGATAACGAATATAATGAACAACACAAAAATGAATCGACAGGATTGTCTTTCTGTTTGGTTCTCTGGTGGGTTCTGCATAATTTAAATTTACATTAGTTATTTACTTTCCCTGTAGATGGCAACGTGCTTTCACATTTAAAGTATTTCGTTGTGACAATAAGTTTCAAAAAATAAATGTTTGATTAAAGAGTTTTTTTCTTTTTTTTTTTCTTTTTTTTTGCAGCTCAAAGCAGAAATTTAATTTTTTTCTTCATTGGCTTTCTCTGTCTCGAAGGTTAGCGATCAACATAGTTAGTGTCGTTCTTTGACTCGGCAAATCAGGATATTTGAATAATTGAACGTTTAAGCCTTCGCTCAAAATCCTGTGCTCACGGGTTTTGTGAACGATTTCTTGATCTTTTACCATCTATCTCTACGAGGAGACGTAATACCTCGTATTTAGATTCTCTTATGACGTGACCCAAGTACCGTAACTTCTTTACTTTAATTCAATTCAATAAGTCAGATATGTAGTTCCATTTTATTCTTCTTGGGACCATTGAGCCAGTAAATTCATTATAGATGCACTTTCAGCAATAGCTTGTTGTAAATTCACTCACTGCGTGCGTTCTATATTAATACTTGATTGAAAGTAATATTTACAATTCCGTTACTTTTGTTTATGTATGTATATAAATGTCCGCAAAAATGGCCCCGTTATTAAAGATGGATTGTATTTTACTTTAACGGAACTTGAAATGAAGTATCAATGATAAGAGCTTGGAGTTATAAAATAAAGCGCAGTAAAAGAGAAGAATAATAAATACAAGTTTGATGTACATTGTTCGTTTCGTACAATATGTATTCTGTGTTTTTCGCGGAATTGTATCGTATCGATAAGTGGAGTTACATGTGTTATCTTCAATAAACTCGTTAAATAACATTGCACTTTCAGTGAACACTCATTTACGCACATAGCATATCCATATTTTACATTTTAGCGCTCGGTATAGCCCATGCTTTCTTTTAATTATTTCGCTCTCGTAATTGCTACCTAACCGCTGTAGATAATAATTGTTTTCGAATGTTTGACCCTAGAGACATGGAGTTTCCTTCGACTGATAATTCTTTAACATTCGTGCCCGCTCCTTCAGTTGACAGCCAGGTTGTAACTATATCCTATTCTAAACGGTCAACAGCAATAATGCTACTCCGGTTAATTCTAATTTAGTTTAAATAGTATACATTAGTAGGAATAATAGTAATATTAGCGATAAAGATAGTATAATGGTTATAACTGTGAAATAGATAATTCTAGTGTTACTACCAAACAAAATCGAAATAAATATATATCTAATAATATTAACAATAGTTCAATTTGTTATTAAGTCTCTGTAGAAAAAAATACCTCCGATTAAATAAGATTATCTTCAAGTCTTTTACAATTGCAGAAATTTTACAAAAAAATTCTTCAAATTGAAACGTCATCGAGATTAAAAAGGTTAGAGCTTCCCCCTCCTCTTCGGACAATGATGCGGTTAATAGTTTTTGTGTTTTACAGCTGCTGGTTATGAAGCATACGTTCCTTCCTATTTACCATAAACGTTGATATTGAATTCACGGATGAGCAACTATACGGCATGATCGATTACAGCCGTTTGTAATAAAAAATCTATTAAAATGTTAAATAGGAAAGTTTATATTAATAAAAAGTATATTATCAGTGAATTTCATTCCTTACAGTCTTCTTTCTTACATTTTTCTACGGAGAGTCCGATTTTTATGTGAACCGTTTGTTAAAAGAATTAGGCAATTTTGTAAATGATCGCGTTTTAAACTTAGATACGTAATAGATGTGCGGAGATGATGAGCACATAGATAATCATGGTTTCAGTCAGATCGCTACATGTATTTATTGTGGATGAATTTACAAGGTAACCGACGTAACCGTAACCTGCCGGATAGAAAAAGTCAAAATCCTGTTAATGAGTTGATGGGTTTTTTTTTTTTTTCTTTTGGGCTCACTGACAAAAAGCATTGACCCATGTTCGATAATAAAAAAAGTTTCGCTGAATTAATTATTTAGATTTGTATACAGCCAGCTATAGCGTCAATGAAGGATATAAGGAGAGCGACAAAAGATAGCGAAGGAAAGGAGAGAACAGATGCAGCACTATAGGGAGAAGGAATATTAAGTCTCGGAAGTGTTGCGAGTAGAGAAGGAAACGTTCAGACGACAGAGTGGAACATTCATTAAGGATGTGGTTAGAATTACATTCGTGGATATCATTGGAAGAATGTAGCGGACAATAAGGAGAGTCTGAAAATCGAAAGCGAGACGAAGAAAACAAGCTATGATCGAAATGCAACCGACATAAAGAGGAAATAATACATCGGTGCAAAGACGAGAATTCAGGAAACCAAAGATTAACTGGAAGATACGGCTGAATAGAAATATAGAAGGAAAATTGGTTAGAAAAGGGGGAAGGGTATGAGTCTGACCCAAAACCTACAATGGAATTTTTTCGACAATGCAAGTAAATTATTAGCAATGAACGGGGAGTCCATTAACAGCTGAACCTCGAGACAATTGATCAACTCTTTCATTTCCGTCCATACCAACATGGCCTGGAATCCAAAGGAACTGAATGTGGTAAGTTTGGAAAAGGTTAGAATGATAGGATCACAAGAAGGATGAGGAAAAACAGATGAGATAATTTGTAAAACGCTCTTAGCATCAGAGATGATTAGAAATTTATTATTGTCTCGTACTAAGGATATGTAAAGAATGGCTCTTAATATCGCAACAGACTCTGCAAAGAAAATAGAGTAGGTTCGAGAAAGTCTATAACTTTCAAAATAGTTGTGAACAGAATATACGAAGGATGTTCCAACGCAGTAAGAACCCTTCGATTCGTCAATATAAAGAAGAGAATGAAAAGAAAATAGAGATTTAATAGTATTAAGGAAATCTTGATTAGGTTGTGAAAGGGATTTAGAGTAAGGGGACAACAAAGATAAATTAGCAGGAAAGAGAAAATCTGTAAAATGAAAGGTAAAATAAGGAAGTTTGCTGTAGATTATAATTTGTGGGAGAAATTTGGCAAGTCGATTTGATGGCTTCACATAATATGAATTTGCGGGAGACTTCTCTAGAACTCGCTAGGACGTATCATCAACAATCCTCATATGCTAATAAGGTTAAAGTTAATGGTAACAATAATTAGTTCTCTCAATTAACTGACTATAATGTTTACCGATAATAGAACAAAACGGAATAAGGGAGTTTAAATAATCCAATATACAAACCTAGACCAATAAAAGATTAAATCTTGTTGTCAAGAATTCTGTAAGTTGCAAAAATCCGCGTTACTTTCATTCCATTCTTGTGATCTGATGAAATTTTTAATTTTCCGGGTGATACCATAAATCCTATTTTTTGAAGCAATTGATGTAGACGAATATTCTTTAAACGTTTTCATTTACCACATTAAGTCGATAGAGGTAAGCATATAAAATGATAAATGTAGGTGTCTCCAAGTTTTTCATCATAAAACATATTCGAAGGTGTGCATGTTTGAGTACTAAAATTACAATGATGGTTAGGATTTAGATCATACATAACACGTTTGTTTTTACGTTTTTTTAATTTTTTCCCCCCCAGCTGAAGTGGAGCATTCTCTCGAATACGTTTCTAGCATTTATGTTCCAGTTTATTTACTGTTTGTTACTTATGTCTGAAGTTATTTATTATTTTATTTTTTAAACTAATCAACAAGCGGAGTGTTTATACATATGTACTACATATTATTTTGGTCGAATATGTATCCTTCTTCTTTTACCAATGATAGTTCCTTCTACTTCTCAATTCAACGTAACCTTCATACTAATTCTTGGTTCTTAGAATTCCCTTCTTTTCCACGTTCTGTTATTGTCCCTATCATTCGCCTACGCTTCAATCACACTCTATTTCCTGCTTCCCGTTTTCGTCTTTCTTTGGTTTCCTCTCCTTATTGTCCCCTACATCCTAGTGAAGCAGTTGTTTATGATGCTAATCACATTTTCTTTGAGTGTTCTGCTCTTTCTGCGGAACGCTCTTCCCTTTATTTACTCCTTTTAAAGTCAAGGCTTCCTGCTCCCTACTATGCTTCCGATATCCTGTCCATTCCATCACAGTCTGTTGTTCCTACCATTGGTTCCTTTATTTCTGTCATTTCCGATCGAATCAAGTTTTAATTAGTTAACTCTTCTTCCTATTGCTTCTAAAAAGTGCAGTTTTCAATTTTAATAACCTTGTTTATGTTGTTTTCTATGTCACATTATTATAGAAGAAAGAATTTAACTGGGATTCGACAACAAAAGGTCTCATTCTCGGTTCGTTTTTTTACGGTTACTTCATTTCAGAAATCCCAAGCGGTTGGTTGAGCAATAGATACGGGGGTGCGACGGTTTTCGGTCTGCAAGTAACATGTTCAGCGCTGTCAACATTGCTGATACCATTCGTTGCTGATTACGGACCGTATGCAATATTTTTCTTCAGATTGCTGACTGGATTATTTGAAGTATATATTGTTCCCTTACAAATATGTTACGCTGATTTTGTAGGGGTTGTTTTAACGTGCGATTAAAGTAGATACATTATTCTTCAAATAATAAGGTTACATGAAATTAGTAAAATGCACACATGCTTGTAGAACGCGAACGAGATGAGTTATAGAAGCGCGCCTGGTGGCATTCGTAAGTGACATTCTTCCTTTACA
This sequence comes from Icerya purchasi, assembly GCA_039619475.1. Classification (NCBI taxonomy): domain Eukaryota; kingdom Metazoa; phylum Arthropoda; class Insecta; order Hemiptera; family Monophlebidae; genus Icerya; species Icerya purchasi. The sequence goes on from CM077116.1 coordinate 442,860,350, forward strand.
CGCATGCGTAATTTGAGGTCCTTGCGTTCATCCAGTGTGCCGTGAGCAGCACAAATATGGAGACGTGTTCTAGTGTTATGTCAACGAGATGGGTTAAACAGCGTACGCTGATTGTAACACCTGAAGAAGTGACTCCTACTGAAATTCATCGTCGTTTAAAGGATGTTTATGTTGACGACGCTGTTGATAGGTCTACCGTTAATCGATGGGTAATAAAATTTCGTGATTGCGAGCATGGAAAAGCCATAATTGTTGATGAAATGCGCAGCGGACGTCCTCGATCATTGCCACAGATGATAAACATCGCAAACTTGTTGATGATTTGATTCAAAATGACCGGCGAAACGCAAATCATGTTGGAATATCCGAAGGAACATGTCGGCTTTATTATTGAACAATTGGGATACCGTAAAATCTATGCACGATGGGTACCACGCCGTTCAACAGACGAGAACAAACAGCATCAATGTGAAAGCTGAAGTTTGAACCGATTCCACATCCTCCTTATTCCCCTGACCTTGCGCCTTACGATTTTTATCTTTTTCCTCTAGTGAAGGGAGACCACCTCAAGGATAATCATTACACCTCGGATGATTAAGTGAAAGCAGCTATCCTGGATTTGAGAAAAGTCGGAAGAATTTTTTAGTAACGGAATGAAAAAACTTGTTACACGTTAAGAGAAATGTGTTAGTCTTAACGGTGACTACGTTGAAAAATAAATAAATGATTTTGAAGCTTAAGAATTGTACTTTAATTTACTTTTTGCCCGATCTCGCTATTTCTTTTCGTTTGCGTTCTACAAGCATATGTACATTATTTGTAGTTTTGGAAAAGTTCAAAATAGAAAATTAAACTTTCCACCTCATACAACGATAACATTAATTAGTACCATTTTTGTTATGTGGAAATAATACAATTAATTAACAGTTTTATTGATAAAAAAGTGATAAAATCATCTATTATATAAATACGAAGGTCATCTGAAAAGTAGTACCCGTTTACGCCGTACGGATTGCTGGCGAGTAGAGGAGTCGCCGGACAAGTACTAACACGTTCAGTTGTATTTCAGCTGTCTGCGTGCAAAGTTGCGTCCTGCTGGTATTAACTGTGTTGTTTCTGCGAGTGTTATGATGTTCAAGAAAATAGAGAACGCCGCCAGTTGTGAAGTTAGGGCTGTGATTAGATTTCTCAACGCAGGAAATGCTTACGACATTCATCGTCAATTGAAGGGTGTGTATGGAGACAATGTTATGGGTGAGTCGTCTATTCGGCGCTAGTGTCTTGATTTCAACTTGGGAAGAGAGAGAACACCCATGATATTCACAGGACGACCGTCAGTCATTACGGACGAACTGCTGAGTTCAATGAACGAATTCGTGAAGAACGATCGGCGCGTTACAATTGATGAGATCGTTGTGCACATTTCCGTAATGTTTCACGAACATAGTTATTCATGAAATTGTTAAAGACCAGCTGCATTATTCGAAAATTTGTACAAGGTGGGTCCCTCGCATGCTTACTGATGAATACAAAACCACGCGTATGGCTGCAGCACTGACGTTCTTGGAGCGTTATTCTCGTGAAAAAGACTCTTGACTCGTATAACATGGATTTCTTGTGCAATACGCGAGAGTAAAAGACAATTAATGGAGTGGCATCATGCTCATTCACCAAACAAACCCAAAAAATTCAAAACGGTAACGTCTACCCAGGAAAGTCGTAGCAACCATTTTCTGGGATAGGCAAGGTATACTGCTCATTCACTTCATGACTGGTGGAGACACTATCGATATCAATGCATATTGTGCGATATTGAAGAAATTACGGCGGACTATTCAAAATCGACGGCGAGGTCTGTTGTCTCTAGTGGTGTTATTCTCCTCGCGACAATGCCCGGCCTCGTACGACTTTGATAACGCAAAAACTTGTGCAACAATTCAAATGGGAAACTTTCAACCGTCCACCCTATAGTCCAGACTTGGCTCCTTCAGATTATCATCTGTTTACAAAACTCCTTTTGAAAGTGAAGAACTGAAAGAAGCTGTGACTACGTAATACACTGGCGGCGGAGGAATATGAAGCTGGGATACAAAAACTCGGCACACGGTACGACAAATGCTTATACGTAGAGAAGTAGTTTAAGTTCTTTACAAATAAAACGTTTATATTTGTCAATGTGTGTACTATTTTTTTTTTATATTCCAAAACGGGTACTTCTTTCCGGATGACCCTCGTATATAAGATAATATAATAATCATAACGCAATATTGTATATTATAATATGAGAAAAAATTGTGTAAACGGTGAAATAATTTGATTGTTATAACCGATTTGTCGTTACATCTAATATTAAATTAAGTAGAGCTTTCGAAATTTTTTAAGTATTTTTTACTACAAATGGGTTATTGAATCACGATACTAGACAAATTAAAATTATGGGAATGAGCAGTAACACAGAAAGGTGTAGAGAATATACTTTAAAAAGAAAACAAAAACATAAAATAATTTTGTTTAAAAATGTCACAAATATTTGCGTTTTAAACACACAAATATAATCTGCAAAAAGTGTAAAAATACTTCAATTTTTTTCGTCACATTAATCATTATTTTCATATATATATATATATATATATATACATATATATGTATATAGTTCGATGTTTATTTTAAAAAATATTGTAATCATGAAATAATATCAATCTGCGTCGTAAGATGTTTTTCATTGGTACATTCTTCTAATGACCTGTAATTTTATTATAGATAACGTTAAATGTTGTATATTGAAATTTCTCTCAAATTATTTGGAGAGTAAGTTTTTTCACGAAGTAACCAAAGAGTTTTCTTTACCTTCTAACATTAAGTCTCTTCCACGTCCTGCTTTTCACGAAGAATTTAACCACACTCGTTCCTCACTACTTCCTGCTCATATCACGATTTTTACGGACGGCTCGAAATTCGCTTCGGGGGTCGGTGCCGCTTTTATTCTTTCTGCCCTCAACTAATCTGAGTCATTTCAACTTCCTTCCTTTTCTTCTGTCTTCCTAGTCGAATCCATGGCTATTTTACGCGCGATCCTTTTTATATCTTCAACTTCCAATAATTTCCTTCTATGCTTCGACTCGAAGAGCGTTTTAGTAGCTATCGCGTCTCCTTTCCCTGAACCCTTTTCCTGTTCTATTATTCTTTATATTCGTTCCTTGATTTACAATTTATTAGCTTCCCGTTCTATCCATATTGACCTGCTTTGGATTCCTGGCCATTGTAGTATAGTTGGTAACGACTTTGCTGACTCGTTAGCAGGCTCGGCCGCAGTAAATGGTCGTTTCATAGGCAGATTTCCTTCCCAAAGTCTTTACTCTCTCTCTTTTCGTTCTCACCGTGACTTTTGGACTGATCTCTATCCGTCCTTTTTCTCCAACCCTGACTCCTTTTACCTTGCCGTACAGCCTTCTCCATCCGTTTCTCCTTGGTTTAACAATTTTCCCAGTATCAGCCGTTCTGTCACTTCTTACACAATTCGCCTTCGTTTTAATCATAGTCTGTTCCCGTCTTTTCGTTTCCGCGTTGCTCTTGTTCAATCTCCTTTGTGTCCCTTTCATCCTTCTACCTTCAATGTCACCTGTGACGCAAGAACTATTCGAATGTTCCTTCATTTCTACAGAACGCGCGATATTTTATTCCAATTTGTTAGCCTTGGCCTCCCTACTCCTTACAGTGCCCTCTACATTCTCGCTTTTCCATCTCCTTATGTTGTTTCTATGTTAGCTGCATCCATTTCTTCGGTGTCTAATCGTTTTTTCATATAACCTGTCGCTTCATATGTCTTTCTATTCTTCTAGTCTTTTGTGTTGGATGGATGTCCTGTGCTGACGTGCCCATAAAATAAATAAATGGTTAATTATAATCCTATAAAACAACTTAAACACGACATGATCATGCCAAAATTTTTTGTATGCCTATTTGTAATTGTTACACCTTTTTATCATTGTCAACGTCTCATTTATTTATAAGAACGGGAAAATACTGTTAATGAATTTAAAAACACGAACGCTACAAATAATTCAGTGAAAAATAGAAGTTCAAACAATATAAAACAAAGAATAGCAGTATAGTGCAAATCGTTTAATACGAAATGGGTATATTCCATAATTGAATCAGTCTATTCATATTACAGTATTTTATTCTAATGCTAAGAAAACGCGATATGTACAAAATTCACTTAACCCCCAATAGACGTGCATGTATCTAATAAATATACATGAACATTTTAATTTTGTATTTTTAAAAGATTAAAATAATATCGCCAATAAATGATATTCTTGAACAGGTAATTAATTTTGATTAACAATTATGTAATAAATGTAAAAAACATCACCCTTATTATTTTATAAAATGTCTAAAGCCAAAAAAAGATAAAAAAAAGACTATGGTAGTTAACTTTATTTCAATTCGCAAAGTTCAATATAAAAACCTTAAATAAATGAAAAAAAAAAAGTTTGTTTTCTTCATCAGCAAATAATACATGATCTAAACACAAATGTGTGACATTTTTTCAAATAGTATTTTAACAAAAAAACGATTGCATTTATTTTAAGCCTATTTCTTTTTGTCGAATTCTTCATGTTGTTTGCGCATTCCTTTTCACTTCTTGTTGATTCGGGTAAATCACATTTTCAGTTTTAAGTCTTCTTTGTATCTGCAGTGTTCTATTAACTAGACAGCCAACTGACTTGGAAAATCCCGACTATCTTTTTTCCAGTATTTTTTTATTTCCGATGTACAACACCTAAGCATTAATACCTGAAATATTTGGCACTAAAAAAAAATAGACAAGCGGCCACCGTTTTGTATTTCTGGATACAGTATACGTTGCACACATTTTATCCACAACATCGACTCCGATTTTTGTCATTATGTTGAAAGTAATTATTTCTCGTAGTTTTTGTCTTCAATAATACACTGATCGATTTTATTATCAAAGTACATATTGGATAATAAAAGAACATTTTAATAGTCAGTAAATGGAACATCTGGCGGGCCTGAATCTCATCCCACAAACCCTGTCCGCATAATGAAAACTAACTTAAGTACTCTATTCAGAAGGCAAAAAATAACCCCATTCCTTGTACTGGAGCTCAGAAGCTAACCCCACATTTCTTCTGGGCCATGACAATTCCCTCAGTCCCCCTCCAATTTTTTTCCTCAGTTCCATTAATCTGAATGAATTTTCAAAATCTAATCCAAATTGCGATTCCGGGGGGCCTAAAATTTACCTAAATTCGATGTCCCTAGTGATGCACTTGACCAGTAATCCAAACGACTGCCTGGAGCAAGAGAGTCCAACCTTTGACTTTTATGCCGATCTCATGCAGCAATTCAAATTATTTTAAAAATTACCGATAATTTATATTAAGAGTCTGAAACTAACCTTAACCTCTTTGCTCCTTCTGCCCCTTTTACTGATTATACATAATATTTTTTTGAGCCGAAGTATTATAGAATTGATCTAACTATATTTTATTATTTCCAAAATTTTTTCCTATGGCTCAAAATATTTTTTTATTTATTTTTTCATGTCCGCTTATCGCGCCGACCGCTGTGAAGGATACCAACCGTACACGTGCACGTGCGTCGAAGCCGTCGATTATATTTAATTTTTGAATTATCAATTTTTATATCATTAATATATTTTTTTATTATTACTATTATTACATTAAACGGTACAGGCGCCGGCTGCACAAACGGGCCATATGCGCCGGGGGAACGGAAGGGATACTAAATTGAATTTAGGAGGTTAAGGGAATGAAGGAATTGGAACGCACTGTGGATATGACACGGAGAATCAGCTAGGAGTTGTGATAAGGAAGGGGGGAGGCCATGCAGGGCTCTAAGTGCTATAAGGGAATGACAAGATGTTAGTAAATGGGGAATGGAAAGCTGGGTTCTTTGGCAAAAAGGACAAAGAGGGGGATCGGTGCGCTGTAGGAGATACGAATGGGTCAGGCGGGAGTGGGAAATCCTAAGTCTGGTAAGAATAATATTTTTCTTCCTTGAACGAAATGGAAGGGGGATCTGAGATAGAGGATCAGGTTTAACAAGGAAAAGGTTTTTTTGTTGACTAGAACTCCATACTTGTTCCCAGGATTTAATTATAAGGGATTTCAAGAAGGATTTCATATCGCTAGTAGACGAGAAGTACGAGGATATGGCTGGAAGCCGGGATGCCTCCCTAGCAGCTCGGTCGATGGCCTCGTTACCAGGGAAACCAATATGGCTGGGGATCCACATGAAAGATATAGAAATTTGGGATCGAATAAGGAGATCGTGCAGGAGAAGGATGCGTTGTACAATTGCATTATCTGTGTAAAAGTTGTAGAGGGACATTAGAACACTAAGTGAATCAGTAAGGATGAGGTATTTAGAAAGAGGTGGAGCGGAGGAGAGGAACTCAAGACACTTGAAGATGGCGAAAGATTCAGCCGAAAATACAGAGCAGGATTTTGGAAGCCGGAAGCGATGGGTGGTAGGAGGAACAAAAAAGGCTGATCCAACATGGCCAGTGGATTTTGAGCCATCCGTAAAGCAGAAGATGTAGTCAACGTATTTGACAGTTTCGAAAGTAATGTATTGATGAAGGATGTAGTCGGGATATATGGATTTGGGTAGATGGATTAAGTTGAGATTGATATCTGGGGTTAGAAAAAGCCAAGGAGGAGGGTTAGTGTACACTGGAGCAAGGGGAGGATTGAGAATAAATTTTCTAATTTGAGGAAAACGAGATTCAAACTTATTTTTGATGTTAGTTGCACAGTTAGGAACACGCAGAGTAGTCTGACTCTGTTGTTGGGAGTTGAAAAGGAGCTCATTGATCGGAAGGTTTGAATTGACAAGAGTGGAAGTCAAAAAGTTAGCTGTTAGGATCTCCCTTCTGAAATATAGGGGCATATATTTTTTTATTACTCGTATTTTTATCAGTATTATTTTTTCCTTCACAATCATTAATCTCAACTTTTACAATACGGAAATTCTCGGGCAGTAAAAATTGTTTTTTTCATTATTTTCGTAATTATTTTTAATATTATCCCCATCTCTGCATATGTAATTTTTAAAGTAATAAGTCGCTCCGCAGGGCTGTCCCGTTTCGTGGATGCTGTAATTGTCAATCTTTGTTTCTCTAGGAAAGCTAACCTCCTGCTGGTACATACAGCCTTTGTCTGTACAGGTCACGTACCTTTAAGGTTGTTTGTATATTACTTGCACATTATTTATCGTTATCCAAGACTGCACCCCCCCCCCTCCCGAACCTCACGAGAACACCTCAATAACGACATCGGGGAGGCGCATTTACCGTTTCTTCTTAATTTTTACATCATGCTATTTTACACGTACTTTTACTTCCAGAAATTGTAAAGAAAGCAAGCATCATAAAACCAGTTTGCACAGCTATGTTACACACGGCTCTAACATGAAATTGGGGCAAGGGGGACGTTTTTCAAAAAAACGCTCATGTAAGGTGTAATGTATACATTATCCTTTGCATATAGTACTATTCCAAATCGGGGTAGCTTGTTGTAAATCTAAGCAGATTAATCACTTGTGAAATTTTCTTCTCCGTGAACAGATCGTTTTCCAGTGTTTTATCAATTTTTTTTTAATCTACAGACTATCTTCTTCAGCCGTCAGATTTATTTAAAATTGGTAAATAATTCATGTTTTATTTTTATTTACACCTTTTTTTTAAATTAAATTATTTCTATTTTTTACGAGTATCTTAATCAGCCGTATATTTTTATCTATTATACGTCACATATATCATTATATGATCATGAAAATATTGTTTTTTATTTTTTTAAATATTTCCATGATTCCTCTTTAATTATACAGTAAAACCCCTCTCAACCGGCCGCGGATCAACCGGTCCTCGGATTAACGGGACCATCTCTGGAACAAATTTTTTTTCTCTCTTCTCTCCCTCTTTCCTTTTCAGTGAATCCCACCTTACTACCGAGTTCATTTTTCTACAAATCGGTACAAGCGGGCACCTGTTCCTCGCTTAACGCTTTGTTGGAACGTTTCTCCGCATCTCGTGGGAAATAATTTTTTCGAAAATTCGGAAAAGGCGAAGAGGAAGCTACAAACTGTACTAAATCTTTTTCTTTTGTTTCGTTTGAGACACGGTTAAAAGTGTTAAAAAGACTTTGCAACGGGAATCGGTAAGAAAACTCTCTGTGACGAAATAAACGCGGGAAAAAGTACCATCAACAATTGATGACGGAACAGACAATCGATTGAAGAAATGTGTTCAAAAATCGAGTCCGGAAAAAATAAAAAACAAGTTTGTGACATCGTCGATGGCGCTCTTTAAATGTGGTTTGTTTAAGAACGTCAGAGAGAAGTCCCCATCAGCGGCTCAGTTTTGATTGAAAAAGCATTAGTAATTCATAGTAAAATCAAGAATATACCAGCATTTTCTACTAGTCACAGGGATGGCTCGGTCGTTGGAAAAAGCGTCATGGGGTTCATTTCGCTCGCATAAGTGATGAAAAAATGTCGGTAAATGAATCAGAAACTGCTGAAGTTTTATGAAGTTCCTTTCAGAAATTTGACTTAAGTGTGAGGATGAAAACTTGCCTCTCCCAGAACACGTGAAGAAGATAAACATCAAGAATGTAATTTTTATGCTGGCTGGTGCGTTTGAAGGAATTCCTTCTTCTAGTTGTGAAATCGTAGGAAATAATTTTTTTGCCTGATATAGAAAATCTGGTCAAGAATAGCAGCGATTCAGAGAATGAAGAAATCGAATGCTGTCATTACCAGGTGAGATCCGAATGATGTTGGCGGACATGGAGGAATGAATAGCAAAAAGTAACGAAGGACTTGAAAATGATTGAGAAAATACAGACGTGGAGGGTTCGCAAAAAAAAAAAAAAAAATCACGGAGGAACCAAAAAAAAATTGCAGAAATTTTATTGCAATATGTGGAGCAGCAACAAGGTTCATCGGCATTGGACGTGATGAACATAAGAAAATGGGGAGACTTGATTTTTAAAAACTTGTCAAAGGGGAAAAAACAGAAAAAAAGAACTGATTTTTTCAAACAATAATATATATTTACTCATACCTAAGTATTCAAGTAATGTAGTTAAAGTTTTAAGTTTTCAAAGTTTATGTAATCTAAGTTCATTTCATATGTTAAATTTTTTTTGTATTACTTTATGTGAGGACATATAGTATGTACAATGAAATGGGTTGCAAGAACGTCTTACATATTTAATTATTTATTCATGATCCCCGGATGAAATCTGTTGGGGCTCGTTTTGAAGGAAAATCAATTTTTCACGGGAACCTCGGATTAATCTACCAAACGTGGGACCGGCCAGGTCTCGGTCTCGACCAGACCGGTTAAGATAGGTTTTACTGTACTACTGTAGGTTTAATGTAAGTTACAATTTACCCCTTTTATTTATTATTAATACATATTTTTTATGTGAACGCGTATACCTATTAATTTTAAAGTCGTTATTTATTTTTAATTTATATTAGTCCGCAATACCGTATATATTTTCTAGCAGTGCCGGGAATTGATACGTCTACTTTTGGACGTGAGCGAAAGCGTTTCGATACAAATTACAGACATTTATAATCAAAGTAGTACCAGTAACTAAGGAGAAAAAACTCGTAAGTATATGAAATATTTACACCAATGTAATATGAGCCAATGGAATGCGCTAAATAATCTTTAAATACTGTTCAATTGCTTCTATTATTCAAAATACCAGTAAACTTTTTAAAAAAATGTTCTAAGCCATTCCTAAATTTTTAACGTATTTCTGTAACATTAATGCGATGTATTCGAAAGTCAATTTTGATAATCTCATAGGAAATGGTATTTCTCAAGGTTCTCGGCTAAGTTTAACATTGTTTATTCTATATATATGAATGATATGACGGATTGCATACGACCGCCGGTAACAGCTCGATTTTTCATAGATAGATCCAAGGTATCGTATGTATTTCAGTAAACTGGATGTTATTAGGTTAGAAATGCAAAGACTGTGCAGGAATTTGACAGTATAAGAAGTGGATGCATAACCGCACAACCAAAACTTAGCGTAGATCATATAAACTGGAGCACAATATCTTCCATGCTGCCAATCAATGCGAGAAATGGTATTAGTGGCAAGATGAGCCAAGACGACTGGCTACCTACGTTGATTCGATTTCTAGCCGGTTGAAAAGACTACACTTAGAACTGATTATTGCTGCTTGTCATCGCGCTATAAATGCAGTCTAAATGTGCCTGGTACTGTATATTAACTAGCGCGCATATTTTGTCATCGCCTGAGATCAAACTCAAGGTTTCCAAAAGAAAGTCAAGCGCTCCAGCAACTAAGCTATCGCGAGACGATCTTAATATATCCCTGGCATCAACCCTTCCTTCCAACACTAAATCCGTACTACAATTCGCAATAAATAGGTTAGATTTATGGACAAAAAGTAACGGTCTTATTTTCTCTCCAACCCACTGTATGAAATTCTAGAAAAATCTTTGATTAAATTCAAACCACGATTTTTCCCTTACCCTAAATAGATTTCCTCTTTTCATTCTTGGCTAAATTCTTAGGTCGAACTTTTGACTCAAGCCTATCATAGCCTTCTTACATTCCAAATCTTAAATACATATGCAATAAATCCCAAGCTATTTTAAAATGTTTATCATATTATAAATACAATATTAATCCTAAACTACTTCTTTAGATCACTCGTCCTCAGTAGATTAATCTACGCTGCCAGGTGTATTCCTCAGCTAGTAAGCAGCTTATAAAATCATTCGAACCAATCCATCACACTGCCTTAAGAATTAACCTTGGGGCGCATAAAAGGTATTTATTCGCCAGCGGGAATCTCTTCATTATCCTATATATTTAGCTTCAACACTTCCCGTGATCACCTTTACTGCTACCACCAAAATCACTTTTCCTTAACGAATACCACCATTCCTCCGACATTTTTTCAAAATGATCCAATATCCAATATCCTAAATTCCTTCGTTGGAAACAACATTTAGTATGGTTTGGATCTCCTACTATTCCTAAAAGAACCACCATGGGAATACTCTCCTTTGATAGTAGATGAATCATTTTTGAACTTTCATACATCTGATGAAGATCAACATTCCGTTTGCTAGAAAGTTATTGAAAAAATACCAACTGACATACTCAATGTATACGTGAACACAGATGGAGCTAAAGAAAATTTCATAGTATTTCTTTGCATTGGAAGCTGAATTATATGAAATCCTTTTTGAATCGGATGCATGCATGTGGTGTGAATCGGATAATAAGCAATATACAATTATTAAAGATTCTTTGGCTCCTCTGCAAGCTATCCAGTCATTTACTACAATTGGTCTGCTGGTATATAAAATAAGAACAACAGTGCAAAAACTCTCCTAAGAGGGAATGCAGATAGGGTTCCTTTGAGTACCGGCATATGTCGGAATACCCAGAAACGAATGTGTAGACCGGGTCGCCAAAGTTATTTGTCCATATGCCATTTGATGGCCCATCACCAGAAATAGTTTCCTTTCTACATGAGAGTACGAAAGAACACTGAATTTTATCCTGATCTCAGTAAGCAAAATTTCTAAGGACCATCAAATCGAACATTGAACTTTGGTGCCATCGATTCAAATGTCAAAAAAAGAGTTTTCTGCACTCAACAGATTGAAATTGGGACATACATCCGTATCATACAATCATATCTTTCAAAAAGCCCCCTTCTACTGCTTACACTTTCTGCAACGCAGCAGTGCCATCTTCTGTTGAACAAATCCTAAAACAATGCAATGATTTGAGTAGAATTAAGGACGAATCCCTAAACATTCACTTAGCCAATATCCGGAATAGGTTCGGACGGTTCTAACTTTCTTTCATACCAGCAACCTTTTAAACATTCTGCAATAATTCTTTTGCTGATCGTGCCGTAGTGATCTAAGTAGTTATGTAATAATCCGAAGAAAAAAAAACCATTTTATTATTTTTAATTGTTACTTCTCAGATTTTTTTTATATTTTGAAAATGGAGATTATTTATGAGTAATGAAAAATAAAATTATTAACTCTTACGTGAAATTATTTATTTGCATTTTATTTTTTGGAAAAAAAATTATGAAATCAAAATTGGCAACAAACTTTTTATACTTTTAATTTATCATGTGTTATTTTTTATTTAAAAATTTTCATCATATTAATCTCAATTATGATTGTTTCCTTAGTACGTTTCGTAGTTTGATAATCTTTTGAGGATTCAAAACTGGATCTTATTTACTGGTAGAGCCCACAAGCAGTGAGGTAGCAAAATACACCAAGAATCCAAAAGCCTATATTAAAGAAAATGTATGCTTTTTGGAATATTGTTGATTGGTGAGTGTTCAAAATATTTTTATTCATTCTTTATGTCTTAGTTTATGTGCTTGCGTGTCTAGTGAAGTTTATTTCTGCGCTTGCCATTTGTTGTTTTCTAACATGTTTCATAGTATGTAGATTAATGTTCCAAATCGTATTTTTTCACTTTTTATAGTTTTAACAATTTCGGCAGTGATAAAGATAAACAAGGATAAAAAGCAGGTCTACCTACAAGCAATCAATCGAGTACAGCAAATCGCTTTACCAATTCCAGCACGACATTTCTCCTACTACATCTTGTTATGCCCATATTTACTCTGCGACCTTATAATCCTGCTTCTGTCTATCTATCCCTAGCAAATACACTCCTTTCTCGTGTTAATTGTTTCTGTTATCTTGGTATCTTCCTTGATAGTCGGTTATCCTTCTCCGAACACATCAAGTATTTTTCCTCTTCAACAACCAAAAGGCTAAACTTGCTGAAGACCTTATCTCCAATCAAATGGGGTGGTGGTGATCCTTATGTCCTTATTTCTCTATGTAAATCTATTATCCGTTCCAAATTTGATTATTGTTCTTTTATTTATGGTAGAGCGTCCAAGACCCGTCTTTCCAAACTGGATGTAATTCAAAATTCTTGCCTTCGTCTCTGTCTTGGTGCTCTTAAATCCTCTCCAGTTCCAGCAGTCCTTGCCGAATCTAATACACCACCCCTTTTTATTCACAGATCTTATTTGGGCTATCGTTCTCTTACTAAGCGTCTTCCACTCACGTCCTCTACTCTTATTCATTCCTATCTTTCCATTTCTACGAACTGGCGTTTCGTACCTAGGAAAACTCCTATTCTATCTTTAATTTCTCTTTGGCTCAGTTCGTTTTGTCCTTACATAATGTCCTTTCTCAATCTCCCTTATTTCACTTTTAATTTCGCCGATCTCTGCCATCCTCCAAATATGTTTACTGTTCCTACGCTCTCTAAGTTTCTTCCACAGGCCCTAATCAGACAGGAATTCTACAGTTTTATCAATTCTGCATTTACTTCGCATGCAACTGTGTTTACAGATGGTTCGAAGAAACCGGATGGTGTCGGTGCTCCTCTTATATCCTCCCAGATTTTGGCTTTTCAGAATCTTTTTGCTTACCTCCTTTCTATTCTACATACATAAACGTATTAATGACCATCCTACGTTCCATTATTTTAATTTCCTCCAATAACATTTCCTCTAAATTCTTGATTATATCAGACTTCATGACCGCCCTTCGGGCCATTTGTTCTCCCCTTCCTGATCATTCCTGTGATTTTATCGTACTCCGCATACGCTCACTTATCCACGTTATTTCTTCCCTTCATTCCATTCAAATTAATTTTCTGTGGATTCCTAGCCATTCGAGCATCTTCGGTAATGAAGTAGCTGATATTCTTTGGTACTCGGGTTGCTGTATTTTCTCACTTCTTCTTTAAAAAAGTCCCATCGTCTAATCTCCTTCCGCTGTGCAAAGGTTTTCATCTCAGACTTTGGTATCGAATGTATACATTTCCCCTTTCTCTAACAATTGTTCTTTTTATCTGTTTGTTCAACCCAGTCTTCCTGTTAACCTATCTCTTCGTTTCCTTCGTTCGTCATTCTGTTGTTGTCTCCGTTATTCGTCTGCGCTCCTAAGCCATACTTTATGATCTTCCTCCCGTTTTCGTTATTCGTTGGTTGCCTCTTTATATTGTCCTATCCACTCAAACGAAGAGCATGTTTGCGATGCGCATCATGTCTTTATTAAGTGTTGATTTCTTTCTACTGAGTGCTCTGCTTTCTATTTCATTTTATTGATATTCGGTCTTCCTATTCCATATTGCGCCTCTTATGTCCTATCTTTTCCCTCTCCACAGATTGTTCCTATTATCTGTTCCATTCTCCTAACAATATCTGATCGTATCGAAATATAATTGATTCCTTCCTATTCTAATTATTTCTGGGTAAAGTTTTTCAGTTGACAGGCCCAAAAAAATAACAAAAAAAACAGCACGACAGGAAGTCCTGGTGAGTTTGTTCAAAACTTATCTATATACATAATGCAACGCACACTAATAATACCAGCAGTATGAATATTCATTTTCATAATGCTTTCAATAGACCCATTCCTAATAATGGTAGTGGTACGATTAACATGGATGTGGAACAACGTAACGATATAAATAATGATATAAACAGATGACATACCGCTATTACTAATATTGTAGATAATGATGTGGCGCAAAATAATCGCACAACTTGTACTAGAGAAAGGATTGCCCCTTTAATACTTATTAAAAATCATAATGATGGTTCCACTTAAACATAAAATTACAGAGCACTAATTTAATGATTTCCTAAAAACCCTGGGTAATTCATACATAATAAGCGGTGACTGCAATGCAAAAAACACATACTGGACACACAGAATAACTACAAATAAAGGAAGAGACAGTAAGTAATTTTTACACCAATATAAAACAATTATTTAATTTTTATTAAATAATTGTTTTACATTGGTGTAAAAATTACTTACTGTACAATAAACATACAACAACGAGTATAATAAACAGATATATTAAAGGCAGAAAGTTGGAGTTTAGTTACAGCGATAAGATTTTATAGTTATTCAAAATAGATAAATTGATAAGTAAAGTCGACTCGCGATTATCCGGATTAATTGGACGGCCAGCCGGTCCGGGTAGCAAAGAATCCACACTACAAATTAAATAAAAAAATGAAAATGAACTTATCTTATAAAAAAGTAAACATGAAAATTAACTTACGGTGGTACATTAACTAGTTTTTAAAGAATTCTGTGATTAAGATCTGTGTCTTTCGTTGCATTTTCTTACTTGCCGATATATCTCGCCACTTCCGTTAATAAATTATATCAGCCGGCGACGCTTCTTCCAATTGAGTAATGTACTCTAGCGCTACTTCGATCGCATTCAGTCCTTCATCATGTGGTATAACACTTTGAAGGAGCTCGTTATCCATATTTTCTTCAACTGAATCCTCGTTGAGTACCATGGCCACAATATCCTCATCTGCCGTTTCTTCGATCTCGTCACTGCCCATCCATTCTATAACGTCATCCATATTACCCATTTTACATCCTGGAATATTTTTTATTAGAGAAACAAGCTCCTCCTCGTTGTCTTTTGAACTGTCCGAATCACATTGTTTGTCAATTTCATCCCATTTATAACTTACTTTATGATCAAATAATATTTTCCACGACCGTACTAATGCTATAGGACAAATCTCTTCTTATCCCTCAGATAACCAAGTGATAACATCGACAGTCCTCATCATTTTCAATGCTTGATGTTAGTCTAGTGAGAAAGCGGCGCCGATACTTTTTTTAAGGTCTCTAGGATTCTTTGATCCATAAGTTGCAAAAACTATGTAACGTTTGCTGGAAGAAAGATTGCCTTTATATCATCATCTTGTAACTCCTCAGTTGCCGGATGAGAAGGTGCATTATAGAGAATAAGGATCGCTTTTCTTGGTAACTGTTTATCGGATACATGATTCGCAACTACAGGTACAAACTCTTTATGAAACCAAGTTTTAAAAATTTCACAGCATCTTCATTTGCAGCGAATGTAAACAAATATTCAGATACGTACTGCATATATGTAGTTGTGGATTTTATAAAAGCGCTTTGGCTTTTTTTTCTTTTTTTATTTATTCATTTTATTTTATTTTTTGAAAAATCGATCCGGATAATACGGAGTGTGGATAAATGCGATCCAGATAATCGCGAATTAACAGTAGTTATACATACTCGTATATACGAAAATGGAAGTCAAATCGGGATGTAATAATACTAATACTAAAATTGATAATATTCACACAGAATTAGTGTTGTTAAAAAACGAAAACGAAGTATTTAAAAAGGAGATAGAAAAGAAATAAATATATTAAAAACCATCGCAAAAAATAATAATTATAACGATGGAATAATTGAAAAGTGATTTCGGAAAATACAACAGAACTTCAAATATAAACAAAAACCAACCATCTCCCCCAAAGGGTGGCTAACTTTTATTTTTACGAACAATATACAAATTAACAAACATATTTAAAAAACAGGGATTTAAAATAGCATTCGAGACGAACAATAATTTAAAAAGTAAGTTCATAAAATTAAACATAACAAGCAACGTATATGACAATAGTTGAATATATGAAATAAACTGTATGGACTGCGGAAACTCATACATCGGATAAACGGGTCGGAAAATTAGGTGTAGATATAGGGAGCATATAAAATCTTTCAACAACAATGAAGCTGAAAAGTCTAAAACCGCACACCATTCTTCTCCGCTCCTTCCCTTTATACCACAAGACCTCCAGTCATATATATGTGTACAAACTCAAAACAAATAGCAATTAGAATGGTTCCAATAACACACCAACAAACTTCATACTTTCAAAAAATCAATTGTCCCTTGGAAACATTTATCAAGCTTCAATAGGACCGACGAAATTATTATTACTAGAATTCGTATTGGTCACACCAAAATTACCCACAGTCACCTATATCAAGGAATTCGACAAAATCCCACTTGTACCTACTGCTCCTCAGATATCATGACAATAAAACACCTTCTTTTCGCTTGTCCTTCCTTCTCTGCCCAACGATTACAACATAAAATAACCCCTCAGTCAATATCTGATGACCTAGAACAACTAAATTCATTGATCATCTTTCTCAAAAAAACCCACTTTTACTCCCTAATCTAAAACATATCCGATGGGCGCAATAATCCTGGCAATTAAAAGCGTCCCAAAAAAAAAAAAAAAAAAAAAAAGCTGAAAAGTCTACATATGCTGAACATTTATTAAAAAATAAACGGAAAATGTTGTGACGTTGCTCGCCTTTTGTAATAAAAGTAATTTTATGAATATAGCGGAAGAATATTACACAAACAAATATAAAAATAATCTATTAAATGATCAAAATTCGAACAGTAATAACCTACTTTTTAGTATAAGAATTTAATTACCCCATTTATTTCAAAACTTGCCGCTGTTTTTTGTTTTTTTTTTTTATAATGGAGGGTTTATATTTTTAAATTTTTTATTGTTCCTTATCTTTTATTTTTTATTTTCATTGTTTGATTTGTATTTTCCATATATGTTATCTATGTTTCTATATGTATGTTTTTTGTTGTTTTTTCTCGTTTCTAATCTTCCCTCATATACTTATTGATTAATTCACGGTGTAATTTTGTATCTGACACAGAACTATGCGATTTATTGTTCGCGTTTAAATTTTTGTTTTTCCGTGATAATTATATCGGTTGTGTTCGTGTTTTATTTTTCTTTTCCTAGCTAAAGATGGGCTGTGCCTGAAAACATTATATTTATTTAGTTTGCTATTAGTTAATTTATTTCTTTTTATTAATTATTAAAATTTAGAACAAACGGGTATGAACTTTAACACTATGTTTTAGCAAAAAAAAATATTTTAATATTTTTAAGAATAGTCTAAACACTCTTGAAGATAAATCTATGAATATTTTTAATAATTATTTAAGTAAGATGTAGTTATTGAGTTTTAACGTAAGAACCCTTAAAAATAAAGAAAATTTGATAGAATTGGAAGAAACTTTTAATAAAAGTAAAACAGATATATTAGGACTCTCTAAGACAAAAAGACAAGGTAATATAATTTTATTCTTAAAGTCTGGGAAGAACTATACATTGTGACAAGTTAGACGATGTCGTGCTTCTTCGCGTTTATTCTTGTTTCAATTGGGTAAGAGCGTTCTATATTTTATATTATCTATTCATTTGCGAAAGATAACGCGTTTACTTAATTCTGACATCGTATTTCTGAGAGAGTGCGTGTGTGTAGCGTATGTTATTCTGTTTACGAGTGTGCGAGTGGATTTGTCAGCGGTACCTCGTGTACAGTGCAGCTCGAATACGTGCGGTCGCACTGTACCGTGCGTATCGTGATAACAGTAAAATTGTCTTATCACTAAAATGAGCCAGACGGCGGCTCAACAGAGCCGTTCGAATAAATCTGCTGTCTCTGTCTTAAAACCGCCCGTTATTAAACTTAATACGAATGTCTCGAACAGCAGCTCATCTCTAGCGAGCTCGTCTTCTCACTCCTCAGTCATTACCGCTACTACTACCACAGACTCTACTAGTACTGCTATTGCTAGTATTATTGCTAACCCTGGTACTAATACAGACACTAGTAATATTAATGATAACAATCGGGCTACCGCTGCTAATGTCATTCCTCTAGACCTGCCTGAAGCCTCTGCATATAAAAATGTAGATAACGGTGTTTCACCGATACGTATGTCACTTAATAAAAACGACCAACGATGGAATATTGTTCCTTCGAAACGCAAGCGGCCACAAAATAAATCGACTAGTTCCTCTGATACGCCGCCGGTTGTCAACACAAAACGGAACAAGAAGATGATAATGACGAATCCGATAATTGTAGTAATGTTGATAAGAACATGATGCAGCTAGACAATACTAGTTTTAATGATGATTCTGGTACTGTAAATAATAATATGAAACATTTAAATAATGATAAACCGAATAAACCGTTTACGAAACCTCCACCAATCATGGTCAAAAATATAAATAACTTCAATGCATTTAGGAGGTTTTTATTAGGCGTACCTGACATTGACTTTTCTTTAAAGTCGACTTTAACCGGTGTTACTATTAACCCGGCTAATTCATGTAGCTATCGGAATATTATTAAATCATTAACTAACAATAAATACTTTTTTTTACACTTATTCGTTAGCGGAAGATAAACCTTTTAGGGTTGTGCTAAAGAATCTTCACTGGACCACTGACCTTAATAACATAAAAAACGCTATAGAGGAAAAAAGTTTTGATGTTATTAGAATCATTAATATACTAAAACATAAAACAAAACAACCTCTCCCAATGTTCTTCGTTGACCTAAAATCTTCACATAAGAATGAAGAAATCTTTAAAATAAACAGACTCTTAAATACTGTGGTTAGCTTTGAAGAACCACGAAAAGACTTTGGTTTAAAGCAGTGTAAGCGCTGTCAATTATTCGGCCATACAGCGAACTATTGTAACTTACCGAATCGATGTGTCAAGTGCGCAGGTAGGCATGAGACAAATAAATGCACTAAAAATTCGGAAGACCCTGCAAAATGTGCTTTGTGTGAAGGCAATCACCCCGCGAGTTATAGGGGATGCCTGATCTATAAACAACAAATACAATATTACAACAAAACTAGTAAAAAATATCAACCAGAATTAACTGGTTATAATATATCGCCGCAACCTAGAACAGATTTTTCATCGACACGGAATAACACTGAAACTTATGCTAACAAAGTTAAATCTTTTTCGCATAATATAAACAACTCTAATAATAGAAGTACGTATGATAAATCGTATAATATCAGTGATAATAATAATAATAATAATAGTAATAATAATAATAATAATAATAACAATAAAGAATGCATAGATAGTAAGGATAATAATAATATCTCTGAATTATTAACATCATTCTTAACCGAATTTAAATCCCTACTAAATCCGTTAATCTCTTTGTTAACCAAAGTTATAGATCGACTTCTCCCTTAAATGGCAAATAATCCCAGTTTTATAACTCAACGATCATTCGTAATAATGTTGTGGAATGCCAATGGAATTACACAAAGAAAAAACGAACTTGAAATATTTTTGAACCAAAATGTGATCGATGTCGCACTAATATGCGAAACTCATTTAATTCATTCAAGCAGCTTTAAAATGCCGGGATATGTAACATATACGGCAAATCATCCAGATGGACCGCGCATGGCGGCTCAATGATCTTGGTAAAAAAGTCATATATACAGCATATGCGTCTATCTCATGGTTCATATGCGTATCAGCTAGTTGCGGTTAACATTCGAACTGACAAAGATTTTATAACAATAGCTGCCATTTATCGTCATCCTGGTCTCCATATTCCAGATAGTGAATTTAGTGCTATATTTAGAAATCTTGGAAAAAGTTTTATCTGTGGGGGATACTATAACGCTAAAAGTCGAACTTGGGGATCAAGGATCACAAATAAAGCAGGGCGGATACTAGATAAAACACTGCGTAATAATTCGCTGTCCGTTCTCTCTCCCACGTCCCCCACTTATTGGCCGGAACATGCAAATCGAACACCTGATATCCTAGATTTCTTTATTATACGAGGCCTACAAAGGTATCATAAAAAATGCGAGACAGTAGTCGATCTCTCTTCTGACCATGTTCCGGTTATTTCAATCCTGGATATTAACCCCATAGTCAAGCCCACGCAGCATAAACTGCATAATTACTCGACGGATTGGGAATATTTTGCAACTGCAATGGAAAATGGCACTGACCTGAAGATCAGTTTAAAAACCAAGGACGACATCGAAGCAGCGGTAGATGATATAACGGACCTAATACAGACAACATGTAGAAGTTCTACCACATATAAAACAGTACATAGTAACCAAAATAAATATGTTCCAGCGGAAATCAGGAAGTTAATAAAAGCTACTCGGGCAGCAAGGAGAAGATGGCAACAGAACCGCTATCCGGCATTAAAAGCTACATACAACAATCTCCGTTACAAGCTAAGAGAAGAAATTAAGAGATATAAAGAAAAAACATACAGTAGTTACTTGGAAACTCTAGATACACAGGATGGATCCTTATGGAAGGCAACCAAAAGAATACTGCGGCAATCTTCAGAGACTCACAACATTCGGATGCAAGACGGTAGTTGGGCTAGAACAGATAAACAGAAAGCAGACGCATTCGCTTCGTATTTAGAGGCTACGTTCATGCCTCACGGAAACATTGATTCAGAACATATTAACGTTATACAACGTTATCTAGAGCAACCACTACAGCTTAGCCTTCCCACCAGGCCATTCTCTCCAAATGAGGTATACAAATGTCTCAAAAAAGCTCCTCTAAGGAAATCTCCTGGACTCGATGGAGTAACGGGAGAAATTCTAATTCACCTGCCCAAAAAATCTGCCACTCTTCTCTGTTTTATATTTAATGTCATCCGACGAATAGGTCACTATCCGAAATCATGGAAAAAATCTAAAATAATTATGATACCAAAACCCTTGAAACCGTTGTCTCTCCTGTCATCCTATAGACCAATCAGTTTGCTAAATACTCTCTCAAAAGTTTTCGAGAAATTAATCCTACAAAGAATAATTCCGGTAATTGAAAATAAAAAATTGATACCAGTACATCAATTTGGTTTTCGAACACAGCATTCTACCATACAACAGTGCCATAGACTAGTGGATGCCATATCATCAGTGCTTGAAAAGGGAGAGGTATGCTCTGCGGTCTTTCTGGACGTCGCCCAGGCGTTTGACCGGGTTTGGCATACTGGGCTTTTATATAAACTCAAACAAATACTACCACCGGACTTATATTTATTTTTTCAGTCCTATCTATTAAATAGGTCATTTATAGTAAATGTCAATGGTTCAATGTCTACGGAAGGTATGGTATCGGCCTCTGTTCCGCAGGGTAGCCTCCTTGGCCCGATTCTATACTCCATCTACACGGCTGACCTTCCTGTATCAAATCAGACAATTCTGGCCACATTTGCTGATGATATAGCAATACTGTCCTCAGATACTAATTGTACATATGCGAATAATGCAGTTCAGGACCATTTAAACAGGATAATGATCTGGGCCAAAAAATGGGGAATTAAATTTAGTGAGGAAAAATGTCAGCACATAACCTTCACGAACAGATACGTTACATGCCCTAAATTACAAATAAACAATGTAGAGCTCAAACAGGTAGACACAGTCAAGTATCTAGGCATGTACCTTGACCGTCGCCTTACGTGGCGCTTCCACGTTGCACAAATACGGAGAAAGCTAATCGCACACACTAAAAAGCTATCCTCGCTGATAGGCAATAAATCTAAATTAAGTATAAGGTTAAAAAGATCTATCTACTTGATGATTATAGCTCCGGTGTGGAGGTATGGCCTAGAACTATATGGAAATACAAGCAGAAGCAACCTTGCTCGTATTCAGAGTCAGCAGTCCATTATCCTCCGAGGGATTGCAGCAGCACCAAAATATGTTTCAAACCTAACTCTCCATCGAGATCTGCATGTTCCTTTTGTTAAATCAGTTCATACTCAACAGTACAGCAAATTTTTTGAAAATCTAAATCTACATCCCAATCCTAAAGTTAGTAGCATGTTTATAAATACTCTTCCGGGTAATCCGAGAAGAAGGTTAAAGAGAAGGAAGTGGTGTCGTGACGCTCTTCCCATAACTTAAGTGCATTTAGTTTTAAATACGTTAGCATCAGTTATTATGACTCGAAACTTTTATCAAGTATTTACTTCACCAGACTCTGTTGTCCGACCAAACAGCAACGGTTATTATGGGATCCAGGCCATCTGACCCAAATAAACATGACATGTATGGGTCACTCTTAACTTAGTGATTTCCATGGTGTTCGAATCTTTATCAGATATCATAAGAAGTAGACTTGCTACGTATGGATAGCGTTCCATAAGGCGATTGCTGTGGTGCTCGCACTCTTGCACACTAAATGCGTGCCGAGCTTTTATGAAATACACTAAATTGCACTGTTATCATGACGATTGTGCTCTAAATATTACATTGTACACGCTGCTGTACTAATCTCATGTTGTTCTCTATTAAAATCCATCCCATTCGCTTTTTATATCCTAAGGGCCATATGGTCAAAATTGTGCTGTACTGCTTATGTAGCTTTTCGTCCTTCTCTAGACTTTGTATCCCTTTTTATAAGTTGTAGTGAACTATTATAAGCCAAACCCCTCACTGGAGGGCTTTGGATTGGTCACATTTCTATCATGATAATACATATATTAAAATTAATACTGGCGCTGTTTGTGGTCCCTCGACTGGTACAGTGGAAAAAAAAGAAAAAAAAAAAAAAAAGTCTGGGAATGTTCTATGTTGGGCAGGAAACGATAAAGGTCAGAGATAGGTTTTCTTAGAAATAAAGAATGAAATAATTGAATTGAGTATGGAGGCCATACGATACCTCGTGCAACCACTATACTCAAATTCATCATTGTTTGCCGATACTAATAACATAAGCAAATTAAATTTACGTTAAATGTTTCCAAATACAATAAACGAGCAGAGAATTTCCTGATATATCTAAAGTTACCGTGCATTACTCAAACCAAAAAATAAATATTTCTTCTATATATGTATATACATATGTGATAATGCTTGATATTAATTATTATTACTGCTGATTCACGCTCCTCCATCGGGATGCAGAGTGTGGTAAAAATTAAAACTTCTGATTGTGACATGTATCTCTTTTTTGAAGGAGTGCATGGGGCGGGTTTACTAATTCGTCATTTTCTTTTTTTGCGACATCCAAAGAAAAAAACAATTTTATTGTGAACCTCTTCCAATAGGAGGTTTCAAATGGATGACGGAAAATGAAATAGAACAATTTTTTTTTTTCTTACCATAAGCCATGTGTAATTGTATAGGTTATTACGGCATACGGCAATTATTAAAATTTAAATGACTGGAGTGATCTGATTTGTTTTAATATATGCCAAGGTTTGGGCGATCGTTGCAGGAGCATTGGCGAAGATCTTTTGTACAGAAAAATTTGGGTTAACTGACGAGCGGAATATTGCAAATTTAGTACACGTGGAAAGAATATGGTGAACTGAAGGATAATACGTTCGGGAACAGAAAGAGCAGGTTGTGAGAGGCGAAGTCCTGTGGTCTCTAGCATTTTTCTGGTGTTTAGTTTATTGGTTGTTGGAAGTTGTCTTCTGATGTGTATTCACCTTCTGATGCTAACGTACTTAATATTTTGATAATTCGCGAACAGCGGTTTTTAATTTTTTGACCTGTTAGGAAAGGCTAAAGAGCCGTGCAATAAGCCCTCCTGTCGGTTGTTGCTTCTACAGCATAATTAATGAAGTCTAGTTTTGTAGCTATATTATTAATCATATCATTAAATTCATTGTATTCTAATGAGAAAGGTCGCGATTCAACATCGAACAGATTGGGAAAGTTGGTTCTTCGTTACAAGTCCGGTTACTTAGTGTTACAGGATGTGGCCGCTTTTGTTTTGTATTTTGCTGATCGACTTCTGTTTCCATTTGAACCTCAGGAGTTGGAATACACAATTTCAGCTGTTTTACTTCTGTTAAGTTAGTTTTATTACAGTTGGAACATACATGGTCCTCTAGTTGCAAGAAGATGCGATGGTCATGTTCATTATGATTTATAAGAAAGGATTGAGGTAGATTAGGGCAGTTAATTTGTTCAATTTACAACTGTCTTCGCTAACTGATTATATGGCCAAATTCTTCATCAAATGGGTTAACTCGTAATATGGACACTGGAGATACTATTTTTAAGGATAGTATAGATTGAAGATATAGAATTAGTTTGTTACGGTGGATAGTGTCCGATATGTTGGAGAGTATTAATTTATTAGTTGGACTTTTAATTCGTCGTGCTGTAACTATTTGGTTCCACAAATTTATGTTAGCGCCGTTGGCGAAAAATGTGTTTGTTAATTCATTGGTTTTTAGAAAAATTACAATTCTGTTTTCGAATATCCGAGAACCGGCAATGATGTTTAATGGTTCTCTGACTAGGCCTTTTAGAGCAATAAAATAATCGCGGATATCGTGGTTGGTTAAGAATGGAAAGATTATGCCTTGTTCTTCAGATGGATAATTAAAATCGTTCAGTGGAATAATTCTTTTATTAGATTTTACTTTTGATGCGAAAGAAGCTTGCGTAATATTAGTATTTATCGGCATTACAACATTTTGTTTAGCGGGTTTGTTATCAGCGGCATTAGCGCTGAGCTGAAGTTATCCGGTAATGGCTGTGTACTTATTGTTTGCGAGTTCGATGTGGATGCAGGGTTTTGTGTAGCAGAAGAAGTGTATGTTGTCTGTGCAAAAATATACGTAACAGCATCGCCGGTGACCGGCTTGGCGATTATCGGGGTTGTAAGTGTATTCTGTGTGTGGCTTACCTGGTGTGTGTTTATACCTACCTGGCTGATTCGTTTGATTAACGACAACGGTTTTATTAGGTTTTGCGGGGGAAACGGTTCGCCATCCTTTTTTCCGGTCGGCGGAAGGGGGGGGGGGCGAAGCATTATTTAATTTAGCGGGATTTACTAAGTAAACTCCGAAAAGATAACGCGTAAACACAAGCCAGTTCTCTATTGAATGTAACTGTTAAAACAATTTGACATTTTAAATTATAATGAAAATGTGCCCGCTGGTTATGTACTTAATCTACATCACGCATATAACTATTATTATCTGTGCCCAGAACATTGTAATGTCCCAAAAAAAGGGAAAATAAAGAAGTTTGTTGCCATATTATATAGTCAACAAACATGTCGTGTTATAGAATAATGTACATACACCGGGTCTTAAGCCACATAGATTTAAATAATATTAATGTTTCTGTTGGTAATAACAAGGAGTCTTAACAAATTTGAACTAGCTACAGAATATATGTATAAGCTTAGAGTAAGGCTTTGTATATGTTCATATATTTGTATATATCGTTTGTGCAATTGTTTTTTTTTTTATATATTTTTATTGTTTGTTTATTTTTTTATATACGAGGTGCGACAATTGTATTCACAGAATTGTTTCATAGCGCGACATGTGGCACTGCGATAGTGCTCGTGGTCTCGTTGTAAAGAGGGGACATTTCTGAGTCAGTATATCCAGTTTTTATAACGGTAGAACGTATATCTCGCGTTCTGTGGTCGTTTAAACAAAGCAAGATTTTTACACGTGTCGTGAAAATGTGGGATGTAAATACTGAGCAACGTATCGTGATCACATTCTTGGTCAAACGCGGAGTAAAACCGCCGTCAGAAATCCTCGTATAATAATAAGACGTGTTTAAGGAAGACGCTATATCAAACAACCGACTGTTTTCAAGTGGGCTAAGCGGTTTAAAGACGACCGTGAATCAGTCGAGGACGATCCGCGCAGCGGCGGTCCTTCTACTGCAAAAACGGCGGCAAATGTTGAACGCGTGCGCATGAGCGTGCTCCAAGACCGTCCAGTGAGTTGTCAAATGTTAGAAGAAGAGTTAAACATCGACCGCGAGACCATTCGGCAGATTTTAAATGACGATCTAGGCATGCGTAAACTGTGCGCCAAGATGGTTCCAAAACTGCTCAAAGCTGAGCAAAAAGAGCTCCGGAGACCCATCTGTCAGGACATGATTGATCGAATTGACGCTAAAGGAAACCAGTGGATGTCGTCCATTATCACGGGGAACGAGTCTTGGGTGTTCGAATATGACCCTGAGACCAAGAGACAGAGCATGCAATTGGTGGAGAAAGGCGGAGAGCGTTCGAGAAAAGTTCGCATGTCCAAATCAAGAGTCAAGTCTCTACTGATCGCTTTCTTTGTCATCAACGGCGTTATTCATACGTTCTCACAATGCAGCATTCCAGATCGAAGTTTTGAAACGGTTACGAACCCGCGTGTACCGCGCACAACCCGAATTGACCGTAAAGGGTTGGGTGCTGCCTTACTTCAACGCTCCAGCACACTGGTCCTTCGCAGTACGCCAGTTTTTGACACCCCACAGCGTCCCCATGCGCCCACACCCCCCTTACAGCCCGGACCTGGCTCTATGCGACTTTCATTTGTTTTCACAACTCAAAAGTTACTCGAAAGGAAACCGATACGACGGCATTACCGAAATCCAAAGTGTCACCTTCGGCAGGGTTTGCGGGGTGCTTCCAAAAATGGGTCGAACGTTGGCGGCGGTGGGCTGACCTCGGAGGAAACTACTGTGAAGGTGTTTAGAGTAAGTTTCCCCCTCCCCCTATTTTTAGACTCTCCAAGGCAAAATTCTACGAATACAATTGTCACACCTCGTGTATTTGTTTTTTCCTTGATATTAGATTATTCTATTGTATATATTTTCTTCACATTCTCATCTATTCTATTCCTTTTTAATACCATTTAATTATTTATTTTTCTCTACTCTGTTTCCCTCAAATCCTAAAATATTAAAAATACTGGTAATGATGAAATTGACGAAATTTGAACCAATTGTAAAAAAAAAAGTGTAAAGTCAAAGTGATATTTAATTGTTTACATATCTGTAAATATCATCCATATAGCTAAACATGTTTTTTTTTTAGATAAAAAAAAAACATGTACTGCTGAAACAGTGTTTCTTAAACTACCTAAGACGGAGGTGGATGGTATGGCTTGCAGGACATGTAAAAATTTTGGTTTATGCATATGCAAAAGCAAAAATACTGCACGACTAGAAATGGTTGTTTATGTGAATTTTACTGTAATATTGATGCTGTAAGCGTGCTCATAAAATACGTCATTGTGTATGTTAAAAAAGAGAATTACTGAGAACATATTACTGTATATTATAGTGCTTTGAAACACCCAAAACACATATAGCACCGGCCATCTAATGTACATTAGACATTGAATAAAATAATTGTGAATATAACACTGATTGTGAGCTTGATATTTGGTAAAACTAATTAATATGTTTTTTTTAGATTTGATTTTACCACTCGACATCCCTTTTTTCACCATTTCTTTTTTATGCCGTCACTTTTTTCTCTCTCTATCTTTTTTTAAAGTTTTCATAATTATTTTTTTTCCCCCGCCGACATGTGCCTGCTATTCAAATTGGTACTTCTTAATATACGTATGTTTTTCATTATATTTTGTTTTTGAAATAAAATTTATTTACACACTTGTAATTTTGAAAATAATTTTTTTCTTACTCACTTAATCGTTCATTTTTTGTTTTATTTGAATTCACTATTATTTATTATTTAACATTACTATGTAGGTATGACGCTGAAGAAGAAGAGAAGGAAAGGAAGAAAAAAATATGTGATATGAGAAATATAAATGTATCTATTTGAAAATTATGTATGTATGTCTGAAAAATAATATATATTTTCACAAAGTTTTAACTGCAGTCCTGAATATTAAGGCAGATGGTTAACGCTCCGTATTGCGTGTCAAATAAAACCCTCCATGAGGATCTAAACGTTTCGTATGTCAAAGATGTGCACAAAAAACTATATATCAAGTTCTACAATAAGTTGGCAGTTAACGATAACCCAAATATAGCCAGCATGAGGC
Source organism: Icerya purchasi (assembly GCA_039619475.1). NCBI lineage: Eukaryota > Metazoa > Arthropoda > Insecta > Hemiptera > Monophlebidae > Icerya > Icerya purchasi. Next base: position 442,888,974 of record CM077116.1, read on the forward strand.
GGATGAGCCTTCCGAGTTGAACACACCGGAGACTGAGAAGGACATGATGTAGAGACGTTTTGGCAAACGGATGACTAGGGAAAGTTTACAACAGCAGATACGTCGTCATGTAGCATTCCGCATAATCGATTAGCGTTACGTATTAATGTATACAAATGTTTCTTATGCGTTTATTTAAGACAGCATTAGTTAATAGTTATTGTAAGTCTCGCTGTAGCTATCGTATGTTTCGCTGTTGTCTCTGATCCGCTGGGAGAAGAGATAATATTCTAAATTTCTGTTTTTCTTTTTAGTATAGGATCAGCAGTGCCAATAGTAGTCATCTTCGACTGGCGTGGCAAAAAAAAAAAAAAAAAAAAAAGTTTTGAAAAAGGAAAAATAGCACAAAATTTAAAAAAAATTGTAATAAATCATTAAAAAAAATCATATAGGTTTACAACTTCTGCATTCACAAACTATATTTCCATACAAAATTGTTTCATCTTTATTATTAGGATCTTTCCAAAAAGTTTAGTATCCCCCAAAAAAACAGTCAAATTTTTATTCCCGCATTGTTTGATATCTTTAGGCTATACTACAGCGTTAATAAATAAAACACAGTAAACATTTTTAACATTTTCATTTTTTTTCAATGTTTCAGATATTGTAAAAATCGTAAATTTTATCATGGCATTCTGAAATTAATGACTGCATAACTTTCTGCAAACTGTGTTGTATGAGTTACTTTATTAGAGACAGAACAGGTCCAACATTCAACAATGTTTTCATCAGCTTTTCCCATATAGTTTTAATTTTATCGTCACCTTTAGCATAAATTTGAAATTAACCGGTGGCTTAGACGCGTGTGCATGTGTACGATTGGTACGCTTCTTCGGCGATTAAGGTTCGAAAAAAATAAAAATAAATATTATAAACGATAAGAAAATAGGTGGCGACGACGGTGGCAACGCTTCCACAGCGGTTAACGCGATTAGCAGACATGGAAAAATAAATATTTTTAACGATAGGGAAAATTTTGTAAATAGTGAAATATAGTTAGATTAATTCTATAATATACCTATTGCGGCTCGGAAAAATATTATGTACAATCAGTAGAAGGGGTAGAAGGAGCAAAGAGGCTAAGGTTAGTTTCGGACTCTTATTATAAATTATCGGTAATTTTTAAAATGATTTGAATTGCTGGATGAGATCAGCCTAAATGTTAAGCATACGTTTGGATTACTGGTCAAGTTCACCTCTATGGGCATTGGATTTAGGTAATTTTAGGGCCCCAGGATCGCAATTTGGATTAGATTTTAAAAATTCATTCAGATTAATGGAACTGAGGAAAAAAATTGGAGGGGGACTGAGGGAATTTTCATGGCCCAGAAGAAATGTGGGGTTAGCTTCTGAGCTCCAGTACAAGGAATGGGGTTATTTTTTGCCTTCTGGATAGAGTACTTAAGTTAGTTTTCATTATGCGGACAGGGTTTGTGGGATGAGATTCAGGCCCGCCAGATGTTCCATTTACTGACTATTAAAATGTTCTTTTATTATCCAATATGTACTTTGATAATAAAATCGATCAGTGTATTATTGAAGACAAAAACAACGAGAAATAATTACTTTCAACATAATGACAAAAATCGGAGTCGATGTTGTGGATAAAATGTGTGCAACGTATACTGTATCCAGAAATACAAAACGGTGGCCGCTTGTCTATTTTTTTTTAGTGCCAAATATTTCAGGTATTAATGCTTAGGTGTTGTACATCGGAAATAAAAAAATACTGGAAAAAAGATAGTCGGGATTTTCCAAGTCAGTTGGCTGTCTACACTTAACGGAACTGCAAATACAAAGAAAACTTGAAACTAAAAATATGATTTGTCCCCAATCACCGATTGACAAACCCAATAAAGTTAAAAGGAATACACAAACAACATGAAAAATTCGGCAAAAAGAAAAAGATGTAGTACACATAAAACAAACACACTTGTTTTTCAGCATGCGGACGGGGTTTGGGGTGAGTTTCAAACCCGTCAGATGTCTGATTTACTAACCACTTATTTTTATTTTGTTTGGATACGTATAATGGGAATGTATAGGTTTTTTGAAAAGCATATACATTTGATATATGAACCAATTTCTAACACATGATATCGTCGGTTAAAAAGAGGCGTTTTGTTCGGGTATGCCCTGGTTTGAATCCAATTGTTGCACGTTGACTCTCAAAAATTTCACTTGCGTTAGTATGCCTACAGTTAACGCGTCAATAAAAAACAAAACTATTTTTCATTTTAAAGGATTTTTTCTTTTTTTTTTTTTTTTTGAGTGCCGTGTACAGCTGGCGGGGCTATTACGACACTATGGCAATCGGAAAGTTAAATGGTTCAAAATAAGTTAGTTGTATAAAGAAACCGAATAGTGTCTGCAATGTTCAAAGGCGAGTTGGCCAAAGACGACTGCAAAGACGCTATGCGGAGCCTAGCGCGCTGGAGCGCGAAGGAGGGGGCACTCCAGGAGCAAGTGTTTTACTGTAGGAGCGGGGGAAGGGAGAAAAAGGGGCATTCGAAAGAGGGCTCGCAATTAAGTAAGTGATGATCATGAGTCAGCGAAATATGTCCAATGCGGAGTCTTGCCATAGCCACAAAGTGGGTTCTGGGGAGGTCAGAAGGAGGGAACCAAGGGTCAATTCCGTGTTTTATCAGAAAGCAAGATTGTCTAGTGAGCCAATCTTGCTTTCATTGGGATTGCACAAGAATTTTTATGGATTTTACTATGTCGGCGGGAAGAGGAGGGGAACGGGGCATGGGGCACGACAGTGTTGACTTGGCAGCGATGTCAGCTAAATAATTACCCCTAAGTCCGGTGTGGCTTGGCACCCACAAGAAACTAATTTGGTGGGAGGATGATCTTAATTTTAGGATTAGGGATTGTATAGAGCTGGTTATGTAATTCGATGGGGATTGTTGGGGAAGGGACTCCAAAGCTGCTAGTGAATCAGATACAATCAAAATGCGACTGTTGGATGGAGGGGATTTAATTGTGGATTCGAGGGCTAGGAAAATGGCATAAAGTTCGGCATCGAGAACGGAACAGTGGTCATGGAGGCGGGCGGACGACGAAACTAGGTTAGAGTGAAAAGAACAAGCAGTAGGAGACGATTCGGAAACCGGGCATGATTTCGCGCCATCAGTGAAGTAGGCTTGGTGATTTGAATTTTTTAAGGATTGCGAAGATTCTGGTGCTGAGGAGGGAGGAGGAGATTTTTCCCTTGGAGAAATGTACAAGGGAATAATCGACTTCAGCTGGTAGGGTAGCCCAGGGTGGAAGAGGGGGTGGTGTATTGAGGTTTTTGAAGTGTATGTTGAAGTCTAATAGGATTTTTGTTAGACGGGGGAGCGCGCCATTAGGAGGTGTGGGGTAAGGATCACAAAGTCTAAGAAGGAAGACTCTTAAAGAATCGCGGAAGGAGTGTAAGGATCTTTGAAAGTGTAAGGGTGGAGAACCCAATAAGGATTGGAGGCTGTGCGCGGGGGACGTATGGTGCGCACCTAGTATTAATCGAAGAGAAGAATTTTGTAGTGGGTTCAACATTTTGAGAAGGGATGTGGAAGCGGTAGAATACAATGAGCATCCGTAGGAGAGACGGCTGAGGATAAGGGATTGGAAAAGTGTTAGCAGAAGCTTGGGGGGAGAGTTATGGTTTTTGTGGGATAGATATTTTAATGTAGTGATATATTTGCTGCACTTCTTTTTAAGAGATTGCAGGTGAGGATCCCGAGGAAAGTTGCTGTACTGGAGTATGTGAGAAGAGAATTATCTAAAAACAGAGTTGGAGGAGAAGTAATTTTATTTTTCCTATTAAAGTCAATATATTTAGTTTTAGATGGAGAGAAGGAGAGCCCATTCAGGCTAGACCATTCTTCTAAGTTTTTTAACACTTTTTGCAAGGTCTGTTGGGCGTAGGAAGGATTCGATGATGTTAGGGAAATGTTCAGGTCATCAACAAAAAGGCGGGCAATTATCGGAGGGTGGATGTGATCCACGATGTCGTTGATATATAAGTTAAAAAGGGTCACGCTTAGAGCCGAGCCCTGAGGGAGTCCGTTTTCTGGGAATTGAGGACATGAAAGGGAATTAATTATTCTTACCCGAATAGATCTGTTATGGAGAAAATCTTTTAAGTACGCAAACATGTTCCCTGTTATATTGTTCTTAATAATCTTCTGGAGTAATCCCAGGCGCCAGACCCGATCATACGCCTTCTCTATGTCAAAGAAAATTGAGTAGGTGTGCTCTCTGTTAGCGAAAGCTGCTTTGACTTCGTTGTGCAAACTGGATAAATGCTCTAGCGTCGATCTTTTTTTCCGTCCGCCAGACTGGCACGAGGAGAGAAGTCCACGGGTTTCTAAGACCCACGACAGTCTTTTGTTGATCACTTTTTCCAACGTTTTAGCCAGTACCGAAATCAAAAAAATTGGCCTGTAGCTTGAGAGGAGGGTGGGATCCTTGCCGCGTTTGAGGATAGGGACTACGATAACTTCTTTCCAGGACAGTGGTATGGAGCCTTGAGCCCAGATTTGGTTATAGATTGCTAGAAGATATGAAAGGGCAGGTGGTGGTAAGTGCTTTAACATCAATGAATGAATTCCGTCGGCACCGGGGGCTGAGTTTTTAGAGTGGAATTTTATCTGATAATTAAGCTCGCTTAATGTAATAGGGCTGCTGTATACATCCGTGTTATTAATATTGTAAGTTATCGCAGTTTTTTCTTCGTTAGATTTGTGCGTCAGAAAATTTTGTGAGTAAACCGAGGACGACGATTCGTGGCTAAAGTGTGTGGCAAACACTTTTGCAGAAGGTTCAATTATTGGATTATTGTTAATTATGATAGGGGGGAATTGGTGGGATGGTAGGGATGCCGTTTATTAATTTAATTTTACGCCAAATTGTTCGGTTGCATGCGCTTTGTGTTATGGTAGAGATAAAGGCTGTCCATGCCTCCTGTTTTTTTCGGCGGATTACATCTCGTGCAGCAGCATGGGCTTTCCTGAAAGCAATGAGATTGTGGTTTATTTTTTTTATTGTACATATTTATAATAAACCTTTTTCCTTTTATGTCACAAAAGAAATCATAACTGGTAAATCAGTAGTCCATTGCTATTTTTCGACCGAAGACAAGTCGTTTAACATCAATCTGTTTATTGCTCGATTTATATAGGCCTTCCATTTGTTTTTTATCATACATTTCTAAATTGCATGTACTAAACAATTTTAAATCCACTAGAGTAAATATATTTATGCCATATTTGGCTAGCTTGGAAGGTATATACTGCTTAAATTGACAACGCTCCCTAAATGATTATAATTTTTCAACAACTGTTAAATTTTCACCTAATGAATGTAAGTTGACAATTTGCGAATGAACTCTTGAATTTGGTTCAGTTTGTGTTGTGATGTCATTAAATCTTATGCAATGTATAATGAAGTGGAATCCTTTTACGCTCATGAATTTTCTAAATCTTCCGATGTCATCAGTAGACCGTAATTCTTTTAAATTTAATCGATTTGCGCGGTAAATTCCAACTAAAAATAATAATCTGATGAATGCCTTAATTTCAATTAAATAATTCTCAGGGTAATTTGTTAATGACCAGTTTGTGTCCTTTTTTTTTTATAAGTAGCTTAAAATTTTTCAGAATTTTTATTTTATATGTTATTCTATTCAGTTTCATTGCATCGCTTTGTTCCGTATCCGAGTATTGTTTTTGTTATTTACAAATGTTTGATCTATCTGTGCCAGAATCTTCGTCATGCATTATTCCTATTTCGTCATTGTAATTGTCATCGAGGAATATACTTATGATTTTTTCAATATGAGGTTTATTTCTTAGATTAAATATTATTATCACCTAAAAATATATTGTTTTAGTTACATTTAAGCCACATACAATTACAACTCATCATAGCTGGAACTCGTATACGAGTAGCCCAGATGCACATATATTTTTTTAACGATGTGTTCGTAGATGGCTGATTAGTCCAATTTTAGCAGTACACGTTTTCCCGTAGTGGTGGTATTCGAACTGCTGATCTGGACTAGTATCTCGTTCCTTTTTTTTTCTTGTGGCGTTTCTTATGGTTATTTTCGACCACCTCCTGAGACATCTTTTTCCATTCCTGTCGGCTTTGCGCAGCATTTTTCCCGAAGCATGGTGGCAATATGATCTTTGTAGCGTTTCTTTGGTCCTCCACGAGCCCTGTGCCCTTCCACCAGTTCACCATAGAATACGCGCTTAGGCAAGCGGTGATCTTGCATTCGCACAGCATGACCAATCCATCTTAATTGCGATGTTAATATCAGTGTCTCTATTCGTTCCACACCGAAAGGCTTGAGAACTACTTTATTGGTAATAACGTCCGTCCATTTAATCTTTAGGACGTGTCGAATTAGACTTTGCTGGAATTGTTCAAGCTTACGGATATGGCGCTTGTATAGTGTCCATGTTTCAGATCCATATAACAAGGATGGAATAATCACAGCGCGGAAGACTGCTGGTTTTTTGAGTAAGGTTAAGTTTCTGTTGTGGAGTACTCAGGTTTTTAATTTCGCGAATGCTGATGCAGCACTTTTAATTTGGTGGTGTATTTCGTCGTCTAGCGTATTGTCTGTACTGAGGTGGGATCCGAAATACTGAAAACTTGACATTCTCTAGGGTTTCACCACGAATTTGTATGTTGCTCTCGGCATTTTTACTTGAAAATATTTTGTTTTTTTTTTAATGTTAATGCTTAATGCTTAAACCAAAGTCTATATACATTTCATTAAAGACATGTAATATAGCCTGTAATTCTTTTTTAGAATGTGCTAGGATCGTGCAGTCGTCTGCATATTGGATTTCGGTTATTGTGCACCTAGTTGTTTTGGTTTTTCCTTTGAGTCATAATAAGTTCAATAATTTACCACCTGTTCTGTAGTTTATGACGATGCATAAAAACATGGAACAAAATATGTCGTATCATCAGTTGCGTGTAAATATTATGTACAAAACAGTGGTACAACTACAATAATAATCAGGACCAAACAAAATTATTCGCTGACTGTATTAAAATAAGGAATTAGGATAGTACTAGAACTGAAAATATCTTGGTGTAAACAGAAATGGCATAGGAAAGAAAAGAAAATAGATTTACAAATGACAGATACATACGTCTATTGGAGGGCTAATAAAATAATTTTAATGTACCATTAGAGACAAAAGAATCACACACTTTTCACAAAAGAATCACACACTTTTCACAAAATCTCACTCTAACAATCTTGCGACGCTAATAATGAATGAAGCTAAAATAAAAGATGACTAGTGATTACAATACAGCAGCTAGGAATTAATATCATCACGTTTTGACAATGTGTTTAATGCTTATTTAACAATATTATTTTCTGTCTGCAGAAATTTCTTTTTATGTTTTATATTGGCTTCATTGGTAACTTTTTATGTTTGTAATGGAATTTTGAAATCCATTTTTTACCCACTTCCCGATGTCCGAATGATTTGAAATTTTTGATAATTGTCAGAACCCGATGACAATGCAATATTGTACAGAAAAAAAACACCTACCACCCACAAATAAAGTAAAAAAATGTAAATATTTATAAACGGAATAATTTGTATTTCCAGCGAAAACACGACGGCTTGATGGAAGCAACGGATTCTCAGCCGGTCTCATTATAGCGGGTCTTTTTCTCTAAGCCACCGCATCGTGACGGGAAATATAATGAGACCGGCTGAGGATCCGTTGCTTCCATCAAGCAGTCGTGTTTTCGCGGGAAATATTTTTTTTTTTTTTTAGGATCGCTAGTCGAGAGCATTACCCAGCATTAGGTTGTGTTAGTGAGAGAAAGGGAGAAACGAATTAGAATTGAATATTACTGAAGATAGAAGCAATGAAGGACGCTATAATAGGAATGATTGCTGGGGATGGAAGTGATAGAATAAAAGAAGCACTGTATGGAGTAGGCAAACCGAGTTTCAGGAGCTGACTGTAGAATCGAGAGCGTTCTATAGATATAGACGGGCATTCAAAGAAGATGTGATTTGTGTCGCAGAGTAGATCAGGGTCATTCGGATGAAAGGAACAAAAAGAAGAAGAGGATATAGAAAAGCGAAATGAGGATGCTGAAGACGAGTATGATCTAGGCGAAGCCTGCAAATGGAAGAGATAAGAAAGCGAGAGAGATGAGGGAAGTCATAGTACCAAGAGTACGGAGGAGGATGGGTTTGGATACTAAGATAGAAGGATTCAGGATTCGAGAATAAAAAAGGATAAATATCGTGCCATCGCCTCGTTAAGATTGCAAGAAGAAAATTTGGATATAAATTGACCAGTCTGAACGGCTGATCGAGCTAATAAATCAACCAATTCATTGCCCTCAATGCCAACATGACTGGGGGACCATAAGAAATCAATTTGAATGGAACGAACGCTATACAATCTAGTGACAAGGGAACGAATCAGGAGAATTAAGAAATCTGAGGAATGACGAGGAAGAGGAGAGGCGATGGACAGTAGAACACCTTTAGAATCCGAGACTATCAGAAATTTATTTGTTGTTGGAAGAAATGTATTGGATAGCACGAAGGATTGCAGAGGACTCCACGATAAATATGGAGCAGAAGGAAGACAGTTTATAAGTTTCAAAATAGTTGAGTGATGGGACCAAAAAGGCAGCTTCCGTACCGTCCGTAATTTTGGAGCCATCATTAAAGATAACAGTATGGAAAGGAAATAAGGATTGCATGACATGGCTGTATTTCTGTCGGACTACATGAGCCGGCGGGTCTTGTGAAAGGCGGAAAGAGAGTACATCTTAGGCGTATACAGAAAATTAGAGTAATTAAGCATGAAGTAAGGGAGTTTGTTATAAGAGAAAACGTAAGGAGCGAATTGATTAAGTCGTTTGGATATATGAGAAAGAATAGGGATTTTCCTAGCAGAGAAGCGCCAGTTGTGTAGTATGGAAATATAAGAGTTAATGAGATTAGACGAGCTTAGTCAAGAAGCGATAGCCAAGATAGGACCGACGAATATATAGAGGAACCATATTGGTTTCTGAAAGAACTGCATCAGTGGGAGATGACTTCAAAGCTCCAAGGCAGCGGCGGAGACAAAGGTTCTGCACACGATCCAGTTTGGAAAGAGTTGTGTAGGAAGCACTTCCGTACAAGAAGGAACAATAATCTAGCTTTGAACGGATAATAGATTTATACAGGATAATAAGAATACAAGGATCTCCCCCGTAATGGCACGGGGAAAAAGCTTCGAGGAGGTTTAGCTTTTTAGAAACAGATTTGAATAAGTATTTTGTATGTTCCTGAAAAGTAAGACAGCTGTTAAGAAAGATGCCTAGGTAGCAGAAGGATGAGACAAGAGAGATAGCACAGTTATTTACGGACAGGATTATTGAAGATGGATTATAAGGACGCAAAGTAAAAACAAAATACTTTCCGTGAAGTGGAGTAGACAGGAGTAGATAGGTGCACGGTTCTATTTTGAAATTAACAATAAGTGAGGTAAACTGAGAAGGAATGTTAATGGAGAGCATCTTATCCTGCAGCGTAGAGAGTTGTACGCTATTGAACGCATTGGAGACATCAACGTAGGAGGCAATAGTACAACTTTTGTTTATAGATATCGGCAAGGAGAAGACTAATAGAATCAGGAGGACCCAACCCCGGACGAAAGCCAAACATTATTAGGAAGCAGGTTGTTACGCTCTAGCCACCAAACTAGTCGACTGTTCAGCATATTCTCGAAGAGTTCGCTTATACAAGGGGAAGGGAAATGGCTCGGAAGGTAGAGGAATTTCTCTTGGGATAGGAACAATGATAAAGGAATTCCAGGATTCTGGGACATAACCTGAATTAATAAAGGAGTTAAAGATATTGACGAGAGTGTTGAGGGAAGAATCGGAAAGGTTTTTAAGGATTAGGAAAGAGATACGATCAATACGAGGAGCAGAGTTGGAGGATTGGTTTAAAGAGTCGCGAAGCTCGCTAATGTTAAAGATGCAAATTAAAAAATGTGGACCACTTTTTTTTTTCTTTTTTTTTTTTTTTTATAAATAATTTGCGGGTCCCACAAGGCAATTGCCCGTCTGTGGGTTCCCAATATAATTATATCGTTTATTCATTATATACATCTTAAGGAGAGGAAGGCGACAAAATTCATGGATGGACAATCTTATCAACTGGTTCGACTGCCCTTCTATACAACTCCTCCGATCGGCCATTGTAAAAGAAAATTTTCAATCGTGGACCGCCAACCTTCAATTTGGAGACGGCGGATGAAGAAGAAGAAGTCTAATACATCATGTTTGTCTTATATAGAATTACTTAATTCAACTTAACTTCTATTTTTACTATTCTATGTCTAATTTTAATTCACAACCTTTATACCTATCGCACATCCTTTAGTAAGTTACCTAGTAAATGACTCATAACTTCCTCTTCAACATTATCAATTTTATTATTAATCCCTTTAGGTCTTATAAAACATAAATTGTCGTAGTTTCTAGTCCCATATACCTTTTCCCTTGTCGGTAATCTTATTTTTTCTGTTTTATACCTTAAAAGTTTACTGTAAAAAAAAAAAAAACATTTTTGGCGACATTTCTTTATTATTGTCCCACCAAGTAGAATTCGTTACATGATTCGCACTTCTCCAGTTCTGTAACAAAATTTTTAAACATCTTTTCTGTAGCCTACTAATTTTTCTTAATTCCATTTTTTTTTGCCTCCCCCAAATTTCGAGTCCGTATCTAATCCTAGTCATTATTAATGAGTCAAAATACAGTCTCGTAGTTTTGTAATTCATAACTTGTTTTAATTTGTATAACGCCGGCATAGTCTGCCTAATTTTCCTAGCAATGTTATCTATGTGAACTCTCCAAGTTAACGCCTTATCGAATGTTATTCCCAGGTATTTGAAATTATCAGCCGTTTCTAACGGCTCACAACGGCATACTTCCGATCCATAAAGGCAATCTACCTTGTGCAAAACTATTTTAGGCACGAACTTTCTAAATCTACTCGGTGTTCTTACATATATCACTTTTGATTTTTTGGCATTTATTAATAATTTTTTATCGTGTACCCATCTGCAAACCATATTCAAGTCCTCCTGAAGCAGCCTTTCTGCTATTTCTACGTCCTGGTGTTCAATTACCAGAGCAATGTCATCACCATATGCGTAAAGTTTGGCGTTCCTAATACAATTGTGAATGGAGTTGATGTAAATTAAAAACAGTAACGGTGCTAATATAGTTCCTTGTCCTACTCCATATTTCATTTTCCCCATACCACTATATTCATTACCAATTTTCACTAAAGAAAGAAAGAAAGCCATATATTTTGACAAAAGTAAATTAAACAACCATAAAAGTGATAACGAAAAATTGCGTATCGGCTCAGCGAGACTTAACCGCAATGTATAATATAGTATGCATAGATATTCATAAGTACAATATAAACATAATAAAAATCATAATAAAAATGACAAAGGGAAAACAAAACAAAAGAAAATCAAAACCCTAGCTATATAAATATACCGCCAATATTATAAATAAACCATGCCCATTAACTAAGTGGACTCACTCGTTGATTAAATTATGCTTAATCCGGCAATACTTATATCTAACATACATTCGGGCTAGTTGCTCAGAATTATAATCTCCAATATTTCTGATAAGTACATTACTATGATCGGGACACTGTTGGAAAAATTTTTTAGCCAAGCTGATTACGAATTCTTTTAAGTAGGGCAGCTGTAGCGAGATATGCAAACTATCAATTCTAGTCCAACGGGGAACTTTTAAAATGCACCGGCAACACCTATTTTGAAGCAACTGAAGTTGATTAAAATTAGAATCTGAAATTGAGCACCAAACTGGAGCTGAATACGTCAATACAGGTCTGATGACGCTTTTATAGATAATTAGTTTATTAGCATTACTCAGGTATGATCTACGATTTATAATCGGATACAAGGCTGCGATAACTCTATTAGTCTTCACTTCCGCGTGCTTTACGTACTCTTTAAAAGTTAATCTTCTATCTAGGATTACCCCAAGGTATCGAACATGCTCTGCCCACTTAATACTAGTCCCTTTAATACACACTTGCCTTGGTGGAGTGGGGTATCTGCGAGTAAAAAGTATCGCTTCTGTTTTGGACGGGTTAATTACACATTTCCATTTTTCTAAATATTTTAAAAGTCGCAAGCTGTGCAGCTGTAGTCGATTATAAATAGTAGATGTTCTGTATGAACTGCAGTATAAAGCAGTGTCATCGGCATACAAAGCCAAATTGGTATGCTGCAGTTTCGGTAGATCGGAAAAATAAATTGTAAAGAGAAAGGGGCCTAGAACACTACCTTGCGGTACCCCCGCAAGGACAGTTCTGGGCAATGACTTCGCTTCCTGTAAAGATACATAAAAGGTTCTATTGCGGAGATAGCTTTGAATAACTCTAATTAAATAATTCGGAAATTTATACTTTAACATTTTAAATAACAAACCGTCGTGCCAAGTCGTATCAAATGCTTTTGCAATATCAAATAAAATTAACCCAGTGTGTTTATTCAAATTAAAGTTATGCAAGACATGGTCCGCTATCCTGGCAATCTGATGTGTGGTAGAATGCCTCGGTCTGAAACCAAATTGCTCCGCTGGAATAATGTTGTTATTGTCAGCAAATTAACGAAGTCTCTGCAGTATAACTTTTTCCGCAATTTTGCTTAAGTTACTGAGCAAACTAATCGGTCGTATATTATTCAGATGCGAAGAGTCTTTGCCCGGTTTAGGTAGTGCAATTATTTTAGCTGCCTTCCAAGCGTTCGGAAAATAGCCGTACCACATCGCGGCATTGATAATATGCGTTAACTCAAGTACACCTTTCCGTGGGATTTTATTTAAGATTTTTGCAGGGATGTTGTCGTCACCAGAAGACATTTTATTTCTTGATTTTTTTAGGTAACTTGATACTTCTGTCGGCGAGGCAGGATAAAACCCCGAAAGGGGAAGTTGAAATCGTGCGATGTTGTCGGAAGCAGACTGTGTTAATAACCTTTTAACTGTATTGGTAACTAACCTACTGTGGTACGTAGATGTGGGCCGTGAGCTCGCTTTATGTATGTTAGTAAAATACTCGGCTAACAACTCTGCCTTGGCCTGGTCTTTATACACATATACGTTGAGGTTTTGATCAAGAATCGGCGGAATTACACTATAGCTCTTATTGTACTTCGAGCACACTTTCCATAAGCTTTTGTCCTGTGCATTTGCATTAGCAAGAGATTTCTGAAATTTATCATTTCTTATTTTGTTGAGAAAAAATTTTATTATTTTGTTAAAGAATTTAATGACCGGCTTCAAATAACTAGTATACGAGTGAAATCGATATTTTGTATATATTCTACGAACAAAGTTTTTAAATTTAATTATAATCTGCATAAAATAAGGAATAGAAACTTGTGGGAAAAACTGGCACGTCTTTTTTGGCACATGAAGGCTAATACTATCCGTAATTAACTTAGTAAAGTAATTTAGCCTCCTATCAATATCAACCTTATCTTTAATTGGTAGATTGAGATTAATGTTATCTGACATATATTTTTTAAAACTAGCCCAGTCTACATTATTAAAATCCAGGTACGTGGGATTTTTTAACGCCGGCTTAGTATTATTAATAACGGTAAAAATAGGTTTATGGTCCGAGATAAGATGCTCGAATGTTACGGGTACATTCACCATAATATTTTTTGCTATAATTAGATCTAAAATGCTGCAGCGTAGTTGATTTGAAGCAGGAACGTAAGTGGGTTCACGAGGAGCCAAAATATGAAAGTTATTTCCAGAGGCCATATTGGATAAAATATTGCCCGCTAGATTGTTATTAAAACAGCCCCATATTCTACTCTTGGCATTTAGATCGCCAGCTAATATGATCTTAGGATGTAAATTAAGGAGGGATCTAATATCTTCCGCGAATTTATGTGTATATCGAGGTGGCTTATACACGGCACAAATTACAAAAGAGTTTATGTTTTGGTTACCGTGACCTGAGAACTCGGTAAAAATCTTTACTGCAATGCACTGAACGTGCTCCAGACGCGGCGAGCGCAGTAGAACATGTCTAATATTTTTGTTTATTAGCAGAGCTACTCCGCCACTTCTACGATTAATATCCTCTCTATAAAAAGCAAACCCTGGAAATTTTAAAGAGACCGAGGAGTGCAATTTGGTTTCCGACAGGGCAGATACGTGGATCTGATTATTACAGATAAATTCATATAGCTCATCGTACTTACTAGCAATAGAATTACAATTCCAAGCAACCAGACGTACACCATTACTATTACAGATCATTGATAACGATTAAAAATAATTCTTACACATAATTTCTACAACTTTGCCAATTACAGTGAGAAAACTCGTTTGCTGCATTCCATTAAACTCATTAAAAATAAGTTTAGTTACACGTAAAAATTTATTTACATCAATAAATCTGAACTTATCTATTAGTGAAAAAATTTGTGAAAAGTAGTCGGGTGCAGCGCGCGCCGGCTTGTCTTGTCCAGCAACTTGCGCATAAGATCTCTGAGATCCTTCTTTTGGAGTGGAACGAGGAGTCATTAATTGCGGTAACATAGGAGTAACATTTTAGCGAACAAAAGATCTCTTTTCCTCCCTAGCACGGAAGATACGCAAAAAATATGTACATTCTTTGGAGTTGGCAGCATGAGGGCCATTGCAGTTTGCGCACTTACTCGTTTCAGAACTGTTACAAGCGCCAGCAGGGTGGGTCAACGCACAGCGTACACATCTGTTTGGAAGGTTGCAGTTAAGTGACATATGCCCATAACGTTGGCACCTGTAACACTGAATAACTGGATTTTTCCGTACATATTTCTCCCATTTAACAAGACAGAAATTGACATGTTTAATATTAAAAATATGTTTAATATCTGTGCTAGGTGGAAAGGTAACTAGGAAAACAGAAAGGGGAATCTGTTTGCCACTCTTTTCGCATTTCTTAGTGAATTGAGTGACACTTAAAAATTTTCAGCGAGATTTAAGGTGAAATTCAATATCTTCAGAGGTGAGTGAAGCCGGAAGTCCCTCTAAAACAAATTTAAGGGCCTTACGCTCTTTTGGTAAATGAGTGTAAAAATGAACCTTATTGCTTTTAAGAGTCGAAATCACTGTATCGTAATGTATACCGGAAAAAACATAAATTAAAGTCTTACTATTATAATATTTAATTTTAAATTCTGACTTGAGCAGAACTTCTAAATTTATTATTAGCTGCTTGAGATTAATCGAGCAATCAGAATGCATAATAATAATCGGAGGGTATTTCGTTTTAGGAACATCATCCTCGTTAAATAAAATATGCTTCACTGTATCTTCGTCAGCTTGCAACGGGCTGAATCGATTATAAGTAATTATTACCTGACCTTTATCTGTTTTCTTCTTCTTTGTTGCGCATTTACGTTTTAAAACTGTAGTGAAACTAGAGTCTGAATCCTCTTCATATTCGTCTATGTGCGTGACGTATTTGTTATTATCGCTACTAGGGCCGGCAACATTGTTATCATCCTGAACGAACAAATCATTCGTAACTACATCTCGCATGTTAACCACAGCGTTCGCTGAAGTATTCGCCGAAACGGTCGGCACCGACATAATTGGACACTACCACTACCAGCTGATCGAGATCAGCGGTTTACGATAACAATTCGAACTAATAACACTACGAATTGGTAAGCGATACGTGAACGCGAGAACACAAGCAACGGTAGAAATCAAAGATCAAAATTTTCACTAAACATTCCCTTTCATGTAAATAACATCTAAACCAATTAAGATATTTCCCTGTTATACCAATTTTGTTTAGGTCTTCTATCAATATTTCCCTATCCACTAAATCAAAAGCCTTAGTAAGGTCTAGAAAGACTATCAAAAATTGTTTGCCGGATGCTAATACCTTATTTATCGCAGATGTAAAAGTTCTAAGCAGAGTTACCGTTGATTTCCCCTTTCTAAACCCATATTGGTTATGATATATTAGGTTGTTCTCTTCTAGGTACAATTTAAAATAGTTACCTACATAGTGCTCAACCATTTTAGCAATAACTGATATTAACGTAATTGGTCTATAGTTTTCACAGTTTTTTATCCCCATTTTTATATATTGGTCTTATTATTCCTATTTTTAACTCCCTGGGGAATATACCTTCTTTTACCGACTCATTAATAATTTTTGTTAACAACGGAGCACGCTTTTTTGCATGTGTAATTACATCTTTCACCCGTATACCATCATGTCCTTGGGCTTTATTTTTATTCATTTTCCTAATTATGTTTTCTATCACTTCACTTGTGGCTTTTGGTATGTAAAATGACGTAACCGTAGTATTCACGTTCTCGGTTCTAATGAATCTAATATCACAATTATGTTTCAGGTTTTTCAATAGCCTCCATATAATATTTTTGAAATTCACGCGCCGCATTGCGATACCCATCAAAATTCTTTCCTATTGCCTCATCTATAATTATAGACCTTTTTTTACACACTACTTGATCTATTATCTTCCAGGTTTTTTTTTTATGTTATTATTCGCTTTTAGTAATTCCTGTTGGTAATATTTTTCTTTTTCTTGTCTTATTTCCTGCTTTACTAATTTCCTGTATTTCTTATATAGTTCTTTATATCTTCTATTTGAATTATTCCCTTTACATCTTTTGTAATGTAGGTCTCTAATATGTATGAGATTTAATATTTTCCTATTCATCCAAGCTGCAATAGGATTGTATCTCCTTTCCCTCCTTGTCTGCCTAGTAAATTTGCAATCGTCATAAAGTTTATTGAATACTACTTTTAAAATATTTACTAATTCTTCCACTTCTCTTTTCTCAAGCAAGCCCTGCCAGTGATAAGCATTTACTTTATCTTTTAACAAGTTCTCATTCAGTTCTTTATCGAATATTTTGACACTCTTTTTATGCTCGAGGAACAGGTCGACTATTCGTCTACCGGGTTTAGCAATAATCGGCTTCGGTAATTTTAAATTCTTGCTGGTCACCCTGTGACAAGCCAGGATGTCCTCTTTTTTTACCTCAATGTTTAATTTTTGTGCCACCTTAATGATAATTTCCTTTACATTTTCTCCTGGTCTTTCGGAGACTCCATGTAGCTCAATATTCTCTCTCCTACTATATTGGGCTAATTCATTTACTGTCGTTTTCAGTTCGGCGATTTCACTATCTTTTTTTTTTGTTTCAGCAGTTAAGACATTAACTTGCTCCCTCGACGCCTTCACTTCATTTACGAGAGAGCCGTGGATTTGCACGCGGTCGTCGTACTTTTCCGAAATGAATTCGAAGCATTTTTTAATTTCCGTGAACTCTCTCTTAAGCTCTTGAACGGAACACTGTTCGATCTCTTCGTCCCATTCGTCATCTTTCGAGTGGTACTCCGTTATTTTTGTAGCTTTTTTGGCAGTTGGTTCAGTACTTGATGTGCTGAAATCACTGTGCTGCCTTTTGTACTCTTTCGCTGTGTTTTGTAATCTTTTCGGTTTCGGCATTGTGAATAGATAAAATTATTACTGATAAGAATTATTAAGAAATATAGAACGTTCTTACTTGTTGTTTCTCGACAATCAATGAATAAACGCGTTATCACTAAACTTCACTCGACTATTGATTAACGTGTAAATAGTAAGGGTGGCTGAGACTTCGTTAAAATTTGGGACATAGGACGGAACAATACAGTCGATAAACGAGACAAGTTGGTCTTTAGAGGGATGGGGGGGGGGCAAAAATTATTCCGTTTATAAACATTTACATTTTTTTATTTTATTTGTGGGTGGTAGGTGTTTTTTTTTCTATACAATATTGCATTGTCATCGGGTTCTGACAATTATCAAAAATTTCAAATCATTCGAACATCTAGAAGTGGGTAAAAAATGGATTTCAAAATTCCATTACATACATACAAAGTTACCAGTGAAACTCATATAAAGCATATAAAAAGAAGAAATTCGCAAATTAGGGCTTTAGGGAACAGGAATGTAAACTAAAGTACACGTTTAAAAATAGAGATGCAATTGTAACTTTCGTATACATATGTATATTATTATTTTATTTTTAAATGTTTATGAAACCGTAACTTTGAAATAAATTCGAGCAAGGCTCGGTCACCAGGTACTTAATATTAAAACTAATATGATAATAACAGTAGTAAATTTACAATAAGCACTGTATGATGAAATAAATTTATTGTGCAATAATGAAAGTAAGTGACAACTGAAATCATTAAAATTATTTTGCAGGGAATTTTTTTACTAAATGACGAAGTAAAAAAACAATTTTGTAAAAAAAATTATTACTATATGAAATTAAATGTGCTACTTCAATAATCCGAATATTTTATTTTTAAACAGAAAAATGAAAACGAAATTTATAAAGAAAAAATTTTATTTTTATAAAAAGCTTATTATTTGCAACATTTTTAACCTTGCAAAATATACTTATTACATAATAAAAATTAGGAAAACAAAAATTAATAATTAGAAAATACCGATAATAATTAAAATTAAATAATTTCATATTACATATATGCTATAAATAAAAATCTTTCAACATTTTCGCCTCCTAAATCGTCTTTCTTGCCTGAAAAAATTTATTCAGCAGCACTGGATATAACTGTTCACTTGCTACGCTAGTTGAAGAACTGGATAAATATGTAAAAATTTCTGAATAAAGTAAAAATTTAAGTAGATCTTACAGGATTGTAGGTAATGGAAGAGACGGCGGTTTGATCAGGCCCGATAGTTTTAAAGAAATAAATACCCACTCAAATTTGAAACAATTTACGTTTGCTTAAAAAAGAACAAATATTAGTAGAAAAGAATATAAGATAAACTAATGGAAAAAAAAGGAAACTCACGCCTGTATAAAAAAATACTTTACGGCATACGCTACATTTGATGAGAACCTGTATAGGGCAGTATGTAGCATTTAACTTAGCTTCCATGTATTGGCTTATTGGAAGAAACTCGGCATTAACAATAGATAACAAATTATTAATCTACAATGCAATTATCAAACCAACCTGGAGCTATGGAGCTCAGTTATGGGGTTGTGCAAAAACTTCTCACATAAAAATTATTCAAAAATGCCAGAATAAAATACTTCGTCTAATAACGAATGCGCCCTGGTTCGTAAGAAATGATGACTTGCATAAGGACCTATGCGTTCCTACCGTAATAGCAGAAATCAGACGATATGCACTCCGCCATATAGATAGATTACATAGGCATCCAAATACAGAAGCAATGGCGATATTAGATAACGTACACAACACAAGAAGGCTGAAACGAAATAATCTGAACGATATTATTTAGTTATCATTTTATTTATATTCTTTTGAGGTTTCTGTCACCGGATGGATAGCCTCTTCACGTTATATATATTTCTCCTTTTATCATAATTACTGGATAGTCCAAGAGGACTAGTTGTAATTTGTTATAATAAATATAAAAAAAAAAAAAAAAATGTAGCATTGAACTGATATCATTTTATCAGAGTAAATAAAATGCGTCTATACATTTCCACAGATACCCTTAAGTATTCTCAATACATTTTTCTGGGTACATGTGTTAGGTGCACTCCTAGTACCATTGTTATACATGTTTGGCACTGTTTAAATCTTTCTAGTTCATACAGAATGGGTAACAGTAATGTCTTGTCGCTGTTCAAGTCTGGACAACTCATATTATACCCATGAAATGTACTATTGTAATAAATTTACCAAAATAGATATGTGGAGATGACTACATACTGATGGATTATTTTCCTGTACATATCACTAAGCTGATTAACGAACGTTACAACTCTACACACTGGAAATTAGCAAGTCGGGAGTTATCAACTGCACGTAGACGAACGGCACTGAATCTAAGTGAATAAAAAACTCTTTCCAGCCACGTGTGCTTACAGAACTAACAATGAATGTATGATTATTGCATTAGTTACGAGACAA
The DNA here is from genome assembly GCA_039619475.1 of Icerya purchasi. Classification (NCBI taxonomy): domain Eukaryota; kingdom Metazoa; phylum Arthropoda; class Insecta; order Hemiptera; family Monophlebidae; genus Icerya; species Icerya purchasi. The sequence goes on from CM077116.1 coordinate 442,909,067, forward strand.
AAATATAGACAATCCCTTCATGTCTCAAAACCGATATAGGCTAATGTTTTCTTTTCATAATTGATCTACAATTGTCTCTTACCACACTTGCTTTGCATAGTAACAAAAAAACTCCGATCACGAAGGTGAATAGTGTGGCGAGACAAGCACAGTCGGCTGCAAAACAATATTTTCATGGATCGATGATCATGTTGAAGCTCCAGAGAATAAACGAGTTAATCTAGTAGCTAGGGCAATCTGTTTTTCCCTTTGCTTGGACATTTCCATTAATAATTGAAATAAGCCAGCAGTGGCGTAGGAGCATGGACATAACTCGTAATTAGAAACCATCAAATTTGATACCGAATCATGCTGGTGACCACCGCTTTCAAATCATTTGAAGGAAATTTGTAGCATTTTACCGCTTGCGAATATGGCACGTATCCTTTCCACATAATTATGTATTTCTGCTCTTTTTGCTCAAGATCCCACGTCACCCACAACCGAACGTATCTTCCAACAATGTTTTAAGATCATTGTCCAGCTCTTCTGCCCTCCTCAGCTGTATGGATGTTAACAAATCGACTAGAATATGTTTAAAATATGCCATGATTCTTAAAAACAAATATGTTAACAAAGTCTTTATGATATCCAATACAGATCATGACTATCCATGAGTTTAAGTATTATATGCAACATACATGTGTACATATATGTATATATATTTTTTTTAATTTCAAAAGATATCAAGAAATAAAACTAATACAGAAAAATTGATTAAAATCCCCACTACGAAACAAAATAAATTACAAGTAGACACCGAGTATTTAATCAAGTTTAATTACATTTAAATATCGCTAGCTGCGTAAAAATTTCATCAAAATAGTGAATTTTTCAAATATTTTTGTTCCAACACTTCTGGTAAGTTTTAATTGTTACTTTTGCAAGCACAAGACATTGTATATTTCAATAACTTCTAAAAATAATTTACATCTCCATAAAAGTGATCAAGATACGAGGGAAGGAATAACAATAGCAAAATTAGCATTCAATAACATCTAAAAATATCCAAAGAGAAATAAAGAAAAAATTTATTAAAGTATTCGTATGGAGTATACTACTATATGGTTCAGAAACTTGGAATTTGAATCAACGGTTGAGAAATCAACTGGAAGCATACGAAATATGGTGCTGGAGAAAAATGGAGAGAATATCATGGACGGAAAAAGTAAGGAATAAAGAAGTATTAGATGGAGTTAAGGAAAAAAGATGTCTATTAAGAAAACTGAAACAAAGGAGATTTAAATGGATTGGTTATATATACATAAATAATGAATATCGAATACAAATAACGGAAGAAACCATGGAAGGGAATATACCAAGAGGAAGACCAAGGCAGAAATATATAAAACAAATAAAGGAAGACGTGAAGATAGATACGGAGATATGAAGAGAATGGCTTTATCCGGGAACTTTTAAAACATGGTTGTCCACCAATCTCTATCCATATAGATTGAAGAACTAAGCAGCAGAAGTGTCGAATGTGCTTCAGGTTAAAGCTCATTCTTGAAGATTTTTAATTACGTAATTGAATTTGGTGTAACTATCATTCATTTGAATAACAAATTATCGAGTTACTGATTTAGTAATGTTCGCAGGCTTAAAGTTTTATTCGATTTGTTTCCACTGGAGATCATCAGTAGAAAGGTTTTATTGTATATTATTCGGCGACAGCAATACTGATAATTTAGTTCTAAATGTATTATTACATTACTAAAATTGTTATTTTTATTAACATCAAAATAAATACTAATTTATTCGACGTTGTATAAATTGAGTTCTAATCTACTGAATCAGAATATTTTGAATACAATAGTTAAATGAAGATTTGTTAATTATATTATTTAAAAAAGATTTATTTTTATTAATTTCATAGGGTGGTGCTCTCCCGGGTGTCCATTCAATATGGTCAAGATGGGCTCCATTGCAAGAAAGATCCCGTTTGGTAGCTATAAGTTTGAATGGCCCGAATATTGCTAGTGTTGCTTGTTTCCCATTGTATGGAATTTTGGTTGAATACTACGGTTGGCGAGCTTTATTTTACATTCCAGGTAATTTAAAAATTATTATTATCTTTGGTTTTATTATGTAATAATTTAATTAAAACAGTCGATTGCATAACTCAAGAAGATATATTCAACTTTGGTAATAAATAAATGTTACTTAAATTGCACGGATGAAGAGAGAAAATAAGAAAATTCTTTCAAATTTAGTAGAGCAATTGTACTACTTCTTTCTCTGTTATAATATAAGGAAGTCCTCAATCTGAAATATCTTTGATTATGTTTAAATTGAATGTGCAGTGTGTGCGAACTTTACGGAAGTTGTTTTAAACAAACGTAACCAAATTAAGTATGTTCAATTCGAAGTGGTCTTTTATGCGTGTAACCAAAACGCACTCATGGATTTTTTGAGTCTTCAAATATTTTTGATTTTCTCCAGTCGCACACATATTTGAAATCGTTTGTGTACGAAATCATTGGGTGAATTATTTGTTGTGATTTCACTGAATTCACAATAGTAGAATTAATCTAAGAAGTAGAAAACCGTCTCCTATTTTATGGAATAAAATGCATAAAGATTATAAATAAAGTGATTTAGTTGAAAAGCTGAAAATAAGTCGTTGATAATATCAGTATATTAAGTATTTGTTAATATTACAAAATGTTATAGTTAATTAACTTACTTTAGGTGATGTTTTATTTTTCTTTTGTAATACATAAAAATATAATAATTATATAAAGGCGTGGCTTTCACATGACCATGTACTTCATTTAAATTCTTCCTTCTTTTGTGCTGTATATGCTAAAATTTGTTGTTATCAAGAAGAAATTATATTTTTTAATACTTGCACTTTTAATATCCATTAATAAATGTAAAATTCTCGGCAAAATAAAAATACAACAGTAACATAAACAGACAGATAATAATGAAGAAATAATAATTAACGCACGTACCGTTCAATATTAGAGATTTTTGTATTTCCTACACTGGCGGTGAAATAATTACGCATACATTACACGTTTAATTTAAACATGGCTCTAGACCCGATTTTTATTTAGGGGCGGGGGGGGGCGTCAACACAGAATATTTATCCAACGCAAAGGACTAGCAAAATGATGAAACGTAAAAATTGGTAGGTTATATCAGAAGAAATGAAGGTAGCCAACACAGGAACAACAGAAGGAAATGGAAGAGTAAGAATGTAGTGGGCATAGTAACCAAGCCAATTGGAATAAAGGACTGCGCGTTCCGAAGAAATACAAGAGTATTCGAATAGAACGGGATTTGCATCACAGGTCAAATTTTTAAGTTAGGAGGATGAAATAAACACAAGGGAGACTGAACAATATCAAAACGAAAGAGAGAGAAACAGGAAGCAGACTATGATTAAAACGAAGGCGAACTATGGAAGAAGTCACAGAACGGCTAATACTAGGAAAATTGTTAAACCAGGGAGGAGGTGGGGCAAGTGTCAGGGTGGAAAAAAGAGACAGATAGAGATCAGTTCAAAAGTCATAGTGAAAACGATAAGAAACAGAGCAAAGACTTTGGGAGAGGAATCTGCCTATGAATACTGCAGCTAGACATGCCAAAGAGTCAGCACGATCGTTACTGACGATGCTGCAATAGCCAGGAATCCAAAGCAGGTCAATTAAGGTAGAACGGGATGTTAATAAATTATAAATTAAGGAACGAATATAAAGAATAATAAGATCTGGCGAGGGTTTAGGGAAGGGAGATGAAATGGGTAATAAAACATTTTTCGAATCAGAGCATATGGCGAATTTCGATAAATTAGATATTGAGGATATAAAAAGGATAGCACTTAAAATATATACGGATCCGGCTAAAAAGATAGAAGGAAAGGAAGTGAAATGACTCAGAATAGTTGGGATCAGGAAGAATAAAAGCAGCCCCGCGCCTGAAACAGATTTTGAGCCATCCGTAAAAATCTTGCTCTGAGCTGGAAAGAGTGAGGATAAAGTTTTGTTAAATTTGTTATGTATTACAGGAAGTGGAAGAGATTTAATTTTAGGAAGTAGAAAGAATAGATTAGGAGAATACAACAGTTCTAAGATGAAACATGGGAATTTGTTGTAGGAGAGGATGAAGTGAAAAAATAGGACAAGTCGATAGGAGATGCGAGAAAAAATTGAAATTTTTTATGGATAGAAACGCCAATTGTCCAGAATATATTGATAGGAATTCATGCGTTTTAGAATGAGGGATATGAAGACGTTTAATCATAAATCTTTCATCAAGGTGAAGCCTTCAAATAAATAAAGGAAGGACGCCGTTTCGGCGAGAAGAGCTGAAGTTGGAGAGGAATTCAGAGCACCAATAGAGAGGCAAAGACAAGAGTTTTGGATTCGATAAAGTTTGGTAAGGAGGGATTTGAGAGCACTGGCATAAATAAAAAAACAATAGTCAAATTTAAAAAGAATAATGGGTCTATACAGCATGAGAAGAATATACGGATCGCCACCCCATTTCCGGGGAGACAACGCTTTTAAGAAATTTAATCTCTTGTGAGCAGATGTACATAGATAGTTTATATGCTCGTGAAAGGATAAATTACCATTGAGAATAACACTAAGGTAGAAGAAGATGTTAACTAAAAGAATAGGGAGTTGACACAAGAAAGGGTTAACTAAGGAACGATTAAAAGGGTGAAATATAAAAACTATAGAGGCAGACTTCTCAGGGGAAATATAAAGATGAAGAGAGGATAACGAATTTTCCAAAATAGCAAGGGAGGAATTAAGCTCCTCGTTATCAGAAGAAAGATTATTAGAGAAGGAATAGACGAGAATATCGTCAGTGAAGAATAAAGACTTAGAAGGAATAGAAGGAATGTTAAGAGTAGCGAGATTATGAAAGTAGATGTTGAAAAGTGTAGGACTCAAGCGCGATACTTGCGGAAGACCTCGAAAAACTGATCTGGAATCATCAAAAAAAAGGAGTAAAAAGACGAATTGTTCTATTCCGGAAAAGATTAATAACTAAGGAAGTAAACTCAGGGGGGATTGTAATGGAAAGACGCTTTGGGGATAAATCTAGCCTTAACATTAGCCTTTTTTATAAGCCATGAAGTTAGTAAAGAAGAAATAAGGCTGGAAGATTCAAAATGAGCAAACGTTGTCCTTGAAGGCATTTCTACAATTATTGTTCCACCAAAGTGAGGAAGCCAAAAAAATGATAGTTTCTTTTTTTTGGAATGATGAAGTAGCAAAGAGGAGATATCAAGAGCAGATGAAATGGAATTAGAAAAGGCATTATATTGTTGAATAGGATCAGCATAATAGTGAATGTAAGGAAGAGATAAGTCGATATTGGAACGGAATTTATCCCAATCAACCTTATTGAGCAACCATTTAGAACTGTGAGCAGGTCTGGGATAATTAAGAGGAGGGGGAGGAAAGGAAGAATGTGTTGAGAGGAGAGAACAATGGGAACATGATCACTGCTGAAGGTACCGTCCAAAGTTCTACAATGACAGCTAAGACCAAAGTGGGGAGAAGTAAAGGACAAATCATATGAGTGAGCATCTTTATATAGAGTAGGTGAGTTGTCACTGAGAAGGACAAAGTTGTTGTTGAAAATAAAGTTTTCAAGAACACGACCGTTTCTAGAGCTCCATAGGGGGTGGTGAGCATTCCAGTCGCCCTGATAATAAAAGGATGAGAGTGAGGGTAGGTCAATAGTGTGAATGGGAAATTATTAAGATCAAAATTAGGAGAAATATATACAAAAATTATATAAATAGGCGGAGGATAAATATTTGGAATTGAAATATGGATTAGGTTGGGAAGGTGGGAATTAGAAGAAAAGAAAGAAGAATGGTCATGGGAGAGAAAGAAGATATCATTTCTTATGAGAATCGTAGCGCTACCATAGCCATCAACATGATCGGAACAGATTGCTGTAAACCTTCAAATGGAATTATTAGAGGATTCAGAAAACCAAGTTTCAGATAAAAGAGCAATGTGAATGGAAAAGGAGTCAAGTATACCCTCCAATCGCTGTTGGTACGACAGTTCCATTGGAGAATATTAGACTTCTATGTACCTACACTCACGATGAGTTCCTATATTTTTCCTTCAATTTTTCTTCCTTTTTATCCAATTAATTGCTTTTATTCTCCTGTTTCTCTTAAACCCATTATACACCATGTCGTTAGATCGGAATTTTTACAAACTCTAAACTCGTTTTTCTATTTACACTTACGGTTCCAAGGGTCCAAGTGGAGTTGTTGCAGATTTTGTTTGTCCTTCTTTAAATCACTGAGTCCTTTAAACTTCCCTTCTACTGTTCAGTCTTCTGTTCCAATTCCATTGCTATCCTGCGTACCCTTCTCTTCATCAGATCTTCAAGCGTCTCTCGTAATATCCTTATTCTATCAGATTCTCAGAGCGTGCTGCAGGCTATTACATCTCCTCTGCCTTCCCACCCTACTGATAACGTAATCCTTTTTATACGTTCCTTGATTCACGACCTCTTTCTTTCTTGTTTGATCCAGATTGTTTTCTTATGGATTCATGGTCACTCCAGGATAGAAGGAAATGAGTTAGTTAACTCATTAGCTCGGCTATCTTCTTCTTCCGGCAGGTTTCTTACTACATTTCCGTCCATAAATATTATTCTTTTGTCTACTGCGGTGCATTATAAATTGTGATTAAACTCCTACTCCTCCTCATTCTCTAACCCGGATTCTTTTTACTTGTCCATTCAGCCTTCTCTTTCTCCCTATTCCTGGTTCCTTGACTTCCCTTCTATGCGTCGCTTTAGTATCTCAGCGGTATACCGCATGTGTTTTGGACACAGTTTGCTCCCTTCGTCACTTTTCCGCTTCTCTCTTACGCCATCTGCATATTGTCCTCTGCATTCCTCAAACAGTTACTTTGTATGTGATCCTGATCATATAACGTTCGAATGCTCGTCAGCTTCATTGGAACGATCTTCTTTGTACTCCTCTCTTTTGTCAAGCAGTGTTCTTACTCCCTACAGCGTTGCATTTATTCTTTCCGTTCTTTCTCCTTCTGTCGCTTGATACATTCTTGTTTGATATTTTACGTCGCATAAATATCTGATTCTCTTCTCCTTTTCCTAGTTCTTGGGCCAATGTCCATATTGACGAACCCATTGGAGGGGCAAAACAAAAAAAAAACAAAAAAAACTTGTGTATGGTGTGGGAGAAAACATAGGAAGTAACAGGAAAACAATTCTTGACCACTGAGCAAGAAACGACAGAAAGGAAGAGTAAGGGAATTAGATGCAGAGGAGAGAAGGAAAGCAAAGAAATAAGATTGAACCTGCAGGAAATATAACAAAATATAGAGAAAACGGAAAGAGATAAGTAATAATAGTAAATAATTAAACCGTGCGTATAAAGGTTCATTATTGTTCGTGTTCATTACTATTTCTTATCAGCTTGTAAGAACGATAACCGTTTTAAACAAGGAAGACGACTTATTTATAATATTATTTCATTAACTCGCATGTCAAACTGCGTGTTCGAATAGTATTTTATTATCCGGCTAAAATGAGTAATAAACAACACATTAAGAGGCAACTAAGCGATAAGAGCGACGAGGCTATTAAAAAAATCAGAGGAGAAATACTGTCGCATCAGGAGGACTCGGAAGATGAGATGGAAAATACCTCGATTGTGTCGTCAGTTAACGTGATAAAGCGCGAGGTTTATGAAATGAAAAAGTGCATTGAATTTTTGTCAGACAAGTATGATGTCATGCAGCAGTCAAATCAAGACTTGCTAACGGAAATTAAAGCTCTACGACAGCAAGTTGAAAAATTAACAAGTGAACTTCAAAATAAAGACCATCAGATTGCAGAAATTAACGGATAAAATTTTAGACAAAAAAAGAGAACGCCGAATCTTGGACAAAGAAATTAGTAATAATTTAAGTAGTGAACGACAGGTTTACATAAACGAAAATTTGTCGAGGTATTACAAAGATTTGCTATGGAAGGTGAAGCAAAAAGCGAAATTACTGAATTTTCGATTCGTCTGGTCGAAAAGAGGGAAAATTTATGTTAGGAAGGACCAGGAAGCTCACGTACTTCACATCCGATCCGAAGCGGATTTAAATAAATTATTAAAAATGTTATTATAAATGTTTTGTTAGTTTTCGTGTGTGCAGGAATGAATGTGGTGCGCGTGTATTGTGTCGATCTACGGCGTCGGCTGGGCAAGGCGGTTAAGGGAGTGTATACGCGTGAAGATGATAATAGGAAATCCGAGATCTCTGTAAAAGTGCAGTGTGCGATGGTATGTGTGCGATGGGAAGTGTGCGTAATGTATGTTGATGTTTATAAGTTTGTCTGTGTGTTCAGGTGGTGTAGAACGGTTCAGTGGTACTCTAGAGTCGATGAGCTATGTCTGTCAGTTGGTCGATGCGCGAGATAGTGTGTTCTTGTTCTTTGTTGTATGATGCAGATACCGAAAGAAAGTTCAGACGTTTAAAATGGAATGTTGTCGACGTGAGAGAGAACTGTGAGCGTGTAGTGTCAGTAAGTGCAACTGTCGCTTGGCCGGGGTCGTATCTTTATTGTAAGGGGCTTCGTGCACGGTGGTGGTTAATTTGTTGCTATTCACTGTTTCCTTCTTCTGTTTTATTCTAGATGCACTCCATTGCGATAAAATTAAATCGATTTTTTCTATGTTTACAATGTACAGAGCGTTCAATTGTAATTTGTCTGTGAGTGTGCGGAAGTGTGACTGTGTCTATATAATGTGAGTGTGTTTATGTGTGTATACTACATACTCTGTTTTATATACGAGTAAATATCGATATATTAATATACTAGTCCAATTACTGATAATTTTGGCGATTAGTAGTGCAACATCGATAACCGTTTTCCGAATACAATCTGTGATAGCTCAATATTTGTCGAAATATGATCAATTCTTTTCCTCTATACCATCCTTTAACGTTACACTATTGTCGTCTATAATTTAATTTTGCAAAAAAGAGAGAGAAAAAAAAAAAAACTATCATTTCCAGCAATAATAGTTTTTTGATTCTCCTCTCAAATATTACTTCTCTAATTCAATATCGCAGTAAACAAAATTGCAACAATTATATTAATATCAAAAAATGGACTGACAATGTAAACAGCATACTAAAGGTAAATAATTCACTACAAATTAATACGGAGCTTTTTCATGTGTTGCACTTAAACATAAGAACCCTGAGACATAACTGGGATGAATTTATACAGGTCATCTTTAAGTGTCATCATATTAACTGAAATTAATATAAGTAAAGATGAATTAAATCTATATAATATAACTGGATTCACGAATATTCGACTTCAAAGACCTATAGGGTTTAATGGAGGAATACTTGTGTTCATAAATAATAAGTTTAAATATCACGTTCGGGAGGTTAATAATAGACCAAATATGGACCTGGTGATGATAGATATAGAGATTTGCAAAAACAACCCTTTACGCTTATTTGCTATGCTACAGATCACCGAGAAAAAAAGGTAGGCGAATTTATAAACGAAAACGCTTCACTCCTAAAAAATTAAGCAATAAAGATAATTTCCTGATTTGTGGTAATTTCAATATTGATTTATCTCTTCGTAATGTACAGGCTGAGAATTTTTTAAACGTAATTTATGGGTCAGGAGGAATACAGTGAATAAATGGAATAACGAGAGAAGAAGAACGGATTGATAGAAGTACTCAGTCATGTATAGACAACATATTTATTAAGTATAATACAAATGAAATTACTTCGGGAATTATTAACTCGAAAATATCGGATCATTATATCATTTGTTGTGCATTTAGGATCTCAAATCGGAGTTTTCAATCTATTAGTAACCCTTTGAAATATGTTTTCGATAAAAAGAGATTGCATAATAAGATAATTAATCATAACTGGAATGAGGTAAGGTGCTCTACAACGTCAGGAAATATATATGATAATATACATTCAGTTTTTAAAGGCCTTTACAAAGAATGCAAAATAGAAGTACGGCAGAGTAAAAAGGTGACTAAATACTGTCCTAAAAATGAATGGATGAGTCAAAAAATAATCAATTTTATGAAAATCGGAGATCAGTACTTTAAACTTAGTAAAGGGAACAGAACCAATATTCGATATAAAAACTTATTTAGAAAATATCGAAATATGGTTACAACTGAAATAAGGAATGCCAAACAGAATTATTATCGGAGTCAAATAGTTAAAGCAAACAATGATTGTAAAAAAGTATGGAATGTAATTAACAATATTGTTAATAAAAACAATAAAACATCAATCGATGATTTCATCATAAAACATTTTGGAAATACTGCATCAGTTGCTGAACAATTTAGTGATTATTTTATATGTTCAGTGGAACATCATAGACACGAATGTCACATCCAGTTATTGAATTCGAATTTTGATAATCGTATTTATTCTTCCTTTTTTATTCCGCCAGCAAATAAATACCAAATAGAAGCAATAATTAATGATCTAAAAGTTTATAAGGCACCTGGATGGGATGAAATTAGGGTTAAAGATATAAAACAAAACTTAAATATATTTGTTCCTATTTTGACTAACATGGTTAACTATTCTATAAAGGAAGCTATTACTCCTGATGGGCTTAAAAGAGGTATTGTTAGACCAATATATAAAAAAGGAATGAAGAATCAGTATGAAAACTACCGTCCAATAACAATAACATCTGTGATAAATAAAATTTTAGAACACTACATTGATAAACACTTAAGAAATTATCTGGAAAAAAACAATCTACTTTACGAAAACCAACACGGTTTTAGAGAAAAAAGATCCGCGATAACATTATTGAGAACAATTGTAAATAGGATAAATACAAGACTGTCGATGGGGAACCAATTTTTAATTTCATTTATTGACCTATCCAAAGCGTTTGATTTAGTTGATCATGAATTACTGATCAAGGACTTAGAAAATCTAGACATTAAAAACAATCAACTTGAGTGGTTTAAGAATTATATAACAAATAGGAAAAGCATGGTCAAAATTGCAGGGAATATAAGTAATGAAAAAAATATTCATTATGGAGTAGGTCAGGGTACCATATTGGCCCCGATTCTTTTTCTTATTTATACCAACTCGTTACACAAACATATTAAAAATACAAAGGTATATGTTTTTACTGATGATATTGCTTTGTTAATGGAGCACAACAATTTTGAGATGGCGGAAAAATTACTACAAAATGATGTAGATAATTTTAGTAAATGGGCACATGATAGGAAGTTATGTATAAACATAAATAAATCAAAAGTATTACACATTCGGAATAGTTCTAAATATAAAATACGCGATCCGCGAATTATCCTCCACAGTAACAATTGCATTCATGAGCTTCATGTAAATATCAACACCCATTTATGTCCTTGTCCACCGTTAGAAAACGTAAATGATTTTAAATATTTAGGTGTATATATAGATAAATCCCTGAATTGGAAAAAACACATTCTAAGTTTAAACTCGAAAATAAGACAGACAATTCCAGCTTCATATTAAAAATAAAGCAGGTACTAGCACATCGAACACTACGTGTATGTACTATAATTCAACAATAACGTCTAGAATTTTATATGGAATTCAAATATGGGGCGAGGCTAAGAAAACTGAAATAAATAAAATAAGTAAAATACAGAAGAGGTGTTTGAAACTCATTCTCCCTCATTGGAAGCAAAACGTCCCTGGATCAACATGGTGGAAGGAAAACAATGAAATGTCCCCCAAGATGTATTATTACTATTACAAACTACTAGAATTTAACGTCAATAATATAAAATTACCATCTAGGCAAAAAACTCGATTGATAAGAAACCAAAGTAATACATACTACATCAATCCTCGTGGGGTAAATCTGCGAATAGATAATACGGATGATTCGGTTTTAATTAAATTAATAAGTACAACCCCGAACCATATATTACAGGAAAAAAGAATTGGTGCGTGGAAAAAGGAGGTGGAAAATTGGTTAAAGGAATGGTGCAAAGATTGAACAACAAGCTACGTCCTGAATCTCTCTACCTTTTAACGCTCCTTTCTTTATACGTTTTTGTTTTTGACTTCCTAGTGTCTTTCCCGGACATTAAGTCGCAAAGAAGATTATGTTTTCCCATTTTAAATATTGAACTGTCGGCATGTGATAATGTACAGATACGTATTACGGGGCGTGTTACGTAGTTGCATGCGTATATATATTTATACTTAATCTTAACGCTAGAGTACTAATATTATGAGTATAGAATAAGTTAAGATAAATTATAATTTTTGTATTGTATATATTTTTTTAATAAACGTTAATAAGAGTGTCGGGCACTCACACAACGGCCATATTTGCCCTGTGAGACCCAGAACTGATTTCAAATTTAAAAAAAAAAAAAAAATGAAAACAATAAATGAAGAAAACTATTCGACAAAGAAATTCTATGCATCTTATTGTTGTGTAAACTTGTTATAAATTTAAAGCTATGACTGGTTCACGTATAATATACAATAAAAAATAACCAAGTCAATAGCCTGTGAATTACAACTTCCTGTATTACTGAATGGAAAACATGTCGGTTTATTATCAAGGACTCGCAAATGTTTACTTGCTAAAAATTAATGATTTTTTTTTAGCTTATATGTTTTTTGGTTAAAAAATGAATAGTGGTATTAAATCAGTCAAATGGTAAGCTACTTAGCCGCCAGGCCATAAAAAAAAAAAAAATTAAAAAAAAAAACTGAGTAAACTTTTTTTTTTTTTTTTTATGGTCCGGCTTTAGTTAGATTTTTCGTTACATATTTTGTTACACAAAATTGTGACATTTTCTTGTAACAAACGTTATATAAAGTTGGGACATTTTTTCTAATGGGGGGTAACCTAAGAATTACGTTGTAATTAATATATATATATATATATATATATATATATAGATATGTGTATATGTCTACAGAATGTTAATTTGTTTCTTACCAAACATTTTTCAGTTGGCATAGTAATATTATGGAGTACCGTGTGGTTTCTTCAAGTGACCAATGATCCAGCAGACGATTCTAGAATAACGAAAAAGGAGTTAAAGTATATTCAAAATACAGTTGGGAAAAAACAAACCCGAAAAGTTATTATCCGGTCATTTTTACTAATATTTATTTTGTAAAATTTGTAACAATTTCTTAATTTTTAAATAAGAAATAATTTGCAGAAACACAGTAACAGAGGGGTTGGGGGTGTCTCACTCTACCCAGCCATTTTTTCAATTGGACAGTAGAGGGTTTAAATAACAAAGTGCTTTTCGAATCGGAGGATAGAAGGACTTTGAAGATGATGTAAAATATCTGTGAATTTGGCTAGGAAGATAAAAAAAAGGAAGGGGGTTAAAAGGATTCAGAATAGGTAAGAGCAGAAAAAATGAAAGCAGCATCGACAACTGAGGTAGATTTTGAGCTATCAGTGAAAATTATGGCATAAGCTAGAATAATAGTGAGAATAATATGCAGCTGAAATCGTTGTGTACTGCATTATGTGGAAGAGATTTAATGTTGGAGGGCAGAAAATAAGTGAAGTATGGAGATTTATTGTAAGAGTAGATGAAATGATAAAATAGTACGAGTCGAGAAAAAATGAAACGGAAGATTGAAATTTTGCATGGGTAGAAATGCCAGTTATCCAGAATATATTGCTACGAATTCAGGAGCTTAGAGCGAGAAATGTATAGATATTTAATCAGGACACCAAGGTGAAGTCTTCAAATAAAGAGAGGAAGGAAGCCAATTTTAGCCAGAATGGCTGGAATTGGAAAGCAATTTAGAACAACAGTACAAAGGTGAACACAAAAGTTTTCGGCGCGATCAAGCTTGAAAGGACAAAGAATTTGGGAGCACCAGCATAAAGAAATGAACAACGGCTAAATTTAGAAAGAATGATAGACCTATAAAGCATAAGTAGACTCGGCTCGTTTCCAGGGAGACAACGCTTTTAGAAAATTGTATCTTTTGGGGATAGTTGATATGATCATGAAAGGACAGAATACGGTTGAGTAATGTTACGGTAGGAGAAGGAACTAGCTAAAGAAATAAAAAGGTAACACAAGAAAGAAAAACTAAGAAATGATTTAAAGGCGAAATTTAAAGACTATAGGGCAAATTTTTTCAAGAAAAATAGAAAGGAGGAAAGAGCATAAAGAAGATTGATAAAGCTGTGATAAAGTCGTTATACCGAGTTGCTTATCGGTGTTCTATCGTTCGATTTCGTCGCAACTGATTTTTATTCCTTTTATCTATTTGGCCGTCCGATTTATCGTTTTCATTTGTTTCTCGTCGATTTAGAAGTTTCTAATTTTGTTGCCATTTGTTTGTTTTACTTACTTATTTTTATTTATATTTTATTTATCCATTTATTTATTTATATATTTTTTTCTCCCTTCTTCCCTTCCTTTTTTCCCTGTTAGATGAGCGTGTCTAAAGGGAGCCGCTCAGCGGCCTCCCCCCCCTGCTCTCATTAAATTAAGTAAACCATCCAATTACCCATAATTATGGACGCAGATACCAACGCTAAGCGTAAATCAGCGGACCCCCTTTCTCCTGTTCCCACAACTCAGCCGAAAGAGATTAAGTTGTCTTAGGCTGTACCTACTCTACTCTGTTTGTAGTGCGTTAACGTCTTTTCGTGCGTTTATCTCTGATAAGAAGTTACCGCAGCTACCTCCTTTCATCACATTTACATTTCAGTCACACACATAGCAACACACTTTCGGTGCTTGGTATACACCGCTTATTCATATCTCTATTGCTGTATATATTTTTATCGCGCTAAATATATAATTTATACGGGGTGATGATGGGGAGGGGGAGGCCCCTTCCGGTCACTCGACTACGGTCAACGATGTTCAGATGTGCATCGATAATTCGTCGGCAGTAACTGATAATATGTCAGGTACCGAAGTGACGAAATCAGCTTTGTCCTCTATAAAAGTAATAATAATAGCATCGGCATCGGCAGTAATAACAGTAATCATAATAGTAACAATAATAATAATAATAATAATAACGACGATAAGAATAGCGAAGGTAATAATGACGATAATTACATCAAATACAATTCTAGTAGTAGTAGTAGAATCATTAATAAAAATCGATATTCTGAATCTTATCGTCCGAAAGATTCGGGTATATATAAGGTTTTTGTTGAACGAATTTCTTCTGGCCAATTAGATAGAATATTAATTAGTGCTCTGAAAGTCGCAGAAATATTAAGAAGAAATTCTCTATCAAAAAATTTATTTGAAATTAAAAAGGTACGTCGAAATCGGGTAATTGTTTAAAACACCTCTCCAAGCTCCGCTAATGAACTTGTTGATCATCCTTGTTTCACGTCGATTGGCTGTAACACTTATATCCCGTCTTACTTAGTTTCTCGATCTGCTGTCATTAAAAACGTCGATATCGAGTACACAGATGAAGACATTTTTGGTATGATCGATTGTGAGCCCTTCTTGATTAATCGTATTCAAAGATTAAATAGGAGAGCCTTCGTGGATAACGAAGTTAAATTCGTTCCAAGCACTTCCGTACTTATTGTATTTGAAGGTCAAACCCTGCCAGCCTATGTATTTTTGTGGAACGTACATTTCAGCTGTGAACCCTTTATTAGGCGAACACGTCAATGTTTCCGTTGTTTAAGGTATGGGCACATCTGCGATCAATGTAAGGGACATGCCAGATGCCTGAAATGTGGAAGTTCCGACCATGTTGAAGATCAAAGTGCCAGCTCAGTCCAAGCTTGTGCCTATTGCAAGGAATCTCATAAGTCAACTGATCCTTCTTGTCCAGAGAAAAAGCGGCAGATTGCCATTAACGAGATAATGGCAACTCATAATCTGAATTTCCAGGACGCCTCTGTGGATATCATTTTAATATTAGAAACGTGGCTTACTAACGATAAATACTTTCATATTAATAATTACAATTGCTCCCGAGATGATAGAGAGGATGGGTACAGTGGGGTAGCTGTTCTCGTCAAGAGAACGTTTACTCACCACCGAATTAATCTAAACCTAACTGATTCCAACAACAATATGAAATCCAATGCAGTTTCAGTTTTCGTTACTTATGTGAGCTGCTCTGGAGTTTTTATTTCCTATTATGCCCCTCCAAACCACTTATTTGACCCGGAAACCATCCTCGGAGCCTTAGATAATTTGAGCGAAACACCCATCATTCTGGGTGGGGATTTTAATGCTTTAAACAGATGTTGGGGATGTAGTCGGAATGACAGAAAAGGTTGGGCAGTGATGAATATTATCTCTAATTCATCACTTTGTCTCCTTAACGATGGTTCGGCTACAAAATTCGGGAATCCGTAATTTTCAAATAATCCATATTTTCCTGGATTGCTCTTGGAGAGGGCTCCCCATTTAATTGGGTAGCGATCATTTCCCTATCGTTATTGACATTGGTTCCGAGTCTTCTAACTCTACTGCTGTTGACCCATCTTGCTTAGATGCTAATATTTCACGATGGAAACTCGCGAAGACCGATTGGAATAGATTTCAAAATACACTGGACTTAGGCATTTGTGAATTCAATACCATGGTCGACCCTATGGATAAATATAATATATTTCAACAGGCCGTTTTGACGTCTTTACAAGAATCAACCCCGCAAGCGACCCTATATAAGGGGAAAAACAATCTAAGCCCTGGTGGAATAGTGAGTGCGAATTAAAAATTAGAATGAGGAAATTTCGATTGGAAGGCTCTATGCAATCATATATAGAATATAAAAAAGTTACTGCCGAAACACGTAAACTTTTAAAATCAAGTAAAAAAGCTTCCTGGAAGAATTTATGTAGCAAATTTAATAGGAACACACCTTTAAAGGTGGTTTGGTTTTTGGCTAAACGCTTCAAGGACAATAGAACACCGAGTAATGTCATAGGTAATGCGGACTGGTTTCAGGAGTTTGTTAGCTTGGTGTCCCCTCCATATGTGCCTACGCCAGATGAGTTAAATGAAATCAATCAGGCGCCACAAACTCCTACGGCGGCGAATCATTTTTTGCTATAACCTATCTCTTATGCTGAACTATTTGTGCCATTAAATAAAAATAAAGATTCAGCACCTGGCCTAAATGGCGTAACATATTGGGTCCTAAAGAACATGTCTGAAAATTCCAAAATTATTCTTGTCGGCATCTTTAATGGTCTGTTGCAACAGGGTTTGGTTCCGGATGACTGGGGGCGGTTTCTTGTATGTTTTATTCTGAAACCTGGGAAGTCTCCTGCTCAAGCATCTTCTTACCGGACAATTTCCTTGGCTTCCTGCCTTAGAAAAGCATTTGAACTGGTTATAAAGAATCGTTTAATATGGTGGCTTGAAAATAAAAACATCTTTCCGCACAATATGTTTGGGTTTCGTCCAGGTTAAGGACTTTGGATTGTATTGCTAGCTTTTTAAATTACGTTTACCAATCGTTCATTAATAGGGAGTTTCTTCTGGCCACATTTTTAGATGTTAAGGGAGCTTTTGACAATGTTTCCATTCCCATCCTGTTTAAGAAATTAACCGAGTTAGGAATACCAAATCTCATGGTAATAACTCTATGTAAATTATTTTCGAAAAGATTGCTCTATTTTCTAAACCCAGTTTCTAAACGAACAGAGCTCCGTACAGTTTATTGGGGACCTGCTCAAGGATCGGTTTTGAGTCCTTTATTGTTCAACATTTATATCAGATCAATTCTTTGTACTCAACTACACTCTGCATCAAATATTTTATCATATGCAGACGATGTTGTTGTATATAGTAGAGATAAAAATCTTTCTTATTGTATACAGAATAATCAATTTTCAGTAAACGTTTCCCATGATGCCTTTCAAAAGAATTGTTTGGACTTGTCTCCATCCAAATCTTGTATTACGTCATTTACTCTTAGACCTTACTCTCAACCGAATATAATTTTTAAAATGCATAATCAAAACATTATGTTCTCTAAACAGGTGAGATATCTAGGCATGTATCCAGACTCCAGATTAACTTGGGCATTCCATATACAGACGTTGCTCCAACAGTTACCCAGGACTTTTAATCCATTGAAGGCGATTAGCAATACTTCCTGGGGAGGCGACCCAGTAACTTCAGGTCTTCTGTATAAAGCTGTTGTTAGATCTAAACTCGATCACGGTGCGATTTTTTATAGATCGTTTTCAAAGTCGCTTCTGGGTAAGTTAGACGTTCTGCAAAATCTGGGATTGAGGCTTATAACAGGGAATGTTAGACCGGCTCCTGTCTTCAGATGGAATCTAAAATTCCTCCCCTACAGGTAAAAAGATCTCTTCTGGCAGAACGGTTTTTAATTAAATAGCTTCCTCCAACCAATTATTTAAAAAAAAACTCATTAAAATTTCAAACGAATTCGTACAGCGTAAGAAACCACTTTTAATTAAAAATGTCAATAGGTACAGCTCATATTGCCCCGCCCTTATTCCCGTGCTGCCATCTAGGTATTTTATTTTCCCGTTTATTATTAATTTAGTTAAAATAGACGTAAATTTAGACCTCTTAAACAACTTAAAGAAAGAATTCCTTTTCCCCCATGTATTTAATTCTTGCTTTATGCAATTAATGGAATCCGAATACCCTTCTTTCCTAAGAATATTTACGGATGGCGCCAAGTTCTCAGGGTCTAGGAAGGCGACGAGCGCGGCATTCATAACGGGAGAGAACTTAATATTTAAGTTTAAGCTTCCGCCTGAGGCTTCTGTTTTTACTGCTGAGTTGCTCGTTATTGACAAGGCCTACGATTTTATTCTAAACGCTGCAGACGGTAGAGGAAAATCGGTAATATGCTCAGACAGTCTAAGTAGCCTTTTGGCTCTTAGAAACAGTTACTTTAAGCATTAGAACCACCCATTGATATTCGAAATCAAATTAAAACTCGCTAACATTCGGGACAATGGGGGTGCAGCAAAGTTTTGTTGGATCCCTAATCACTGTGGGATCACTTTGAACGAGTTGGTGGATCAGGCAGCTAAAGACGCTGTCTGGGACGGGATAATATATCCCTACATCCCATCAACGGAGGATCTTGTAGAGAATCTTAAAAGAGATAACTTAACCGAATGGGAAAATACTATCAAGAGTGCGCCTAGTACAGGCAGGTCTTACGAATTGGTCCAATCGACTCTTCCAGTTAGACCCTGGTATTACAATATTTCTAATGTTCTGGATAGTTTCGAGTGAAAGTTTGTAACTACTATCTGCAGACTTTGTACGGGGCATAACAGGGTGCGACTAAATTTTGGGGTTGAAACCCCTCTACACTCCAACTGTAATGAGCATTTTAGTACAGGTTAGCGTAAGGAAATTAATCGTCTGTTGTTTAATTGTGAGGCGCTAGCCAGAGTCAGAGTCTTCCTTTTGAAGGATTTAAAGGCCTGCGGTTCGTCTCACTGTATTTTCCCCTTACTCGCTTCAGGTAATCGTGTGTTGATATAATATTCACGTTTATTAAAAAAAATAGAATCATTATTTAAAGTTTTTTTTTTTTTTTTGTTTTTGATTTTATGGCCCGGCTTCAATTAATTATCAAGGAGTTCTGTTGTGGCTAATAACTGTCATCTTTAGAGGTCTTGCAGCTTGTTAATTACTCGGTTCTAAGCCTACATCCTTGACGTGCTGCTGTCCAGGCACCCCAGTGCCTGTTGCACTTGGGGTGTGATGTGGTCAGTGTTAATTTTATATTCTTTCCTTCTTGACACTCGTGGGCTATGTCAATCATGGCGGCCATGTGTGTTGGAATTATATTGTGGACGTTTAATTATCAGTGTTAATTCCGTATCCTTCTTTTTGACATACGTGCGCTATGTTGCATCATTGCGGCCATGTTTGCGCGAACTTTATTGTTACACACTATTCTGTTAGTCTAGGTTATTTGTAGAAGTTGTTGGTGGCCAGATCTGGGTTTTTTGCCGGGAAAAAAAAAAAAAGAAATAGTAATGGCATTAATAATGATAATATGAACCGTAATAATTCTAACAGTAATCTTGGTAGCAATAGTAATAATAATAGTGAAATATTAGAAAAAATAATAACAACCATAAAAACAACAACAGTAATAACAATAATAATAATAATACGTTTTAGAAAAGGTAATACGGAAATGGAGAAAAGCCACGGAGCAGGAAGGAATTAAGAAAGTGATGATTGGACGGAAGAAAAACAACCTGCAGATAGACTGCCTTGCATTTGCAGATGACCTTGCACTGGTAGCCGGTAGTGTAGCAGAGGCTAAGCGTCAAGTTGAAATATTAAGTGAGATGGCAGCAAAGGTCGGGCTGGAAATAGCTTTCGAGAAAACCAAATTCATGACGAGTGATAAAAAGGATCCCAACATAATAAAAACGCATGGAAGAGTGATAAGAAGAGTGGAAGAATTTAAATACCTAGGAGAAACGATCCAAGTAAACGCTGGGGATAAAAGATCGATGCAAGAACGAATACATAGAATGGAAAGGTCATTTCAGCTAACAAGAAGCACGTATAATAAAAAATCAATATCTAGAAATGCCAAAATAAGACACTATAACACCGTTATTAAGCCGCAGTGCCTATACGCAGCTGAATGCCTGAACATGACTTCGAACAAGGAAATGCACCAGTTGGAAATTAAGGAAAGGAAAATAATCCGGAAAATATTGGGCCCCAGGAGAGACGATGAGTACTGGAAATTAAGGAGCAATAATGAAGTATACGAAATAATAGAAAAGGCCAGTGACACATTTAGGAAAAGAAGAATCGCCTTTTATGGTTACATCAAAAGAATGGATAATGAACGCCTTACCAGAAGAATCTTTGACTACTTCGACAACAATCCGAAATGTAGGATACTGTGGATAGTACAAGTAAAAAGAGATTTGGAACAGATGGGGATCAGCGAAAGTGAAATTGAAGACAGAAACAAGTTCAGTCGGAAGGTTCAGACTTTTCAAGGATTCCGGAAGGACACAGTGAAGAAAACAGGGCGAAAGTGGACAGAAGAAATGAAGAAAGCGCACTCGGATAAAATGAAAGAATATTGGGCAAACAAACGAAAGAAAATGGGGAGGAACGAAATGTAGCTGGCGTTATTCGTGTAATATTTCCGTGGTCCTCAGTTGGCCAAAGTCGAAAAATAATAATAATAATAGTGCACATTGTTATCGCTATAAAACCCACAAATGCGCTATTTAGCGGGAATAGTGGAAACAAAATTTGAACTATAAATCAAAATGTTATAAACAAAAAAAATACAAAACTTAAAATATAAAAACAAAATAAGATACAAGAATTTTATGCTAGATAAACCAAGGGCTATGTATGTACAAACAGTTGGATACATGTGCTAACTGCTACGTGCATATATATAATTTTTTTTTAAAATTGATTATGCATGATTTAATTTTGCATATATATATACACATATATTCTCACCCACATGTACACACATTCATTAAAATAAGTGCATTTGCAAACAAATACGTACACTTATGCATGCACTCACTACTGTAGATATATACAAAAATGTAAATTTACAAGTGCACCTACACACACATACATACATACCTGCGAACGCATACACACATACTTGCGAACGCATACACACACGCACATACACACACACACACCTTGTGAATATCAAATTAGCACATGTTTACAGCGTTTTATTAATTTGCTTACTTATGTAGTAGAAATATATAAATTACGCATTGTACGAGTATAAATAAAACTATTGATTAAACTTAAAAATTATTCTAGGTTAATTAACCCTTCACCAAATCAAATCAAGATGTACTGCAGTGATAATAACCAAAGTAATATCAAATTTTTTTATTTTGTAAGAAATTTAGAAGAACCTTTTTTACGCATTTCTCAAAAATTTTTGCAATTGTTGACAATATACATATTGGTCTGTAATTTGGCATTTCTTTTTTATCACCACCTTTACAGACTGGCACTATGATTCCGGGTTTTAATATATCAGAAAATATTCCTTCATTCAAAAATTCGTTAAACAAGAAACATAACGATTTGGCGAAAAAATTGATATTGTCTTTTATTATTTTTATTGATATACCATTGAGCCCAAAGGAAGATTTGTTCGGTAAAGATAATATAGCAAATTTAACATAATCTATTATGAAATTAATAAAAGCAAATGAATTTAAACTTAAAGAAAAGAACGGTTCATCTATTTCCCGAACATTGTTATCACAACTATGTGAAATTTGTCTCACACATTCTTTAAAATATTTGTTGAAGTGCTCAGCAACTAGATGTTCATTGCCATCAACTTTTATTTTTATTCCGTAATAATAATAATAATAATAATAATAATAATAATAATAATAATAATAATAATAATAATAATAATTAGAAAACGAAAATTGTAGAAAGTGTAACGGAAACCTGGAGACCATAGATCATATACTCGCAGGATGCCCCATGCTGGCACAAACGCAATACACCCACAGACATAATAATGTTGCTAAGATTATATATAAATAAATATGCAAATTAAACGGTATAATAATTAATAATGAACCGTATTACAAGTGTAAACCGCCCGATATCGCTGAAAATAAAATGCATAAAATATACTGGGATATGCAAATAATAACAGATAAAACGGTCGCTACGAACCGACCTGATACATAACGTTAGTCGATAGGAAAAATAAACATAGTTGTGAATAACGAAAATATTCCAAATAGGTACTCTATTAAAATACCTGGGGAATTAGCCGTGGAGGCTAAAAGACTTTGGACTATGAATAGAGTTAGGATAATACCATTCGTTATTTCAACAATGGCGGTCGTATCAGTAACATTAAGGAAAAGTGCTGTCGAATTACATCTAAACACTATGAAAAACACCAATAGTCGATATTCAGAAATCCCGTTATCATAGATTCCACTCTCATATTATATGCAGAATGTTTAAAGAAACGTAATGTACTTCTCCCTAGTTCATGTCCGACAAGCTACAACTTAAGCCTGCGAAAATTGGAGAAGAGGACAACAATAATCATAATCAATGAAATCAAATCAATGAAATCAAATCAACTTTATCATCAGACAACAGAAATCATTACAGAAAATATTTAATTTAACCACTAAGGTGCAAAAAACAAAACTGCGCCAAGTTGTGGCTATGCACGTACAAAATTATTACATTTTTACTTACGACAATATAATGTAAATGTAAATATTATCCAGCAGACGATATACATGTATGTATAATAAACGTATCTACTGATGCACACATAGACATATGTTTGCTTGTGAGTATACTATATAACAGCTGACACAAAGGTATACGTATTTGAATCACATATTAGTCCACATAGATACACTCATTTACACTCCAGCATACACACGTACACCTCCCCCCTCACAATACATAGACATATAGGCATATACTTGTATATATCTATAAAAAACACGTCTTCAGATTTACCCTCTGATATGACCTTGCAAAGTTTTTAATTTTTTTATAGAATTAATGTGGAGTAAACTATATGTGTGTTTAAGGCAGTGATGAATTCAGGAATCTGTTTCCGGGGGGGCAATTTATGTTCTTGGGGGGCCAGAGATTTTTGTTATATTTTTACTGGGAAAATTTTTTGGGGGTATTCCTGAATAAAATCAAATATTTAAAACATGATTTATTACGTAATTTAAAATAATGAAAAAGCAAGTGTGAACGATTAATTCTGAAGTAAAATAACCGATTATAAACAACAATGTGTTCTCAGTTGGTTTTAAAATGAGATTAATTCTAGTTGTAGCATTAAAGAACACATATTGTAAAAACATTCTAATAGGTTTACATTATCTTTTTATAATAAACGAATAGTGGTGTTTCAGCTGTTTTAAATGGGGACTTTTCTTGGAAATAAAAAACAAGAGAAAAGTAACAGACACCGAAATGAAGTTGTCTATAGATCAAGTCAAGCTCTACCTACTAACATGCGAACCCTACGTCAAGCCGATTACCAACAGCCACTGGCTTCACGAGATAACACAGAAATACCCAGCATGACGAGCAACAATATAATTATGCAGTGAAACTGCAGAGGTTTTATTAATCACCAAGCCGAACTGGAACACCTATTCGACACATATTCTCCACCGGTAACCTGCTTGCAGGAGACGCACTTACAGCCTAAAGATAAGCCAAGAATAAAAGACTACAGCCTATTCTGATGTGACAATACTGGAGGCAACCGAGCAAGCAGAGGAGTCTTACAATCTTAGACATAGTTAACCAGATACGTTCCCCGACTTTAAGTTCCCCATTTGTTTACTATTTTTCCTTCTTTTCTTCTCAAATTATTCCTTTTAAGATACACAACTTTCTATCCTATTTTCATATTATTATCTACACCATAATTCTCCTCAGTCATAACACAGTTGTTATGGGTTCTCTATCTCTCTCTCTCTTTTTTTTTTTTATGGCGCTTCGTCGACGTTGCTTGCTACCTTTGAATAAGTTAGTTGATAGCATACGATGACCCTCTTGCAAGGATTTATTTGAGCAGAGGGAGCTTCTAATTCACTTCATTTTCATTCTTCAGTCTTCTTCTTATTACTCCTTTTGGTTTATCACCATATCTCTCAACATGTGGGATTTTGGCAATAACACTGTATTTGTTTCTGTATCTACTTTCTCAGTTTGTAGTATCCTTTGGCCTTACTCGACCATTCGTTGCATTTTATATTTCATCTCTCTCTCCCTCTCTATCCCTTTTATTTCCTTTTTTCGTATTCCTTCTTTTCTAAAACGTACTATGTCCTGTCGACTTAGAATATTACAATGGAACTGTCGGAGTATCAAGGCTAACAAAAACTCTCTAGAACATCTACTAGATTATCACAATATTAACATAGCACTACTTTCGGAAACTTGGATAAAAAGCTCTTCCGATATAAACTTCCGAGGTTTCTCCATCATTTGCTCTAACCGCAGTGACGGCTACGGTGGAGCGGCTATTTTGGTAAGAAATGACATACCATTCACAGCTCATGACATTCAAACTTTGTTTCCTCCTAATCTTCCTTATCCCAATTTAGTTCATATCTCTATTCCTAACCACTCTTCTAGTCCTCTAAATGTTATATCCGCTTATATTGCTCCTAATTACGATCTGCGCAACTTCCTTTTTTAGTCACTTACTAACGCACTTTCTCCCCCATTCCTCATTGGCGGTGATTGGAACGTCCGTTCGCACTTCTGGGGCTGTAATTCTTACAACAGCAATGCCACGATTCCATCTCCTCCCAATCTTCTTCAGACTCCAAAGTGGATCCTTTCTAAAGTAGATTGGTCCAGCTTTCGTTCCTTTGTTGATTCCTCACTTTCTTCAATCTCAACAAATTCATTTACTTTTACAGAATTGGAAGCATCCTTACGTAATTCAAGGAATTCTTCTCCTGGAAAAGATGGAATTTCCTTCCCCATTCTCAAAAACCTCTCTGAGTACTCTCTTCGGTTTCTTTTGAACTTATTTAATTCCTTTCTTCGTTCCTGCTCTACTCCTTCCTCTTAGAATACCTTTATCATCATCCCGATCCCAAAGCTTAATTCTTCAGCTCTTCGTCCAATTTCTCTTGCTTCTTGCGTTAGAAAGCTTTTCAAACCTTAATTAACAGACGTCTTGTTTGGTGGCTCGAACATAACGATTTACTGCCTAACAGCATGTATGGTTTTCGCCCTAGTCGCCGCCCCCCGGATTGCATCAGTTCATTCTTGGTAGACGTCTGCTCGGCATTCATCCGTAAAGAATTTCTTGTTGCTTCTTTTGTTGACATCACTGCGGCCTTCGACAATGTCCACCTCCCTACTTTGTTCGATATAATGCTTTCGTTTAATATACTCGTTCACTTCTCTTCCCTCATGTTATAATTTCTACTCCTTCTGAGACCTACATTAGGTTAGTATTCCGCGGATCCACAAGGCTCCTGCCTTAGCCCAACTCTGTTCAATATCTACTTCATCAATATTACTTCCATTCCTCTAAGTTCACCTTCCCTTTTGTACGCCGATGATATCCTCATCTACTCCTCCCATCGCCATATTTCGGTCGTTAGCTCCCAGCTCCAACATTCTTTAACATCATTAGAAAATTATTCTCTATTAAATATCCATTTTTCAATTTCATCTATTAAATCCTCTATTGTTGTGTTTACTTTCTGTCCTTTTGATCCCTCCCTAATTAGTCTCGTCATCAATAACGATGCGATTCCTCTTTCTTCCTCTTTCTGCTATTTAGTCATTTTTTTGGACAGTCGCCTTTCGTTTCATAATCCCATCAACCATCTCTACCTGTGGTTTTTCTCAAAAGGCTCAACCTAATAAAGTCTCTTTCCCATACTAATTGGGGTGGAGACCCATGCATTCTATTAATGTTCTACAAATCCTTTATTCGTTCTATCCTTGATTATTGTTGTTTTACCGATGGAAATTCCTCCAGATCCTTGCTCTCCAAACTCGACCGTGTTCAAAATGTTTTTCTTCGTCTTTGTCTGGGAGCTAGGAAGTCTACTCCTATCCCCGCTTTACATGCCGAATCACTCATCCCTCCTCTTTTCGTTGAAAGGTCCTATCTGGGTTACCGCTTTTTAATCAAGCGCCTTCCTATTTCCTTTTTTTCTCTTGTTAATTCCTATTCTTATATCCACCGCAACGGGCGATTTGCCACCAACAAAACGCCAATACTATCTCTCATTTCCACCCGACTCTCTCAGTTTTCTCCTTATATTTATTCATACAACAAGTTGCTATACTTTTCTTCCAATTTTTCCACACACCTACATCCTATTAATTGTTTATCCTTAACTTGCCCTACCAAACCTCTCCTTCATCATGTTGTCCAATCGGAATTTTTAAATACCTTTGACTCTCTTTTTCCTAATCATTTTACGATCTTCACTGACGGTTCCAAAAGACCCAATGGAATTGGCTCGGCCTTCTTTTGTCCTTCCTCAAATTATTTGGAAACCTTCAAACTTCCTTCCTTTTGTTCAGTTTTCTATGTCGAGTCTACTGCTATCCTGCGTGCCGTCCTTTTTGTTGTTTCTTCCCTATTTTCGCATGAAGTCCTTACTTATTATATCGGATTCCCACAGTGTCCTTCAAGCCATCTCCTCTTCTTTTTCTTCTTCGTCTGTTGATTACATAATCCTTCTCATACGCTCTCTTATTCACAATATTTTCCTTTCTCATCCTATCCAAATTGTGCACACTCTAAGCACTTGAACGATCTCGGCCCATTGACGTAGGACTCAAACTTAATTTAAGTGCTTAAGTCTAATGGCTTCTTCCTGCGCAGCCGACATATCTCCGTCGGATTATTCAATAACGCTATAGGACGTTCGTATGAATTTGAAGTTTTCCGAAGTGTCTTGCTGCTGATTTTGCAGCTACCTCTCTTATATAAGGAGTGTTAAGATCTTGGTGAAGAGTTTTATTACTTACGTTCCACGTCAAAGGAAATTTAATTGTCTACTACGGGATGGAATTGAAAATGCGCATTCAATTTCATCGTTCTTTGATCTGCACTATTTTTAAATCAACTTTAACTTTACCGATTTTTAGTATTACATGTTTTCTTTCCCCGTTTTATCCAACAAAACTTACAGCTTGCTGGTTTTATAGCAAAAATTTTATGTCAATTTTACTTTTTTATGTGTTCAAGAAAGCTGACTGAAAAACACTTCAAAATTTATATATATTCCATGTTCTTTTTGCAGGGAAACATTCCTTGGAAGAAACTGTTGACATCTGCACCAGTATGGATAGTTGTATTCGCATATGTCTGTCAGAGTTGGGCAGCTATATTTTTACTCACTGAGCTTCCATCCTATTTCAAAGGTAAATAAAATTTGTTAAACATCAGTATGAGAATATTGATTTTCCATTTTCGTGGTTGCTTACGAAGTTTTTCACTGGAAGCAAAATCAACAAAATGTGCACTAAATATATGGTTAAATTTTAATGGGTACATGAATGTGGTAAATTTGTCATGGAACAACACGATCCCGTCGATTTTTAGAATAAAATATGGATTAAATAATTGTTTTAACAAAAAATAAGTAGTCATTAGGTTTTTTTTCCTTTTCCCATTCTTTTTGCCACACTGGCCAGTCCTAGCCGTCATTGATGCTGCTATACCAATAAATAATATTGCAAACCAAATCAAATCATGTATTTATTATTATTATTATTATTATTATTATTATTATTATTATTATTAT
The DNA here is from genome assembly GCA_039619475.1 of Icerya purchasi. Taxonomy (NCBI): domain Eukaryota; kingdom Metazoa; phylum Arthropoda; class Insecta; order Hemiptera; family Monophlebidae; genus Icerya; species Icerya purchasi. The sequence continues at coordinate 442,937,417 of CM077116.1, forward strand.
TATTATTATTATTATTATTATTATTATTATTATTATTATTATTATTATTATTATTATTATTATTATTATTATTATTATTATTATTATTATTATTATTATTATTATTATTATTATTATTATTATTATTATTATTATTATTATTATTATTATTATTATTATTATTATTATTATTATTATTATTATTATTATTATTATTATTATTATTATTATTATTATTATTATTATTATTATTATTATTATTATTATTATTATTATTATTATTATTATTATTATTATTATTATTATTATTATTATTATTATTATTATTATTATTATTATTATTATTATTATTATTATTATTATTATTATTATTATTATTATTATTATTATTATTATTATTATTATTATTATTATTATTATTATTATTATTATTATTATTATTATTATTATTATTATTATTATTATTATTATTATTATTATTATTATTATTATTATTATTATTATTATTATTATTATTATTATTATTATTATTATTATTATTATTATTATTATTATTATTATTATTATTATTATTATTATTATTATTATTATTATTATTATTATTATTATTATTATTATTATTATTATTATTATTATTATTATTATTATTATTATTATTATTATTATTATTATTATTATTATTATTATTATTATTATTATTATTATTATTATTATTATTATTATTATTATTATTATTATTATTATTATTATTATTATTATTAT